>OZ026616.1:72996316-73458316 GCA_964020975.1 Hermodice carunculata
TTTTATCAAAATCGCTTGTGTGTATATCAACTTTGAATGCATCTTTGGTGAAGACAGATTCTGCGAAGCCTTGCGGTCAATTAAGTAGATAGGTTTATTATGTAGTAATGCATATTTCCGTGATATTTGGCCCAGACGGGAAGTCACTTTGCTGGGTTGGATATAACCTTGAAGATATAATTGAAATGATGCAGGGTTTTTATATGCTTAATGAAAATTCCTACAGCAGGCTTGTATAATTAACATATCATGATTTACAGTAGAACAAATAAGGGGGTTACAGTCCTAATATTACACACATATGTAAGAATTATCAACTGCTGCTGCTAACATGTGGTTAATATATCAGTGGTTCCAGGACTGTATATGCACGTCCCTGTAACCAATTATTTATTTCCACGGCTTAGAGGACAAGTTTTAAACCACCAGTTGCCTTTTGTGGGTGACTGCCTCTCCCAGGTCAGGAGTGAAATTTATTTCTTCACATTGATATTGGACGATGAATGTTGATGATTTAGTAACTCGTGAATTTTGATGTATTCAACTTTGCTCTCATTATTGTGTAGAAATTTAGGAATATGTTGTTTTTTTTCATTATCGGTCTAATCAGGTAATATTTTGGTACCTCTTGGTGCGGACTTTGCAATGTGCAATTACACTTCTCTGAATTTTCCATTTGCATTTTGTTGAAAGCACCTGATATCCGTACGTTTTCTCTTGAGGGTACGCACAAACATTGCCGGACACTTGATTGCTTTTCACGTAATCTTGGAATTTGAGGCTGAGAAGCATGCTCTATGGTTTTCTGCTTCTAACCCGTTTAAAAATCAATTTGTCTGTTGAAGCTTTGAATTTTCAAACTTTTTGAATAAAACGTGATAATAATCATTAATCAAGGTTTTAGTGTAAGTATAGACAGAGACTCTATTGGCTATGGAGCGTGGAAAGAGTGAATTGTGCCTTTTTGTTATTGGTTCAGATGTACACAAAAGATGTGGCACCATTGCTCTTGTTTGTATAAATGTGACGAAACCATGGAACAGGAGTTTAGGGTAATAATTAACAACGAGGTCCACTGAATGTTCGTGAAACTTTACAAAGCGTACCTTTATTCTCCCTCGTATTGCGGAATTGTCTTGTTTTGAACAGTTCACTGGCTGTTTTGCAGGGCCCGTGCTGTAGAAATGAAGAGAGGTATCAATGTCTTATATTATGATCATTATAATACAAAGTTTACTGTATCTGTGTGGCTCAAAGATAAAATCATCTTCTGTGGTAGTGCTACGTTTCTCAGCAAATATATAACGGAACAACGTACAACCTTTACCGTTATGTGTAAGTGGAGAAAGATTTTGCTAAAATAGATTTCATTTTTAGAAAAGCACTACGAAAACAGGGCTGAGCTCCATATGAAGCACTCTTGCACATAAAAATGTGGTGACAGAAGACCAGACACAAAACTTTGGGACAAATCAATCATTAGATAAATGCCACATAACAAGATCAATAGAATGGCACTGCGCACCCAAGATTGACAGATGGTGTCGGGACCGGATGACACTGATGGGAAAATGTCTTGAAATACGTCTTCCAATTGTAAATGCATTAGTTTCGACTTATTTTAAATCAGCTTTATTATCAATACATGTGTGACTGCTCCCACTTTGGTCTTGCTCTGTTGTTTTAATATAGTTATGTACGGCATCAACGATAATCACGTTTTAGTTGGACCATAATAAAAGAGTTTGAGTAGCAGAGTGTACAAAGGGAATTATTTTACTGTGCAAGGAACTGGTTTGGTTGGTGCATGAATGATATTAATTATCAGAGAAAGTGGAAGACATCCTCATTATCGTTATGACAAGTGCATGTGGAAGAGTCTGCAAAGCAGTTTCAAAATAGACTTAAGTGCAATCATCTGCATCCCTTGTGCATGCCCGCTTGATAAACAGCAAGTCACCCCACCGTAAAATAACTTATGGGCACCCCTATAAAATAACCTATTGACCCCTCTATTTCCCTGCTTTTGTTCTTTCTTGAATTCTGCAAGGATTAAAAGTACGAACATTGATGCGTGAGTTGTCGCACAATCGAACAATGATGGGAAATATGAAGAATTGAATGCCTTGGTGCATAAGAAAAAAGCGATAAAACCAAACCTGAGCTACAGTCTAGCGTACAACCTAGTTCTTAGTCTAAGCTAACAAACAGCAGCCTCGGTCTGGAGTTGCATTTATAATGAGCCCACCAATCAGCATCTAGATTGTACAAAATATGTCATTAAAAATCCAATGTGGCGTATGATGCAACAATCATGGCTGATTTGTTGTACAAATCTATTTCATTTGTTTAAAATCAATACAGAACTGATTACAAAAAAAAAATAATAATAAAAAACAAAACAAAAAAATTAAAAAAAAAACATAAGTTATTAAAGTGTTTGTACATGCCCTGAACTTTGGACTGATCTACAAAGCATCACTGCAGTTATCCCCTGACCCCAGACGAAGGCCAGATAAAAGTTGACTTACCCCTTCAAAATGGAAATTCAATGACGAAACTACTGAAAATGTGTCTAGTATGCAAATTCTTGGGGCAGCGTTTAACTGTGCTGAATCCAGTAAGGACCATGTGCAGAAGCAGATCCAGAATTGTAGGCGCATTTACTGCTGTTATAACTGCATTGACATGTGTTACCCTGGCTAAGACTCTCTTGTCAAGCATTTTCTTGGACTAGATAATAGAAGCCATCATAGCAATTTCATTGAGGCTTGAATCTTGCCACCTGTAGTAGAGGTTTTGCAATTGCAAACCTTATCTCTATGTTACAGAATTTTCTGGGTAAAGTCTCCCTTGTGTGTACTGGCTATAAGCCTGCCAGTTAAGTGTATAACTACTGCGGCTGTCCAGGAACACTTGTTTAACACGTCATCGAGTTATGATACTCGCCCCTTAAGTGTGCTTTTTCTCCACCGCACCAATCGTACAGTACGTTCCTCCCTGGTGCTAATGGACTGGTTCACATTCTGCAAAGTCTTGTTTTTTTCAGATTCCTATTTTAAGCATTGGTCTGCAGAGCATCTGCTTTGGGCATTTTTAAGAAAGGCAACTTCATTCATTTTATCACTTGTACATGGTTGTAGTGTATGGGTGTATATTTTATCCCTGGAGGAGGTTTTATTGAAACAAATGCAAAGATAAACAAGCTTACAGTACGCAAAACTAATAATCCGTTTTGAGTTGAGTAACAGGTTGGTTGGATAAGTCACGTATCATATAACCCTCCAGATTTGCCATTTTCAGTGTGGGTGGTTTGGGCCTTAAGAGAGCTTGTAACACCTTTAATTCTTCACATGAAATCATCTTTTCAATCATTTCTGTCTCAGAGGACTAGTCTACTGTCACAAAACGGAGTTTAAGTGCCTTACTCAAAGCTGATGCAAATATGTAAGCCAACATTCATTTCACATCTAGAATTTCCCTAAAATTTCAAATTAGCTAAAAGCATAGGAAAACCTGAGGAATATATCGCGTAATGGTCTTAAAAGGTGTTATTAATTTGGCTGTCCTTGTTGTTTAGTTATTTATGAATATGGATGGTGTTTTTTCGAACTATTTAATAAATTAAACAAGTGCCCTAATTTCTCCACAAATAATGGTCCACATATGGTCTTAAATGAAAGAGATGAAAATGAGGGCTAGAGCTAAAAGGTGATAGTGCCTCCCAGTCTACAAACTTAAATACTAGCCATAGGCAATAGTCCAATGATCCAACACTACCAAAATATAATTCAAAGTGTCACATATGCTTAGTCGCATAAAATATATTTAAATCCCACTAAATACTATATATGAATCCCGTGCCAGAGGATGTATCATTATTGTATCCTCAGCTTCACAAATTCGATGAAGGTCCATCTCTGGAGTACGTCTATCGCACCCCACACAGCAGGTATTTCAGTGTTGTAATACATGCACCATATTGCTTTTATATACTTCTACAACAGTGGCACTTGCCGGGATATGGTCCCGAAATTTGATATCGCATACCTTCGTCAAAAATTAACATATCCTAGTTATTGTCAAAAACTAATCAACTGAAATAAAATCGTATTCTCATAAAATTTCAAACAATTCCGCATAGCCAATCCTGACCAGAAGGTTGCGATAGTTTTACCACCAAATTGTTTTGAGAAAGTCTGAAGTTGATGGCAAATATGCATTCGCATCAAGCATTACATAACTTCGAAAAATCATGAAAACCCAGGAAATGGTAGTAGCTGATTTTGCATGTTTTGTATAAAATTTATTCAATCTACATTCCCGCCAACTTTCAAGAGAATGCATATTGTTGTGTTGGAAAAAAAGGAAAATCTGATGAAAAAATCTTTGAGGTGAAAATCCTGCAAGCTGAAAAAGATACAGCCTATGGCTATGGAGAAGTTGCCAAAAATAAAACAGAAAAAAATAAAAAACGCTTACCAAAATTCACCTGTTGCGCGGTGAAGGTGTAGGGATAGTCAGATGTATCTTGATGCAATTTGGAAGAAATTGGCCGAGCACTTTAACTATGCAGACTTTTTAGAGAAACCTGATAGAAATGCACCAAAGGTAGATTCCAAACAAGTGAATCTGTTAAACAATATTGGAGGAAGCTCACTGTGCATGTATGTACGTGTCCCTTGCCATTAACCACGCTAACATATACAGTCACTATATCATTATGTAAATAAAAATTTGAATCATGAATTGAATGAGAAGACTCCTACTTACTGAACAAATTCGGTGGAGACTGAGCTCAATGGCATTTCATAGCTTGGAACAGAAAGTCCGTATTTTTAAAAAGTATATCCATCCAAATGATTACAGTCTTGGGTTAACCCAAAGTGACTTCTAATTTCTAAGGAATCAGTAGGGTTTTAAAAGCATTTCACTTGAAATGAGGAAAACAAACAAAAAACCCCTAAACTTTAAAGTGCCACTTGCTGTCAAGACTTTAAAGACCAAAGGTAAATCCTGACCAAATTTGATAGAAATCCTGCTGGAGGTTTCGGTAATTGTGAGCAGTGGATGATGGCGGATGATAGATCATAAGATCAGCTTAGCTGACAGACACGACAGTTGTGGTAAACGCGTGATCTCTGTTAAATTTTGAGCATTGGCCTAATTTTTTGTGTGTACAAGTACATGTTTCTCAAACGGATTTCAGATGTGTTTATAACTGAGAAAAATAGGTTACCTTTCAAATGTCTGTGACAGTTTCGAGGACTCTTGCAAACTTCTCCACAGCGTCAGACCAATTCTGGTGTATGTGAATGACAACAACGTGAGTGGTATTGTTACTTGCACAACAATTGGGTACAGTAGCATTGGCAGTTTTTTGACAATATCATCGAAAACGGATACAGAATAACAGTAATTGGTTGATTGTCCAAACCCTTTTGGTACTCTGGCAGCCTTCTGTAAGGTAAAAATACACATGTTAACTTTACATATATAATATAAAAGTTAGTGTTGTTTATACAAGAGTTCGATAATCATCTGATGTTCATATCGGATAAAGCATTTACTTAATGTTACTTTATCCACGATTAAACTTACCTTTGCACAGCAGATCAAGCGACACCTGTGGAAAATGTCCCTAATTCTGTGTTTGAAAAGCAAAAAAGCAAAACACCAAGTTGCTAAGCACATGAGGACCGTCTCCACATCAGGAATTCATGATCAAGCCCATCAAACAAGAGTGAAAGTATACCATGTAACTGAATACCAAAGTGGGGGTAATTGAAAATGATATTACATGCAAGTCATTGAGCGAAAACATAACAGTTATCTATATGCGCATCAAAGTAATCGGTATTTTCTTGGCGTATTAGGAACTTTGATAAACGTGGACAAGATTCTCAAACTTTAGGAAAAACTGTTATTCTTCCCTGAACTGTAAACATGCACACAATAAACATTTTTCCCTTTGCTACAAATTTCAAAACATCCTGCTTGCATAAAATCCTGCATGAAACAAACTGCTGTCTGTGGCTCTAATGTTATCATAGAAATACAGCTGTGCTTGAACCTACACAAAAAGGTGTCAAAGAATTTAATCTAGATGACTATAAAGAAAACAAAAACTCTTGGCCATGTCCTACCTTTCCTTATATTTCAAATCATCTTGGTCATATAATTACAGGCAATCGTTTTATTTTACCAAATGGTACACTATATAAGCTAATTTCACAAAGGCAGATATACCATGAACAACATAAATTAGTAGGGCAAAAGACAAAAAAATTCTAGAAGCTGGTGAAGTATATGCTAGCAAATGGGCAAAAAGGATAAGTTGCATTATTCCGTCTCAGATGAATGTTGATGATGAACCTAACAACCACTACTTCCTATTCTGATAAATTCAGAAGTTGTTCAGTGCCCACGACAGATGCAACAGAAATATGTTTTTGCACCTGCTCCTGTTATATTACAGTCGTATGCAAACAGTAATATTATTAGGTTCTCAATGATGAATTAGGCCTGTTGACCAAGTCATGTTCTCCCACATATGACAAATTAAATGAATGATTGCCTATTAGTTTTAACAAACACCAATATTTATCTTCACTTGGCCGGAAAATTGGTGAAATATATGCTCATTTCCTCGGTTCCAAAAACACATAAAATCCTTATAATATGTTTCAATTTAAAGCAGGTTCCAAATTTTGCTCTACTAGAGAATGGTCAGTTTTGGTATCTTAAGGGTTAAAGAAAGTACAAGGACTTCAATTTGATAACTGTGATAAGATAGAAGTATTTTTCGGTATTTAACAGGTTTTATATTCTTTATAATTCAAAGATTACGTTGAAGCAGGTGAATGATACTTTTAATAATAATTTTTTCTTGTTGGAGTTTTTCGCTTTTAACACATTTGTTTTCTAATTCCGATTTGAAACAATGTATCGTGTCCCTCTCGTATGAAACATATGAAACGATATAACGTTAAAGAAAGATCGTATCCTATACAGGTGCACATTTTAATGATTATATGAAGGATGGTCAGTCCGCATGTCTAAAGAACATTGGGTGGATGTTGAAAGATGTGCTCTCATACTACCCATATTCTACGCTACAAAGTATGTTTTTTTATTTCATCTGTCGGAAGCGTTAACTCTCTTGTTTATTACAATAATTTAACTGCCTTGTTGATACTATAATGTATTTTTTCTTTTGAAAGGTCAGAAGAGACAAAAACATATTTTTCTCGCTTTGATACTGCCGGATTTCATTAATCGTTGTCAAAACCCTTCACAGCATACATTAGATGATCAATGGCTATCAGGAATAAACTTCCTACAATATTGCCATTAAAAGAAACTAAATAGTCAATGAGATGCTCCCTATTTGCCACAAGAACATGTTAATATTGTGTATGTATGTATGTATGTATGTATGTATGTATGTATGTATGTATGTATGCATGTGTGTGTATGTAGGTATGTATGTATGTATGTATGTATGTATGTATGTATGTATGTATGTATGTGATAATAAAACCCAATTTTTATATACCCATAAATATATTGCTGGCAATGCAACAATGATCCCAGAGAGCCACATTATGCCGATCAGCAATATGATTCTATTATGGGGATTCCATTTCATAGCTCTCACTGCATGACATATGACCATGTATCTATGAAAACAGAAAGAACAGTTTGTATTGATGATTCAAATGGACTCCCAGGTAGATTCCTTTTACATGGTTAGTATGCCTTCAGCCATTCAACGCCTCTTAGACACGTAGAATCAAAATATGTCATGGTGAAGTTGAAACAATGAATATATATCCATAGAACTGATTGGGCATTTATGAATCCACATTCTCAGCAGACATGATCTTCCGTATGCTAATGTTCAGCAATAATTCCAGTTTCATGCAAGGAATCAAGCTTCGTTAGGATGAGTTACGCTTTCATGTGTGTAAGATTAATTTCGTGCGTTATATCTAATGTCATTACAAATTCAAAAACATTAAGACCAAATCCTTTCATACTGGTACATTAGAAAATTCTGCATTTGCATTTTAATAACTACATCTGTTTTGCAAATAACTATTACAGCTTTTAAAAGAAAAACAAAGTAAATTATTATTTTAATTATAATATACAGTCTGTGCTAGATTATAATTGTGGTAGTAAGTAATAGAACAAATACTTAACTATTTATACTGGCAACTATTCTCTTGTATATTATAATTATGTTAGCGTGTAGTAGAATAAACACTTACCTTTCTATACTGATGACAACCATTCCAGACATGGAAGAACCAAACGCCATATACTGCACAAAATGCACTAGCTTACAGGCAACGTTTGACAAATTGATGGTATCAAAAAAGTAGTGTTCAATAACCTAGAGCATAAATATTCTTCAAGACGTGGTACATTAACGTTGCCAGAGATACCATTCATGCATACTATCTGCTACATATATCTATAAATTATGTTTCTTTCTGTGCGAATGGTAGGAGAACAGTAAAACAACTGCTACAAAAAAGGTCTAACACATTCTGCCAAAAGTCTCATAAAATAATCTCTTTCCTCCAAAAACATTTGCGACCTTACATTTAACCAATTGTTAAGGTAAGTAAGCATTATGATAAACACTATAACGTAAAGAAAGGGTAGCAGTACCTTTACGTATAATTTCTGTATGTAAAGATATTATCCTGGATTTAAATTTGATTTTTAATTTTTTTTTCTTTTTAAAACAGGAAACAAGTTGACAGACACAAAAAGCTATGATGTTGTAAAAATATTAGATAAATTTTTTGTAAAAACTCTCTATATATATGAATATATATTTATATCAATATACATAAATGCATATGTATATATATATATGGTAATATAAGTATATATGGCGGACACGACAAGAAACCTATTCACACACACACATACACACACACACACACACACACACACACATATATATATATATATATATATATATATATATATATATATATATAAGCATTTTGTTTGTTTCTATGCAAATTGCAAATTGGAAAAGGACGGTGAGACACAACCTTGTCAAAGGCGTTCTGCCGAGAGTCTCATTAAATAATTTCCTTCCCTAAATAACATATATATATATATATATATGTGTGTGTGTGTGTGTGTGTGTGTGTGTGTGTACACAAATTCTCTGATAGTTGGTTGCAAGATTATGTCTAAATTAACATGCAAAAAAAACAAACAAACAAACAAATAAAAACGAAACCAAAACTAATGCTATTCTTTAATGAATGCTTGGTTGAAAACAAATGAGTATTCACCAAGTTTAAGTGCAGATTCTATACACAGGAGAGTCATTATATTTTAACTTCAAAAGAGGACTGTGTGAACAGCCCACCCGCAGATGACATTAACATTCAGCCCGTAATATATCCCACTCCGGTCTAGGGGTACCCACCTGTGTTCCTGTGTAAATTTTGAAGTAGCTGGGCAAGTTGTTCTGCAAGGCAGGGGCAGGGCAGATTCACAGAAGATTCATTTATGGTTTTGCCAAACAATGAGCAAATCAATTCATTTTTTTAAATCAAGGAGCATGACTATTTAAAGACACACATTAGAGATCCACCAAGGTACATTCTTACTAACTTTGAAGTAAATATGGGTGATGCTTTCGGAAAGGTCCGATATGCGAATCATCATGGTAGTCCCCATTGATTTGCATAATAATGATAATAATAATAATAATAATAATAATAATAATAATAATAATAATAATAATAATAATAATAATAATAATAATAATAATAATAATAATGGGAATGCATGCTCTATCTAACTAACGAACACCAGAATTAAAAAAGCCGTTCTAAATCTGCGGTGTACAGCATCACCACTTAATGCACAACTTTGTTTGACGCTTCCACATACTATATTTCCATCAAGTTCCAGCATAATCAGAGACATAGGTTTGGAAAAGAAATAAAATATCCTGAAAACGAGAGTGGGGATGTACAATTTAGCAGTATATTCGTAACTTGCATGTACAAATATCTGATTACGCAAGACTGGAATTTACCTTTTCAGGGAAGGCAATCAGGAGCACTATGAAATCAGTAAATGCTAGATTCACCATCAACAGGTTTGTTGAAGTTCTCATGTCCTTGACACCCAGTACAGTGATGACGACCAGAATATTTCCTAAATCATAGAAAAGACTTGTCGGTTTAACTAAAGATGTTACTTTTTTCATGTGTTAAAAGTGTTTGGTACATAACATGTTTATATACATGATTTGTTAAATACATACATACATACATATGAATATGTATATATATATATATATATATATATATATATATATATATATATGGCAGACACGACATGCAATCGTAAATCGTGCACAAGTATTTTCGTGGTATTTTCTTTTTTTTGATAGATATGAGTCTAATTCTAATCTCATGTTACAAACGTTCTGCCTGAATTAACTCCAAATAATAATCCCAATTCTCTTATCACAGACGGAGGTCCTGGTAAAAAGCATAAAATGTGTAATTAGGAACTGAAACAAACTCGTTGTGCCTTAAAATCAAATTTTGCTATGTATTATTTAATGGAAAACTTGATACTATTTGTTATTATTTTATAAATTTTTTTAACACACATTTTTTTCTATTTTTTTCTAATGGTTGGTGAAAATATTCTTTTTGTTTGTATTGTCCCAGTAAAAAATTTACTTGTCAACAGAAATTTAGGTCGGATTTCCCTTACACCTGAACTTAGAAATCACTGGTAAAATTTATAGCTATCTGCTGCGAAGAATTCTAGCATCGTGTTTCCACATCAGTTGAAAATATATAATCGTGGTTGGGGATTTTATCTATTTTTAAATAGACTAATAAGGTCCAGAGTATCACAAGGCTAAAAGCTATGTATGTTTTACTTTATGCAAAGACAAAAACGGCCCCAATATTTTTACTGTATTATTTCGTTTACAGCACACTCTAATAGGAGGGGTCGCAAGCAGCAATACTCGTCATATGTGGCCGAATACAGAAACCAATACGCAAAATTCATGCAGGCTAGACGGATATATTCCTTTAAGATTATTTTATAGTAACATCCAATATGTTTAATTCTTATGCAGAAAAAATGGTGTCCAATTTGGACTTTTTTAAACCATATTTCACCATTAACCACAGAAGCTTAGTGTTTATAGGTAGAGTGGTTTTTAAAATTACACAGGTAAAAACTACAATGGAAACACACATACCTACCATGCCTGCCTACAAAGCCTTACACTGAAAACCCACATAAACTGGTTGATCATGACCTTACCTATTCATATCCAATTTGAGATAGAAATAAAAGAACATAAAGAGGGCTGTACCGTTGGAGATTGTCATCATGAAATATTTATTGTCATTGAATTATAGTTGTCTTATTGAATCACTTCTATTCCTTGTTTAAAATTATATTATGGCCAACCCCTCCTCCCCTTGCTTAAAGTCATTATCTTAAAAGCCATTTTCTAAAATCGTCTTATTCTATCATCATGACACATTCGGATGAACACATAGTAATTCCTCAAAGCAAATTGTTTCTTTCCATATATATTTCACGTGTGCCAAACATTCTTGTTAATATTTTTATGGTAGTACATTGTCATATGGTTTTCTGTTTGTAAAATCCTTGGGGACGTTACTGTATTATATCAGCTAGGGTGAGATGTATTAGGTTGTACAAATACAAAAGCACTTGTCTGTTGCATGTGAGTTTGGACCAATTAAAATGCGATTACAGTACAGGGTTCTACTTTATATACAGTTTAAGATGCGTATGTGTAACATATGTGATGTATATGGTATCATCAGCAGCCAACTGTGATTACAATACTGATAATATATATATATATATATATATATATATATATATATATATATATATATATATATATATATATATATATATATATACATACATATATTCACTTCTAGCAATATTTGTGCAGTGTCTGCGTGTATTTAAATGCTAACATATATATCTGGTACACACCCAACATATAAATTTGAACTATTAATTAAAATCTGATGTTCAACATCCATGACTCAGACTCAGACTGAGAATCGTTTCATTTGACAAATGTTCCTTGATATTAATCCGCAGATTTGTTGTCTATTGAAAGAAACCATATTGTACAGCTCCATATTAGTATGATACATCTCAATGATATCCGTAAATCATATAAGTAACCATAACCCCCAATTAAGATTTTAAAAAATCCGCTGCTATGGGTGTTATCTACAGTGGACGACTAAATGATGTACACCATGGCTAAGAAGCAAAACATAAGACTACTTAAAGTGTACAGAGACTATATGGACAAGAGACAGACATATTTTGGTCCACAAATTTTGCTATTACAAATGTAACAGTCTGGTGCAGAACAAGTTTCAGAATATTTACCTGGGAGAAATAATTTTGCAAATTTTGAAAACCAGAATAAAGAGTATCTGTTACTTTTTTCAGTAATATTTGGAGCTGTTTTATTAATTAATGATGGAACAAAATATCAAATACAATTTTGAATGGTGTGTCTTTAAGATGATGGTTAGCAAGATACCTTTCGGTATCTTGTATGGTATAAATGAGTAATTGGCATTTCAGGAAACATATTATGGAACTAGGTAGTTGGGTTTTACTTTATTCATAGTGAGATACTCAGAGCGTTTGATGGGACAAATTATTGAGTTTCAATAAATTCTATTTCATGAATAAAGGCTCAGTGTATGCATTCAGAGATGAACTGATGAGTAGACGGGGTGGACAGTTTTTTTCTGTAGTGTGTTTTACTCAATCACAGGAACGACTTCAGGGAAAGATAGAATAAGTAAAGTGGGGAAAATAAAGTGAATTGTATATTAGCACAACACCTTACTTAGAAATACATTTTGAAATCGTTTTAAATCACCAGATAAGAGGGGAAGTTTATTAGCTTTTTTCGTGGGTATTCGAATTTTGACTCTCATGAATCACAGTCCTAAGAAGTAAAATTCAGCTGTGGTTGTTATTGTAGCATCATTAATCTTGAGACCCAAATTAAGATGTATATTGCGTTGTGGTACGTGGAAAGTAATATACCTAGCTTTTTTAAGATCTTTAAAGATAACTTGTTTGGTATGAGTGAGTTGTGCACCTTTCTTAATTGAAGACTTGTAACATCTGATCATTTTCAGTGGCAGGTTGAGCATTATACTGAACAGAGCATAAGCAATTTACAAATGTCATATCCTCAGCATAAGGAATAGCGCCCAACTTAGGGAATTCAAGAGAAATGTACTGCATATATATTATCAATAGAAGAGGATTAGGGATAAATCCTTCAGGCACACCAGTGGCAATAGATAATGACTTTGAGTATTCACTGTCAAATTCCACAAACTGTGCTTTATTTGTAAGACAACTTTTGAACCAATTTAGAGTGTTACCATGTATTCCATAATATTTCAATTTGCCAAGTTAAGTTTCGTGATCCACGGTATTAAAGCCTTTGGGTATGTCCAGGCATATATTAATTTGAATTTTTTTCCTGGGTCAAGATTTTGGTAAATGCTATCAATGAATTCACGTGCTGCAGTTTCAGTAGAATTAAATCCTTCAAAACCATCCTGGTTGTAATAGGATAGATCATTCACTGCGAAAAAATTATACACCTTTTGGTTTACTACTTTTACATGCTCGTTAGAGATGGCTTGGAATAGTGAAATGGGGATGTAATTATCAAGTACAGCGCTCTCACCCTTTTTATGTATGGGCAGTACTTTTGCTGGTTTCAGTTTTTCTGGGAATATACCTGTCTTCAGAGACTGGTTGATGATCAGAGCCAAAGGCCTGCAAAGAGACAAACTGGCAGCTAAAGTTTAGGCTGGAGAACATCATGGCCACAGCTTGAGTTTGGTTTAAGCCTATTTAAAACAGATCGGACATCATCTTCGTATGTTCAGAAGTGAAGTGTGGTACATTTGAAATGTTTAGCTTATTTGCTTGTTTTGGTCCTGTTACAGTGCAAAGGGTATTTAAACGTTGCACAACATGGGGTTTCCTGGATGTACAGTACCATCTACTTTGAAAAATGATGGGCAATCTTTCTTCTTTTGTTTACATTTGGTGCCAATCTCATGGTATTACAAGCCTTTTTTATGTCTGACTTGTATCTATCGTGTTTTTTATTGTAATTTTCGTGTTTAACTTCATACAGAGTTCTGTTCAGAATTTCATTATATGTTTTAAAACGTTGCATAATCCTTTGAAAAGGTGGATTAATTTTTTTAATTATACATTTTAGTTCCCTTTACAAATTGTCTCTTAATTAATCACAGAATGCAACCGAGGGGACTAACTTGTGTTGTATTTAATGTGTTTAATAAATTTAAAAGGCATGTGTTTTTATTTGGCTTTGGAGTAAAAAAACCTACTGGCAAAAGTCTTGGTGTATCAGCAAAACCAACAGAGCAGTAGCTTTACGCAATTCAATCAGTTACATGGGGCAAAATTATTTAGTCTTTTATGATGGTTACGTGTTGAGTAATACAAGATGGTTGAATTATAAAGGAAGTTGCATCATGGAGTTTTATCAAGGGCACATTCCCTGTAAATATATTTGATTAAAGCGTGACCTTGGTTTTATTGTCAAGTCTAACCGCAGTGCGCCCTGAGTTTTGAAAGAAAAGTTTAAACCAATTGATCCACTTGGAATGACTTTATGTTGGTATCACAGTGAATTATTCCTCAGTTATTTACGAAGACTTAGAAGTGCCGCATGGTTGTTACGTGGGCACCAATATCTATTTATACTTACAGATGTAAATATATTTGTACTGAAAATAATAGAGAAAGTAAGAAAATGACACGGATATCGAAAAGGCAATGCTTTGCGGCTCCTTATTCCGCATATTTAATTGGTACATTTGAAGTCGGCTAATCACCCCGAAATCACATCTTGCTCTTCAAATAAATGATAATGCAATCATGAGTAAAACATATGTGGACAAACGTTATGACTAGTTTATGTTTTATCTTTTTTTGGTTACGAAACCCAAGAGACAATGTCAGGAATATTTGCATTTTACTGTCGAGTTTATTTTAGATCTGCACTTTCGCCTTGACTTGACAAGCTTATCTCAGCCTCGTGACCACTATGTTTGTCGTTGTGGTGAATTCTTTGTTTTGGGGATGTATGAACTACAATGTTCCTTTGACCATGGTAAGCTTTGAAGGTGTCAAAATTTGTATATTGATTAGGTTCTAACCTGGACTAAATAGCGAGCACACAGCATACACGCGAGCAACAGCAAAATTACACTGCAATCCATGATGATAATGATAAAAATTTCTGTCTTTCTGCTTGCCTGCCACGGTCCGGCAAACCTGTAGCGTATTCAGGGTGGACAGAAAAATAGTTATGGTCGTGAAATCATTATACTCCACCACAGCTTACCCCGATCTGTTTATCGAGGCTACAGCCCAAGCAATACGTCAGCCCCATACCGCCCAACCATGATGATAGACCATTGGCATAGCAGTTATATCACCAGAAAAATAACGATTTCATTTGTATTGATCCCTTCCCTCAAAGTTCGTTTGTCTTCAAAGACTAAGGCAGCCCCTCGTCTTGTGCCTGGTCAAAGACACTTGCACCGCCATTTAGGCCCTTCAGAGAAATGATTTTTCTTAATTTCTTCACTAAATCTCAACCAATGTAAAGTTTACTGAAGTACATTTCACTCCTGTAAATGTATTTTTGTATGGTTTGTTCCAGCATAGCTTTAACACATTATGTACCTGCTTAATAACCCCAATTACAGCATAACAACCATGCTACACAGTTGTCTGTCCAGTTAGATCGCTACAGCAATTACGCTATTTGCGAAGTTGGGTCATTTTTCTCATAGTACCACCTTAAACAAACCGCTATATCCTATAATTTACTGCCTCATCTGCCTCCTGTAGAAAAAAAAAACGATGCTATCTGCTGTACACACCTGTCGCCTCCTTTCCTGACTAACATCCACATGAACCTGGAAATATTCACCAGTTGCTTTTATTCTTGTCCCCGAGATATTTACTCTCAATCACCACATCGTTTTCGATTCAATTTTGCGATCTTCTGGGAGTTGAAATCTCTACATGCCCCATTGGCTGTTTGCATCTGGACTCTGTCCTGTTCCAAGCTCATGTTAAAAGATTCATTTTGTGCTTCTGTATTTCCGAATAAATGTGGGCAATCTACACACTTATACAAAACTTGTTTCCCCAGAAAATTGCTACAAATTGCTTGCCCACCTTTTCCCATAGAACATCTCTCCATACTCCCACATGATTTGTCCACATCTAAGAAAACACCGAACACACATTTTTTTTGCTTTCATTCCTTATTTTGTTGGACTCAAGATGCTAAGTCAAAGTAAACATATGGGTGCATACTTTTTGACCTGGTCCAAAGCTTTCTTTTTGGAAGCCAAGCCATTGAGCTAATGTGCTCAATCTCTGATATACAACCCTCTTGAAGTTTTGTCTGAATTTGATGAGATCACAAAGCCCTAACACAGGCCCAATTGGACTAGACCATCTTTGTGCAGAATATAAGATGTGCTAACTTTGTTCCACTCCTCTGGTACTTGTTCTGTCTCACAAACCCTGTTGACTATCATCTGCAACTGTCTGCAATCAGTTCTAAAATACTCATTTAAAATCATCTATATCCGTATGTACAGATTTTAGTGTGTATGGTACAATGCATTAAACTGAGCATGAACTATGGTACAGAATCTGCCTAAGTATGCAATCTAATTTTCTGATGGTGAAGTTTTTGTCAGTCATCCTTAGATTACGATATAAGGTTCTACTTCATCACTCGGTACTTATTGGCCTATCAGTGGGCAAGTCTTATGCCTATAAGACATGTGCAGTAAATCAGGAATTCCTGCACATTTTGCAATGTAGCTAGCAACTGATCAATTTTCATTTAGTTAAGAAAGGAAAAACAAAAACAATGTTGTAAGTCTTTGTGTTTTTTCTGCAGCTTGGTTATCTTACCCATTGCACGTATAGATGCGATCGATCAAATAGTGCAGACAAAACACAGAAACGCATCAAAATGATATTCAATGGTGCAAGGGAATTGATACACTTTTTTGTACCCCAAGTTTTGAAAATTCTTTGTAACTTGGTTACTTTAAACACTATATGTTAAATATAAATGTATGTTTCTCGGTATGTAATTTATGTTTGGTATCCAGGCAAAGAAACATGGTACAAGCATCAAACGGTCTTTGCTCTATCATCAAGCTGACATACAATAAACAGTTTCCATAAATTCAACTAATCTAGGTATTGCATATATCTCTAATGTCAATATGAGCGGAAGGAGGATTGGTAATACATGTATACAAAAATGTAACACAATAAAGTGATTATAAATTGACCATACCTTTCGATTTGTTCATGTAGAGCAGCTGTGTAAATTATGGCACTGAATATAAAATGCACGTTGGAGCGTTTGCATAATACTTTATTTTATAATACAAGGAAAATTAATGAAAACAGACAACCAATCAATCACACATTCAGACAAAAGTGAACTGAGAGTCTTACTTACCTAAAATACCTAACACAGTCAGAACGAACCAAACTGTCAAAGTTATTGGAAATGCGAACTTATGAATCTCTAGAAGAGAAAATTTGGGGCGAAATGCATTGTAGTACATGTTATCAATCTTTGACCTCTTGTAGGTTTTGCAAACTATATCTTTTGATATTCTTTTAGCTTTCATGATTCCCCCAGATAATCCTGTCAGTTTGAAGCAGTATTCCACTGTGTCATTACCACTTGCATCAAGTAGCATTTTACCGAGTGTGTAATTGTTTTCTACAAACCACCAACTGCCCCCGTGATATGACAAATAGAGGATTTCGTGAAAACTAACCACTATCCTGTCCATATCACAATTGAGAAGCCTAAATTTCGTTTTTTTGTAGGTTGCTTTTTCTGGCGTAGGATGAGATGAAGTTATTACTTGACCCAAAGTGGAAGTGTGTTGCATGCTTGTCACTTGAGATTCAGGAAATGTATTCACTTGCAAGTGCTGTAACGCCGATATGCTTCCTCCCCAAGCAGTGTTGGAGTTAAGGTAATATACGAGTACCAAGTAAAACATGATTGGTAAAGTACTTTTCCTTACTTGAAATTTATATATATATATATATATATATATATATATATATATATATATATATATATATATATATATATATATATATGGGTGTGTGTGTGTATATATATACAATGATTAAGCATTGGCTTTACTCATGTCTTCACCATTGTATATTTTGCTTATGTCAGACATGAAATTATGTTTATTGTGGTTTTACTGAATGATACAAGTTTTGTTGTAAAATTGCATATGGAATATAAAATTTTTACTGTGGAGTTGCTGTATTTTAGGTGGAAGCTTGAAGTAAGTTTCCGTGCCAACTTTGGCATAATACAAATAATTAGGTTTCATAATTTCCAGGAAATCCGGTATAGAATTTTACGTCAGTAAAACTTGGATTTGAAAAGTGAGATATCATTTGAGGATACTGACATCAAAAGTAGAACACTGTCAGTAAGCACTACCATGTTTCATATGTATATTTGGACATCGTGATGAACCACAGAGAGAGTTTGTGTCAATGATTCATAACTCACAGGGCCATCCTGTTATGCAGTGTCACTGGAAAGTTTCTAAATTGGGTGATATTAAATGGAAACCGTTCTGCACTTTCATTCTGTAGTTTGGCTTTAAATCAGACTCTTTAACAACTCATTGTTGTCTGCAGTCACTGAGTGTATGAACTATTATGAAATGCATGGCACTGATGTTCCGTAGTTTTTTCTGATAACCGCAAATACTTTTGACAGTGGTGAGTAACTCAAACCTTTCACACTTTTTATGAACAGAGGTTTATGTCCCTTAATATGTTGTTTGTTATTAGATATGTATGTTACAATTACAATTCCAGACTTTTGGAGTGGAACAAGGTGAGGCACTCTCACCAGTCTTGTTTAATGTACATATTGATGAACGCGTAAAGAAGGTCAAAGAATCTCATGATTGTCAAATTAGGTTCAACTTCATTTATCCCGATGTATATGCGGATGGTATTCCTGTTGTTTTTTCCCCTGTAGCATCAAAGTCTAGGTTGTCAAATGTCCATTATTCTTTTTCATTTCAACCTTAAGAAACCTACACGTTTCACGTTCAATCAGCTTGATGCTACTTCTGTCTACTTTGACGGTGAACTATCACTAAACGCATTATGCCATAACACATTGGAGCTAACATTGGTTGATTGGTACGGCTATATAATATATGCCACCTTGTAACAAAAATTGATATTGAAATCAACATTTTAATGTCATAATGGAAACATGAGAATTGTACCACATAATATTGACTAATCAAGACATACTGTTTGTCCCTTTATTGTTGTCAATATTTGGATTATGTAGTTAAATGTTGACTATTTACTATGCGTGGTGTAAAGCAATTGGACACATGTAGATACTTCCGTATAATAGTAACTATTATCTGTTACATCTCACATGAATGGACCTTGGAATTGAAAGTCAACAGCACAATTTTTGGAAATATATTTTTAACATACATAAGCTATATCATAGTCAAACCAGGTTCTTCATTTCCTCTGCAGGATAGCCATGAGCGGGTGCCGTTCATCTTTGTATAATTCCCTGAACCTTAGTTGGTCTAAACATCTTTTCCAATCTTATTTCAGTACTCATGGCTTGTATGAATTGCTAGATAGTGGTGAGAACGAAAAAATTCTGCTAGAACTAGAAAAGCTCTAATCACTGAACTTATATATATATATATATATATATATATATATATATATATATATATATATATATATATATGTATATATATACATATATATATATATATATATATATATATATATATATATATATATATATATATATATATATATATATATATATATATATATATATATATATATATATATATGGACTCAAAATCATTTAAATCCAGGGATGGTTATTCCACATTTGAACTTATTTCATGATATTCTGTGACTTTTGGAGCCAATTTGATGAAGAAAGTGTACATGCCTCAAGCACCAATTGCTTAACGTGGAATAATGTTTATCCGCTATGTGTTCTTCAAGGATACGATAGTACTACTGGTGAAATTTGTGTTCTTTCAAGTGTTTAAATTATACATTTTGGCCAAAACCACATTATAAATATAGAGTGTGATATCAACTCTCACAATCTACAAAAATTTGCATCTTGAACCTTAAAAATATTTTATTATTTGCTGAAATTGGTATATCCTTGGGATTGAGAAAAAATATGGCTTTTTATGTTCACGGAAAAATTCGATGTATCAAAATTGAAAGGAACATTAGCATTGCCATATCACAAGACGTACATCATAACGTTTGCAATTAATTTTGAGAGTACCTCTTTTCTGAAAATATGAGCTTTTCGAAAGAAAAAAGACAGAGCTCCACGTCCAATTTAGTGACAGGGGAGTTTGCATTTCTATTGTTTGTTTGACATTGCATTAACAGTTCTTCACTTTCCCAAAATTGTTCACATTGTTTATGAAACATCTTGACATTGGTTTTATTCTGCAATAATAATAGAAATGTAATAATAAAAGGTATTTCAACAGCAAAGCTACACTAATAAACAGTCTGGCAACAAATTCTAATGTAAAGATTTTGGCAAGGTGTAAGTCACACAGACATAGAATTATTCTAAATGACGAATAAATGATTACATGGTGCGTTTTGCTGCACCAATTTGAAAAATAAAATAAAAACTATGTGATGTTTTTACAAATAAATGAATATCCACAATGTGAAATATTATGGGTATTTTTAACGTTCGTGTTTAAGGATAATAAGTTAATAACACAACACATTTTAGTTATACCAAAACACTGTTGTTGCCATATAATCTTTTCTAATTCTGTGGTGCTTAAGGCTAGAATTGTCATAGCGCGTTGTTTTCTACTTTATTGTAATTCAGCATGCAGTAATGTGTGATTATGCTGCAATCACAATTACTTGTTATGAAAATTGCGATGTCTTTCATTCATAAAATAATGTGCCACATATGTTGGAACTTGTTGGATATTAAACAAAGAAAATTGAGCAGAAACAAGCACTCTAGGTATGGACGAAACAGAATATAAACATAGTTTTTTTTTTAAGGCAATATGTTTAACGTTTCAAACAATTTAAAATCAAATAAACATACACAAAGAAGTACACACACAAAGCAGTATGTCCAAATTTCGTGACGGAAATAGGATATATCCAATTGCAAGGCATTTCCAGTTGCATTCCATGACTGATATTATGTTTAAGTTGAACGTTATAGATGATATATAGATAAAGATCATAACACCCTGAACGGTACCAACATGAAGTTCAATTTAAATTCAGATTTACCGATAAGGTTTTATGTATACATTAAACTGATGAAGAGAAAATAAACAGTAGATAGAAGTTGACCCTTCTAATTACATATAGAACATTTACAAAAATTAAAATTGATAATTATCTACGAATCATATTTGTAGTAACTACTCATGTATATTTTGGCATAAGTTACAAAGATTATTGTAACAATAATATGGTATCCAAACTGTAGCAGGTACATAATTTTTATTCGTTCAAACGTACTCTATGTTTGATACATACATGATAAATTTCAATATGTGTGTGGAGCAAAAATTGTATTGCAAGATTTCTGAAATATCGTAAAATAATTCGTCATACTGATTTCAAGATATACAATTGTTCTTCAGTAACAGGTATCCAAATGTATCTTACTTAGAGGGTAGAGGGTAGAAAACTGAAATTGATCTCAGTTATTGTCTTTTGATATATTACTGCATGCACTTTGTCCAAACTGTGCTACAGAGGCAAAATTCGCGCAAATTTACTTTTCTATAGCATGTTAGCAAAAATGTTTATCTTGTCTCATGGATTCGGATGAAATAATGTTAATAATAATAAGTGAATAGAAGATGCAAAAAGTAGAATAAAGACAGCATCATAATTAGAAGAAGAAGAGAAAGAAGAAATATAATAAAAATGGCGATTGATGCTGATGATGATAATCATCATCATCATCATCATCCAAACTTTTGGAACACCCTCATGCAAGTTTCCAAAAATTTGACCGAATTGCAAACTGCGGTGATAAATTACATACTTAGTGTATACTAAAGCGCTATGGTAAGTTGAATAACTCAAAAATTATATAACAACAGGTTTTTACAATTCTAGCCCTAACGAAGGTCTTTGTCACTAACTAATTCTTAATTAAGTTAGATGTCGACCGACACATTTTTGGAGATTTTTAATGTCATCTGTTGGTTGTGAATTGACGCAAAAAACAGTCACCTTCAACAAGTTAGCTTGCAAGCTCAATATTCTGGCTGACCTGGACTCTTGCGCTTTGATTAACCACTGCCTCACAATGTATAATAATACGTGGTTCCACAAAGGTGTGTTTGTATGTGTGTGGATGTTCGAACCAGGCATTTTCTTTCTGTCATTTATATGTTATTTTGGTTATCTTACCTTCTTTTTATCTATTTTCTCCCTTTCATTCTGGCCCTGCTTCAGTCCTGCAGGTCATCCATTCGCTTGTCACATCATATACACTTTAATATCAACACACCAAATACGATAAATATAGATATTTGTAAAGCATGAGACATTTTCCAAAGTGTTGGTTACACCACAGCATTCCCACAATTGTGCTCCTGAAAACAAATGTCCCCATAGATATGTAACGAAAATTTCAAGGGATTGACGGCATTCGACAGCCATGTCAAAAGCTGGTCCTAAACTATGCCCCTTTTCTACTAGTATATCAAGTTCAAGTCGTTTAGATGGTTTTTCAGTTGTTCTGCCATGGGTTGTAATTCTAAGGAACATTAGCGCAGCTACTTCTTTTTTCAGTATTTAACACATTTTTCTCAAAATTTCATATCTTACTATTATGATTAAATATACAGGCTATTTTATAGCAATTGTGTATGTTTGAGTGTGTTATCTGTCAGACTTTATTGTTAAACTTATGTCTGTACATATAGACGATTTACCTACATATATATGGAAACATAATATGTTGTTTAATGTGCTTACAGAAGCCAGTTCTTTTCTGTTGGACTCGAAATAAGAGTTATGTGATCACAAAATCGTTGGGCATGGGTTCCAAGTGGGGAGTCCCTACTTCTTGTCTGTGTAATAGCTCTTAACACAAGGAAACACTTTACAAGGTTGATATACAAATGTTAAAAAAATTCAAATCTGACGTTGGCTTTGCCATAATCAGGAAGAAATATATGTTCAGTACACTTTGTATGAGTCCAGTAGTGAAGATATTCGCAATCCATGCCTTACCTCTGGTTTAGACTACTTTAGCATGATGTACATTGGTATTTTAGACGTTTTGGTGTTGACACGTGCACTGGTCTAATTGTGTCTGACTGGTCCAGGGTTAATTGCACCTCATGAAAAATGGACACACACAGCATGGACTGTTGAGGGTTTCTGTTGACTTTGCAGGGACAATCCTGGTCTGTTGATTTTTGTGCATTAACAGTAGTATCAACTGCAGTTACTACTTTACTGCCTGAATAGTTGTGATTACTGCTGAAATCCCCACAATTTCGGAAGGTAATTATAGGTAGGTATCTCGCATGACATCCTATGCAGTTAATTTGTGTATGTTGACAAACATATTGCTCACTAGCGGTAGGATGGAGATCACCCAAGACTACAGCTTATGTGCCAGTAGGGGCCATTTTGGTGTAGAATAAGCTGTAGTGGTCAAGAAACAGGAGCCAAAACCAGATACTACATTCAAGAATGGACTTTCTGTCTAGGTAGTCATAGAATGTAGGGGAAGACTGGCTTTTCAAATACTTTGTACGCGACTGGAAGAATAGACATGGATTTGCAAGTGATTTCATTGTTGCAATTATCTGTCTTGTAAAGGCATGTCACTCATGAAGGTTTGTAATCATCTGGATATTCTGAGAGGGTGAAAGACAGTTCAATAATGTATATTTATGGGTCAGTGACAATAATGGCACCGTGTCGTAGGAATGCGGCACCAATGTTGTCCACGCCCATCAACATTGTAGTGATTCAGAGATAAACGAAGTTTGAATACTCAGCTATCCATTTGCACTGTTAAAGTAAAAGTTTCGAACATGAGGACTTTTTCTATATATAAATTTATAACGCCATCTTTGTTGGAAAATACATACACAAAAACCAAAAAACAAAACGACAAACAAAACTAAATTATATGAATAAAAAAATAAATTGGCAGTATATTTGCAAGATGTGTTGTAATGTTACAGAAGAATGTATTATTGAATGTGAGAAGAGGCTAGATTATGCAGTCCAATTTGCAACTATTTGCGTTATAGTACATGGGCATACCTAGATCCTTTGGAGGTTTTCAGAGCATTTTCGGTTGATAGTGATTTCCCCTAAATGGCTTTGAACATTGTTTTGGTCTTCTAACGTTCTCTGTCTATAATTTTGTGGGTTTTTACGCTCATTATCTAACAAAATGGTTTCATGTCTTTTTACTGAACCTGGCTTTATCCCTTTTTAGTGATGTGGCTTAGCATAAAACTTAAAACGTACTATGCCCCTACATCCTGTAAGGCAACAGGTATTGAGGAGATAAGTGTTCGCCTTCTTCAGTCCAGCCTTTAGGTCACCTTACCTATCATCATATGGATACTAAACCTCTCCTTAAAGACTGGAATTGTTTTGAAAGACTTTAACGTTACTGACATTGCACAAAGATGGGAACACAGACGACAGAAATAAATATCGCCCAATATCAGTTCTACCTATTAAGCAGTGTGTTAGAAAACTTTATACATGTACATGACCTTTTCTGCAACGTTTTGAATGTTTGCAATCTTTTACTAAATCGTCAGTCTGGTTTAGACATTTTCACTCAACTGCAACTCCATGTATTCAATTGTATGATGAAATACTTTCTAATGTCACCAATGGAAAGTTAAACGATGCTTTATCAATTGATTTGTTTAAAGCGCTCGGCACAGTCGATCACAAGTTGCTCATACAAAAACTGCAGATCTACAGTGTTGAAGGCACTTCGCTTGAATTCTTTGAATCCTTTTTCTCCAACAGGAAGCAATGTGTATCTGTCGGAGGCAAAATATCAAAATCTAAAACCTAATTCAATTACAGAGCCAAAGCAGGTTATCCCATTACACTGAGTGGTCCAATGTAAAAATTAGCACTTGATCATCAAACTTCCACTTTCTGGTGCTCTGTTTTCAATGTACTCATATAACTTCTGATCACATATTATGTGAAAAGTTTACCTTTCATATCCTGATACGCCTTTGCTTATAGCAATGAAAAATGCATTAATTGAACAAAATATGATGCGTTTATCTTAAACCTTGTTTACAGTGCTGCATTTTCACAGGAGATCAAAGGCGCCAGTGTATGATACTAACTTTCACAACAGTTAGTATTGGGTTCATTTCTTTCCGGATTGGAGGGACAAGATCCCTGCTGGTTCCACACATGTTCAGCACATCCATAAATGTATTTTTATAATTTTTACATTGTGGGGTGCAGTACTGTTCTATATACATACATATAAATATATATTTATATATATACTGGAGTATTTTATATTGTGAACTGTTTTTATTGTGTGTCTCTTGTAGTTGATTGCATGTTTTATTGTTTTGTAATGTCGGAATACGTAGCCCATGGCTAGCGTTTTTATACTTCACACCAACTTCAAATAAAGATATGTCTAGGTCTATGGCTTCATGACCTATTCATTTCTATATTCGTAGGAAGCCAGATTTTAAAAAAAAAAGTTAAATTTGCATTTCTTTGATCAATTTTCGGGAGTACATAAGTGGACTGTTGATTTTATTACTATTAAATGTAACCTTTTGAAATGCTCAAGGATAACACTGTTTCAAGTTGATATAGAGGCCTTTTCCTCTCGTTATTGCTCATACTACTTGGACTAATATCTTCAACAGCAGACTTACAGTACATCTATGAAGAGCTGTTTGGCCAACTGCGTTTATATCGGAATGTTCAGTGTATGCTTAACGATAATTTTAGAAGGAAGATGTACGTATTTGTGGTATGCAAGAAGGAAGAACACCTTCTGTGTTTATCATGGGAACCCCTTAATCCAATGCTCTACAAAAGCATACAGTATAAGAACCAATGCTTCTCTTTACAAGTTTACAAAAGCATACAGTATAAGAACCAATGCTTATCTTTACAAGTTTAGTAGGGTTTGTTGGCCAAGTGATCTGAGCTATTTGTTCAATAACATATTCCCCCCATAATGATAATTATCATCTAGGATACAAAATTCAACGCTTTGTGAATCTGTGTCACAGAGATTGGTGAGTACTACAAGATCCAGCATCCTCATGTTGCAAGAACCGCCACATATATTTCATATATCATTAATATTTTTAACATCCTTTCCAACTTTTGCAGATTTATATGTGTGTTTTTATTCCAATTATTTGTCTTGCTGTTATATTTTGTATTTGTTTTTGAAGAAAGCAGACACACGAGTGTAACAAGGTATCAATGATTCATAGTTCTTTATCACTCACATGCAATCAGTCTGCCGTGGAAGGGGATATTGACATATGACATACTCCAGACGAAGAGTGCAAGGTTGAAGCAAGGACAGGAGCAAATAAGCCAGGTAAAAAACTGAAGTGAACAGCCCCTGAGAAGACCCATGTTATCAGACTAAAATATCATCGCATGATTAAGTTGCAATTGGAAGGCTTTTTATTACAGCAAATAAGAGCTTTTCTCCTAACTCAATCACAAATATTGCAAAAAGTTTCTTCATATTAATGTAGGGAACATTTGCGATAGTTTGACCTTGACAGTATGATGTCTGCATTAGATTTTGGTAACATACAGCACAACTCCCTGTAGCACTACTCAATATGATACGCAATTGTCACTGTTACGCTCTTGTTTTATTAAAGGGGGAGGGTTTGTTCATTTTTGAGAAATTCCCATGTGAAAATAATTGAATTTTTCTCATCTGACGCAAATAAATTATTTCTACTGTTCTATGCACCTTATAATCATGTACCTATCGACTTGTGGAGTTGATTGATCTGGAAATAAAATCCCAATCTTTATGTAACTAACAAATGGAACTACCGCTCGTCTTGAATGTTGTTACGAGTTTAAAGCTTAGAAAATCATGCAAAGCCTCATACACGAACTTTGAACTGTGCATCAAGGTAAATTTACAAAGGAGCTTATGCAAAACCTTAATGGCAAGGTAAAAATGCCAATGCTATTTTGTCTCCCAAATTTCGGCGATAAAATCATCTCTCCTTTCTTATGTTTTTCACTTTTGTACGATTTATGAGTCATATTCTAGAACATTCTTCCTTCGAAACTTTATAGTATTTTGTGTATCACAGGATGCCAAATATATCTATTTTATTTCCAAGTTTTGAGCTGCGCCTTTAAATGAAATGATACCTCAGACGAGTTACATTTTTGTATTTGTGGTTGCTATAAGGATTTAACATTTATATTGGAACTTCATGAACCAAACCACTGTTTTTGCACCAGACTCATGGAGGTGATAGAACATGGCAACTACAATAGACAGGATTTGAATTTTGATCAACATTTCTTTGAAGCATTATTTACCAATTATATAAATGCCCACCAATAGTTTCGGACCTCTATCCACTATCTGGACAATTCCACTGAGCTCCATCTTTGACCAAGCAGGCCTACTGCCGTCCACAACTGATAACTTCAATGCATTGTATTTACATTTGTCAGTAATGCTCACACTGGAAGAGTCCCATTATAAATTCTACATCAATTTATTCGACAATTCACCTTCCATTAACACTACACACACCTATATTTTGGATAGTACGTCTTCAAATTATCTTCCCGGGACTAACTCTAACGGACATGGCTTCTATTTTGAATATGGTGGATTCCGCACCCTACAGTTTGTAAATGAGGACAGTAATTAGATGATTTGGGGAGGGTTTTAATATATTAAACCAAAAATATATATTTTGCAAATATTTCAGAGCATCAATAATGATATGATATATGCTGTTTAATGGTGTATATTGTTCATTGGGCCTATTACTATCTATCAACCCAAGCCAGAAGAATATTCCCAGACCGGCCCATGAATAAACAATGATCGTCCACAAACAGTCTAACACAACGTGCCAAGCATTTTGAGATCAAATACGATCGTGTGCAAACTTGAGTATATTTGATTATGTTTGGTACTTTGGCCCATGTGGTGAATTTCCCCATGGAGGCATAAAGGTATTTTAATTTTTAAATGTACAGGTGCCACATTTCAAGTTAAGCTGGTCTATGTCACTCAAAGATTTACTCCCGATTTACTGTTTAGTTCTCCAATCCCACTGAACTTTTTGTCAATGTATCATCCAGGTTTGACTTATGGATTGGGTAAGTTGGTATAACCAGTGCTGATAGAGACTGATTGTGATCAATCAAAAATATTTAGCGGTGGCCAGTATTTTCGAAAAACAAATTGGCAACTGTAGGTTGAGAAATTAGTTGTCTCTACCTGATTACCTATTTTCAAAGGAGCTTGGCACAAATTTATTTGAGCTTATTTTAGGGACAAAATTGTACATGTACATATACCAAACTGTCCACCATATAAATGAAACCCACTTAATCAGTTGCTGTATTAATCTGAGCAAAGTAAGTCATATGAACTATACTGAGAAAAAACAATGCAGGAGATGCCTTTTAATCATATTATTCACCATTATCAACCATTTGGTTGGTTACATTTGCTCGTCTTTTCAGGAAATGCATGGAATGAAAGCCAGTTTAAAAATCAATGTCTTACACATCGGTTTGTTTTCACCATGCATGTGTTCTCGTCTTATTGGTTGTTTTGAGTGCAACATTACGTTAACTGCGATACGGTTGCAGATACTTTTACTTAGGTATCTATTTCAATTTGTTAAATTTGAAACACTAGATTTCATGTCGGAACCATACGATCAACACAGCGGAGGCCTTATTAGATCCGGCCCTCTGCCAGATATTTTATAATTGGCATTGAATCCAATTCCTTCAGAATATTAAAGTGTATCTGTATTATGCTACATTTTAAGACATGTCCCAAATCATATAGCCTTGTAAAGTGATCAAGACAAAACATCTGGCATAAAGATATACAATAATACGATCAACACAGGTTCTCAGAGAGTCATAGTTTTGCCTTTTCGTACTTTGATTCTTTTGGCACGAAAAGTCAATGTTACCTAAATTTTCACATACCTCAAGGAACCCAGAATAGACGAGATAACGAAGATCTAAGTAAAAATAAATTTTCAAAGCAATAAGTTCATGCTTTAATAATACCCAATATTCGGATCTTCAGTATGTTTACAAGCATAAGATTTTGGCAACACAAGCATTCGTACAGTCATGGATCACTTATGCTTTGTGGCGTTTTTGGCATGTAGTTGGAACCCATATAAATGGCTTAGTTAAAAAACAAAGCAAGCTTTTACAGATCATCACCAAAAGACGTTACTTGTTACATTCTTGGCTCTTTGACGCAATCACAGATACATGATATCGCTGAAGAACTAGGCAATGATAAAAGATACCTATATATCATATTACTAGATGTAAAACAAAATTACTAAATCATGAGAATGGGGTCAGTATGACCTGACTACAGGGCATTCTGGTGTATCACACAATGAAGAAAGGTGTTGAAGCTTGATTCATCAGAGACAAACACAGGGATAATTGTTTTTATTCAATTTGTACATTTAATAAAGATTATAAAAAATATTCAAATTCAAAACACAACGCAGTGCTGTATATCTGTAAATTCAACAGCAGAACATAATTTGAAAGCATATCAAAATATTTCATGCAATTCACCACCACTGCTATGATATGGACAAAGTGAGACGAAACTTTAACTTCTAACTTCGAATACCTCATGTCATGCAATCTGGTGACCTTTCCCTTGCAAATATTATCAAAAAGTACAATACCACTGCAGCGGTTCATGAAGATCCATGGAATGATATTAGACTCCGTTGGTTGGAAACAACTTCAACATACCTGCTGCGAGGACGATGGGGACTTCCCCACTTTGTACCACTTAATTATGTTTTTCAACAAATTCAAACAATAATGAGGCAAGCATCAATATAATTACTAGCAAAAGTAGTTATATATATTTCTTAACAACTGATCTGACACTTTTACTAACAGTGTTCATTTATCATTGTTTTAAGATGTAAAAGACAGAGGGATAATGTAAACGTCTCTCTCTCCTGTGGTTGTATGATTATCATATATTGTCGTTTTGTACCACGAGTCTATGGCTGAATGTAGTACAATAAACATTATCACCATTATTGGTATCGTGGTCTACATGCCGTATCTTATGCGATGTGCAGCATCTATCAGAACCAAAATACGCAAGATCCCTCGAGCGCAAATGCGATACAGACCATGGATGCACCCGGGTTTTGAGCCACCCATGGGCAAACGTTGGCATCTTCTAGATGGAATCAAGGAGTCTTCAACAATACGGCCATTGGGCGGAAGTGCCATAAAATGTAATTTCCGTCCAGCAGGCGTCTGGTTCAAGACTATCTGATTCCTTCATTCCAACTGGTATAGATTTCGTCCAAATTTATCCAATTGTACCATAAAAACTCACACAAGTTATGTCTCCAAATTACATACGCATGAAAAGAGGCATGACAGTTTTCTGTACATACCAAGGAACATTGCCTCTGGTCGGAATTGACTTGGATTTGTTTCATTAGGGCTACGGTTTGGATATGGTAATGACACTGTTTAATTTGGCTAGGTCCATTTGCATGTTGTAACTTTGTTGTGTAAGATGATGGAAAATCAAAGATAATAACAAGAGCTGCAATCTATTCTGAACAGACTAAATTGTGCTATCGGTTTCTGCCGTAGGAAGTTGAATGTGATGAATCTTGTCCTTGATAGCAATAACAAATTTCCACTGCAAACCTGCTTGTACTCTTAAATTGCTAACTAATCACACTGGTGTTCTGCTAAGAAAACACAATGCACATTATCTATTAGCATATAAGTTATAGAGCATGCTCATAAATTAATGATCTATGTGCTCAAGTTGTGCCTATGGATGATCCTTTTAAAGTAACGCCATCGTATTATCAGTAACAGCACATGATCTTCCCTATCTAGGGATCCAATATTTTTCTAGGACTGGCGTATCTTTAACATGTCCCTTTCCAGTTGATTGTTTCTACTCAAAACTAAAAATAAAGTATAGACCCATATATTTTACATCCAGTGTGAAGCCGGCCAAGCCTATATTAATCACTCTCCATGGCACAGATTGTGGTGTATACTTTCCTACCCAATTGTTTGGTGGAGGGAACTGAAGGAAGCGGAGAAAACCACATGTACAGCCAGAGTGAAAGGAACTTATTCCACTTGCAGCCCTGGCCGTGAATTGAACCCGGGCTGCAGAGGTGCTAGGCGAGCGTGTTGCAGCTCTGCAACCACGCACCCTATGTAAAAAATATAGCTGTAGCTTAGACCATCATGAAAAACGGTCTGAACTCGAGACATGGTCGATGTTGATTACAACTACCCACTAGTGATAAAGGGCACAGTTGAGAACAGACCACTCCTTGCAGCGCATTTCAAATGTGATGTGTCAAAACAGATTCCTGTTTCCAAGCAGAGGACATTCGTTGTACCAACGTACACGGCACATTTTCAGAGTGTCGTGGGTGGACTTTTCAGCACCATTATAAACTCTTGTTGTACTAAATCCAAATTCTTTACCACGTGACCAAGCCGTACTTTAGCAAAATGAAAAACATGATGGAAATGTAAACCATAGCAACTTGGTTTCTAACCATGTTCGAAGAAATGTGTCTATATAATCTCAATATATGTAAGCTGATCATTAGTCTGTGAATGAATGTCCATTCCTTGTTAATACATTAGCGAATATAAAACACGTACACAGAAGCTTATCAGCATTCTGAAAATTGCTTTTATTTTTATCGTTGATGCACCAATAAATATTGCACGAAGGCCTCTTCTTCTTAACCAGTCTAACGCATCGGGAATGTTTCAATCACATAAAATTCTAATGATGTGCGTTGCACATCTATGATCGATTATCAGCACTCTAGGTACCCACAGAAGTACTTATTTTACCTTTCTGACTGACTTTCAGGATTTTCTTCTTGGATAAACTGAATTGTATTGAATGAACAATGGTAAGTAAAAGCAAGTACCTTCATTTGTATTAGAAAATACTGAGTACTAGTAATTACTTTTCAGGTACACTGAGAACATGCCTGGGAATATTGTCCCTTTATGTAGTCAGTACAGTTCTAGAACAAGCAAGAATAGGCATGAAGACATCAAACGCTGCTCCCACAGCAGAGTTATAATTATCAGGCCATAAAAATGACCTCATCGGGCCTAAGAACGTATTAAGCAATAGTTGGAGTAAAATCAGCACGGACTAAGAACATGTTACACATAACGATGACAATACGTATGTTTGGCTAAGAGCATGGTACACATAACGATGACAATATGTATATTTGGCTTACTGCGTCCCTGTGTAATTATGGGTCTATCACTGTTGAAAGTTGGTATAAATGGTAAATTGGGTCAGTGATTATAGCTTTATTTAACTCTTATTTTACCTCCACAAAAATACTCAACCTCTGTGTTGCATGTGTGTCTACTTCACTGTGTAGTAGAAATAACAGCAAGACGGAACTTGGACTGCTTTGGTATGTGGACAGAGACACCCTGTCTATTAACCAAGTGATTGGAAGGAGTAATGGGTTGTGTGGTTCATCTAACCATGCCCATATTAGTTTACCATGCTGAATCTTGTTTTGGCTGCAGAATTATACATAATTCCCTATTTTCATACTTTTTATGAATTCATGATGAATTTGATGTGGAAAACAACATACTTGCCTTATGACACTTTTCATTTGGTCTGTTACAAACATCAATTGAGGCTGCCAGTGTCACCTCATTTCTTTCTTTCTTTCTTTTTTACTTTATTTCGAGACTGTCATTCCTGAAAAGGGCTAAACAGAGACTAAGTCTCTGGCCATACCTTTGACTGATATGTAATAAATGTATTGCAGACTGAACATTGACAGAAGAAAGTTATTGTGAATGTTGGGATATGTACATAAATGGGGAAAAAGCTGGTAGAACACACTCAAGTTTCCTTTTTATAGGGAAAATGGGGCATTTAATGTTCCAGCATTTCTCCTTGAAGATAAAGTATTTAAAGACATGACGCAAAATCCCAGCTTCTGAACGACTTTTTCATCAACCACACTAAAGTTCAAGGTGCAAAGTTTTCACTCTTAGCACTTCAAAATACCAATTTAAAGATTTTGGATAATATTACCATGAAACACAACTGAGCGTTTTGTATAATAAAATTTACAGATACCAGGCTGAGCTTATGTACCCTTGGGACCAGTGTAAGCCTGCTTTGGGAAGTTGGTCCTGTTATTTTAGAGTCCCTTGCAAACTTATCGGATGATATGAAGAAGGTTGTTATGCTTTACTAATTCAAGCGAATGCAATCTTCCCATACCATTTGTGATGGAGTATCACATTACACACCTTTACCCAGAGGCCCAGAGGTCTATTGGGATCAAGGGCTGGCCCTGACATGGCCTCAGGCACAATGTTTCTTCACACTATAGCCATGAAGTTCACAGCCTTGTAATGGGGCTACTAATTATTTAAGCTTTCGGAATCTGTTCAACATTAAGAGCAATTGATTCTTGTGTTCTGTTGAGAACCTTATATTCTTATTACACAAGAGCCAGGATTTGTATGCCCCCTTCAAAGAAGGCAGGGCATATAGCTTTGCTCATGTCGATTGGATTGCACACCATAACTCAAGAAGTCTATGAGATAGGACTTTTATCTAGCTCAGGTATATACTCCAGTATAAGCGCTAGGTGAAATATGAAGGTGCTTGACCTTGGCCCTTTTTCCAAGGTCACGAAGGTACTGTAGTAAGTTTTGGTTTCCGCGCAATAACTGAAAAAGTAGTTATTATAAGACCTGTATAGTGCTCAGAATTCTAGTCCTTATCCAGGGCTAGGTCAAGTCTGACAATTGGTGACCTTGAGCTAAATTCAAAGGTCAGAAGGTGGCTTCAGTGAACTTGGATTCTAACTCAGAATTTAAGTTGTGACTTCAATATTGCACATGGTAATGTCCTTAACTAGGGCTTGGTCAGCTTAGAAGATGGATGACCTTCACCAAATTCCGAAGGTCACCAGGTCGGTCGGTTGGTAGGAGGACAGTGATTTCCGCACCATAACTCAAGACGTTTTTGAGACAGGACTTTAATAGTGTCCAGGTTGATACTCCAGTATAAAGGCTAGATGAAGTATGAAGATGGTTGACTTTGACCCTATTTCCACCATCATGGAGATACTATAGTAAGTTTTGATTTCTGCACGATGACTAGAAACGTTTTTATGATAGGAATCGTATATTGGACAAGATTATGGTCCTTATCCAGGGCTAGGTCAAGTTTGATGATAGTTGGCTGTGATCTAAAACATTGATCCCGATAAAGGTGAAAGCACCCTGGCAGGAATGTGACTTCCAGATGGAGTGTTAAAATACACGAAAAGTGGGGAAAGCGTTCATGTTTACATTATATTTTCGTTGATTGTGCCTGTATTATTGCCTACAAAGCAAAACTATTCCTGTGTCCTCTCTACTATACTTGCGGAGTAGACGTAATTTGGAGCTTGGGTCTGATCCAAAGGCAACCTGCGTTGAAAAGTGCCTTGTGTTTTGATTCATTATACACCCTATCAAAAGTCTCTGCCATATTTGGAACACTATTACCCTCCAGTGGAAGAAAGCAGAATGAGGTTGGGGTGGGAACCAAATCAAGTCCCCATTCGCTTACATGTTATATGTACTTACTCGTCTAGCTCATATCTATCAATTAAAAACACTTTTGAACACACCATTGTGTTATCCTGTTACAATGCTCCAGTTGGAGAGCCCTGGTTACGATAACCTTTGGACTAAGGCAATGAGGGAAAACAGGTCTTCAGTGTTTGATCCATTCCTGCAAAAGTGAGTATCATGTAGTCTGCTAATATGAAATAAGTTTTGTATAGAATATATATATATTTCATATCATCTTTATATCATTTTATTGCAAGACATAATCTGTTGAACTCATATTTTAGAACCAATAATTCATTTGCGTATGTAATTTGTAATACCTGGGACATCAATGTCAATGTCAAGCGACTCCAGCGACAGTGACTTCTAAATCTTCTCAAAGTCAGGTGCTTTTATCAATTACCCCATTACATTAATCTAATTGGGATTCTTTATGATCTTAAAAGTAATGCTTTTCGCAGTCATCTATCATCAATGCACTGTGGACATACTTTGGTTTTTGCGGACAATTCTCCAACAGAACTTTCTCTTCGGACTGTGTACCCATATAGTCTTATTACTAATTTATGTAATTCATCGGGGGCAATTATCCTTAACCTGGTACGTAATTTCACCAGTGGACTTCACAGTCGCGACTTACACACCACAAAGCGTATCTTAGGTACGTACGTTCAAAATTACGATGATACGTCATAGTATCAGTTTATAAGACGTAAATAAGCACACAACACAGTTCAGCAGGTAACACCTCATTTGAATATAGGCACAGAAATAAAAGCACATAACAAGCCTCCGTTCCCCCTGACCAAGGCCAAAGGGGGGGCCGAAACATGATGGGAGGAGGCTCCTCTATATTTATAATTTAAGTCTCCTCTTCGAGTTTGTTGGTCTGTTCTTGCTTTCCAATTTGAATATATGAATGTATATATATATATATATATATATATATATATATATATATATATATATATATATATATATATATATATATATCGATATTCAAATTGGAAAGGTACCATGTAGAAGAGTTTTTACTGTATAGGGCCCAATAAAAACAACATTGATTTCATTTGCCTAACATTTACATGAATGGTGACCTGATGTAAAACGTCAAGATTGCCGATATTACATAACTCATTGCTATTGGACATGAACTATATACCCTATGAATTTGTCATGTCCAGTTAAATTATTTTTCTTGATATGGAATTTCATATCTTTCAACACATTTTTGTTCATAATTTTCGTCAATGCCTAGGTGTCTCCACTATTATTGTATGCAACTAAGGCTTTTACCTCTTTCAGAATCCCAGTAATGTCATGAAGATGTATGAAATAAAGAATAAAAGAGTGGTCAAATTTTTCTCACATTTTGTTCTATTTATTACATAATGCTGTTGTGTACCACCAATATCGAACTCGACGTTGATTTTTATACCCTTGATAAGTCCGAAACGTTATATGGGGCTATTTTGAAAACTGGGGACTGCATCCTGCTGACAATCAAAGTTTATGGACGGATAGATGAACAGACGGACAGACATAAGTGTACATAGTATTTGAAAAACAATTTGGTTGATGGCTCTACATGATGTAACTTACAAATAATTATAGAAAAAGTAAATGGAGGACAATTATAATGGAACACACGATTGCACGGAGGGCATATATATTGATCGTGTAATAATAGTGCACGAACAAGGAACGGAAAGACACACAATGGAACTATCGTAATGGAAACACCGTTTGCTTTCTACGTGATATCTATTTATTTGATGCCATAAACATGGCGTTGGCTGCACCCACCTGGTCGTGACAAAAAGGAGAGAAACAAATCGTGACTAAAACATCACTCATTGTATTGCACCCAGCTTTACTTATGCTCACAAAGCTGTTTCGGAAATATGACTCAAATATTGTAATGCCAGTCACTCTAACCTCGACTGAACCACTAGCAATTCAGTCTTTGCTTGATGCGATACATATGCATAATTCCAGCTTAACCCGCTTAACTTATCATTCTTCTTGTCACATCCTATCATGTTGCATCTAGAGAATATTTTCAGACATTTTGCAGTGATATTCAAGCATTTGTTGCAAAATAAAGATGATGTAGGTCTTTTGTAACACGAGAATGAGGGGTATGTTGTTAAATGCCAATGTAATAGTTACTTTCTGTTCAAAATTGCTAAAATCCCTTTGATAAATACGAAACAAATATTGAGAAAGTAGTTGTATATAAAATGCATAGCTAGATGGGTATTTGCTATTCCAGTAAGGAAACTACATTCTGATAAGTCGTGTGCTGCATTTGTAAATGTCAACATGAACTAGCTTTGTTTCAAAACTCCATGAAAAAATTCGAGTCCGTGACAGACGGGTCTTCATTTATTTGGGCAGCTAAGGCCATGGAGCGCTTCACGCTTCTGTCTCATGTTAAGCGCCATTACAAAGTCCACAAAATTAGAAATTTTGCAACTTCTATCTTTTAGAGAAAAATAACACAGATTTGTTGAGAAATGAATGTATTTCCATGGCAAGTGCACTGGAACATTTTTGTTCACCTGAATTACCTCCAATGCTGCTGTCAAAGTGGGATAAATACTGCCATATATACTGGTACGATTTGCAATTCTATGGACCGACGCTAAGCTGTACTTATGGTCCACTATATATACGCTTATTTTAACCTATGGGACGGATTGTTTACACTTAAGAAAGACCGATGTAAAAACAATGGAAAGTGTTCACGGAACACTGATTACACAATTCTTGGGCTAACGGAAAACATCACACAACACAAATTAACTTAGTGCTCTGATGGTATTGTCAGTGGCTGATGCGGTGAAACAGAAAACTATTTCATCATATTTTAGAGCTTTTCCAGTGGAGTCTCCACTGCGAAGAATTTTATTCTCCCTGTTGGCTACATATATTGTCACTAGCATCCACTTCAGAGGAACCCTGGGCTCGCAGCTGTTGCAGTACGGGTCTCTCCCCCGCCAAATATTCTTACGTCAAACCTCGCTTGCAGCATCTTGTTTTGTTTTGTTTTTGTTTTGTTTTTATGATTTGTTTTGTTTTGTTTTGTTTGTTTTTTTTCTGACAATTTTTTAAAACCCTGGTCAACCGAACATCTACTCACATCTCTGTGGACAAAGCCTTTTTAAATCCCTTTTTGAGGTAGGGTCGTATCCTACAATTTACCGGGTCCGGCAGTCGTGCTTTTATGTGCAGTTCTGCATTTGTACCTTAAAGTTTGTTGAGTTTTAAGTACTTTTACATTAAGTTTATACTTGGGTAACAGTTTCATGTGTAATTTGTGTCGCATTTTATGCTCGACTTATAAGATGTATATGTATATCTTTTTCATGCATACTTTTATTCCCCGTCTTCGGAAAGAAACATCATCATCATCATCATCATCATCATCATCATCATCATCATCATCATCATCATCATCATCATCATCATCATCATCATCATCATCATCATCATCATCGTCATCATCATCATCATCATCATCATTATTATACTGTAACCAGTAGCCTTTTTCCTGGGTCACGGAATCTCAAGCGTTCAGATTTTGTGATACATACACTCAGAATTTCATTTCTTTTCAATTTTACTTTGATAGTTAGTTCTGTAATCTACAAGAAAGGTTCCAGTATTTGCTTATGCAATAAACAAATACAATTTCTGACAAGCATTACAGTAACTTTCTTAGTAATTAATACAAGTGTTATTCAAGTTTTTCGTTTCATTGCATAAATTGAGACATTCCTTGACATCGGACAAAATTTTGAATGAAACTGTAAAAGATAAATATTCAGAAGACGTAAAGTAATAATATAATAAAAAGATATTATGACCCCCTTGTTGTAGCTGCAGTCTATCTTCCTCGTAGGTTTGCAAAACTATTTTAGATAATTATAGAAAGTTTCCACTTTTATTGCATCCCAAATATCCAGGACTTCATCATCTGACACAACTATTGAATTAATAGTATTTGTAGGGGGGCGAAGTAGCTCTGGGACAGTAGCATGTGCACAGTCAAGCTCACGACGCTTGAGAAAAAAAATAATTGAATGCTTTTGCTTTGGCTGGGTTGCTTATCATCATACAGAAGAGAAGTAATGCTAGATGTATTATTTCAATTCAAAAAGTATTTAATAGTTCTCCAACACTTTTTATTTTTCCGAGATGTCGTTCAAATTTGCCCGATGGTGGGAGCACACAGACTCCCTTCATATAATTTTCCACGCCATGTATATTAATGTGAACAGTTATTAATATTACCGAGATATGCCATGATGAATACGTTAATTACATGAAAAAAATACTACATCAGACAGTATCACTGTACGAAGACAAATTAAGAGGAAGTATACATCACTGCAAAGTGTTCTCAGTTCCCAAGTTCCATTTTGCGTCAAATATACTATATTGAGCCCTGGTGTACCGCCCATGACACAGCCATTCAAGAGTTGTTTCAGCCTTGTCATTGTTTTCTCGAATGTACAGAGTGTATTTTGATTTGCCCCCCCCCCCCCCCATACGTCTGGGCATTATAATATTCTGACCTCCCAGCTGAGTTGAAAATTTGGGTGTCAAATATGTATTCTCTGTCTGTTCATTATCGTTTTTAGCAAATTTAAAGATTGTAATTAGACCATCATAGTGCTTCATTGGTAAAACAATACTGCAAGGTAAAACCTTCCCAGCCATACTGTCTGTACCTTTGTGAAGATGATGAACCATGCCGTGAATGTGTGAATCTGTTTCACAATATCGTGCAAGTTATTGTTTGCAACTATTCATATTTTCTTTCTTTTTTTCATCTTCTTTTCTCTTACATGGCAATCTCATATACTTACGTCCATATATGATTATGTTGTCTTCCCACCGCCAAAACTATTAGAAAAATATGATGTCCCCCCATTAAAATATGATTATTTCAAAAAAGCCTGGAATCATGAATGGCACCGCCAGATTTTAATTTTTAAAATTTTCAGAAACCATGAACTTAACAAATCAAGATATGTGTTTTATAATGCAAGATTCACCTTTATTTTATGGTCGATTACAGCGTCTGAGAAAAAAGGTGGCTTTGTATGCAAAGTTATCGGAACAAAATGACACCTTGGCAAAATTTATTTCAATTAAGTATTGCAAACAGCAATATCTACAATTAAGGCCGGGACTGAAGGCGTTATCCACCTGGACTGTAGCAGGCTACTGATACTGCGAGGAACAATGGAAAGGCTGACAAAAGGACAGGGATGCATTTGCGAGAATCAGTTGATAAAACAAGGAGCTTATTACAAATAATTCTGAACTGTGAACTATTCTCTTGATTCAGAATAAGCTAATCATCTAAAAAATCTTTTCCTGGGTTTGCTGCCCCAGGTTGCGGTGACAGATTTGGCACACAATCAAAATGCCACTTCACTCCAACTGTTGTCATTATATGCGGCATAAATTTAGCTGTTTATCAGTGACATGGGAGGTCTCTGTGGGATTGAATATTTCATGTTAAATGCACAATTTTAGTCAAAATGTCTTTATGGGAGCGAAGCAGTATTTTTAAGGGTAAGGGTACTTGCCCCTTGCTGTCAAGCTATTTGCTGCATAATATTTCATTTGTTTCTTAGAGGAAGTCTTATATTTTCACTGTTACGTAACACAACTAATACAAGCGCCATGATCATGGTAGAGGGATATTTTTGTTGCCCAACAACTGAGGTGACCAAAGCAGGTCTGCAGTTAATGTTTTCATGTATTAATACCTCCTATTGGCTGATATCGGCTGATTTCGGTAGGGCATATGATAACTTAGATAATTTGTAGGGAAACAACACGGTATTGACATGGGTAGAACGCCTGCAGCCTGGACTTCGTGTTGAACAGACTGTCCGGAGAATGTGTTGAACAAATTCAGTAACGTCATCTTCAGGCATATTTCCCTGTCGAATATACAAGACAGAAACTATTGCTTAAGTTAGGCAATATGTTTTCATTCAGCTTATAGACATTGTGTAAATTGTAAATTTTTTTTTTAGATATTGTAGTTCGACAGGAGTCTTGTCGCATATATATATATATATATATATATATATATATATATATATATCCTTTTACAATTTGAGTTTTTTAGAGATTGTATATTATTTTACTACCCGTTAAGAAATTTTGATACAAAGTAAATAATATATTCGCTACATTTATGTGGTTATTTGTATTCTGTAAAGCATTTTACTTTGAAACAAACTTGATGTTGAAAATTTTCCCACGTTGCGATATGTTTGAAACTTAAGTCCCTACCTTCACAAGACCGTGTGTTATTTGTGACACTTAATGTTGCTGGTTGTGTTGTTGACCCAGCGATATTATCAGTGAGGCTTGTCACTGTAGGTGGTGGTGAATTTCCTCTTCGCCAGCCGCAGTAAAGAATATTTATATACGAGTCTCTAAATTTTCTGCAACACAAGTTGAATCTTTGGAAAATTTAATGCGAGATAATGTTATAATACAAATAAAGATACTGATGATGGTGACAATGATACTAATAACAGTAAAATAATAATAAAAATGATGATGATGATGATGATGATGATGATGATGATGATGATGATGATGATGATGATGATGATGATGATGATGATGATGATTTTTATCTCTTCGAAAAAATGGCTTGAATTAACACATCGGTGAGTGAGTGAAAGCAAAAGCTAGAAGTATCCTGCACAGCTTTAGAAACACATATTAGAATTAAGTCTCTTAAGACACAACACTTGCAGTATCTCTAGATGGAAATCAGGTAGTCTTGATTTTAGTGACAGTTTTTATTACTTCATAATCTGTAAAGCTTACATGTCGGCATTGACATTTGTTTGCAATTTTTACCTGCAAAACGTCTTTGGGCATAACGAGGACCAATACATACTGCATGCCTTTGCACTGCTCAATTTTTAACTGTTTTGTTCAAATATTGTAATGAATTTTATATTACATACTGATCTACAAAAAAAGTCATTCATACTTGTGGGTACGCAGTTGTTTTGCTGTTGTACCTAGTGCGTCTGCTTCAAACCTGCTAGGAATGGACTCTGGATAGGTTTCAACTAAGAGTGTCTCATTTAGAGCCCTAGGTCACTAGGTCAAATGGTTTTGTCACACTATTACCCATCCTTTAATCTTCATCTGTGGGCCATAATTACCTTCTCTATATGTCCAAAACTGCTGTTATACCTATCCCATACCTCTCTCTCTCTCTCTCTATCTATCTATCTATCTATCTATCTATCTATCTATCTATCTATCTATCTATCTATCTATCTATCTCTCTTTCTCTCTCTCTCTCTCTCTCTCTCTCTCTCTCTCTCTATATATATATATATATATATATATATATATATATATATATATTAGGAAAGACTTTCTCTGGCTGAGACAGCTGTGTATATACTTCAACAGTAACAAAAATCATGTATATGTATGCGACTCTTTGTGTGTGTGTGTGTGTGTGTGTGTGTGTGTGTGTGTGTGTGTGTGTGTGTGTGTGTTTGGCTTTTTTTCTTTTTTTCTTTTCTTTTTTTTTTTGTATTTTGTATTTTCGGTTTTTATTTGTTTCGTTGTTGGTTTCTTTTACAATTAACCAAAAGAGAATATTTAACCTTTTTTGTCAGTTTCAACACTCAAAATATGGAACCTTGCTGCCAGGCACGAGGGTATATTCGTTTGGATGTCTCCCCATACTCTCTTCCATATCTGCTGACCAAAGCTGTACATGTTGTTTTGTCATTCATGTCCGTATAGGTCTCTCCTTTGGTCCATCCATTTGTAAACATTTGCATCGCGATACAGCCTACATGTATTATTACAATCCCAAATAACGTTCATTATTTATCAGTTGTGTGAAGGTCTCGATTTTATAACACTGGTTGCGCCACCTTTAGCATTCTGCAGTATATGAGTCACAAATGTACACTTTCAAGCAAAAGACGTGAAATATGCCATGGATCCTCGAACGCTCAAGGGTCCATGAATATACATAAGGTGTCTTCTCGAATAATTGGAACCCATAATCCAGAGTTTGAGGCCCTTAAAATGTGATTTTTATTGGTAACACGTGAGGGGTCCATATGGGTAGAATAATTTTAAAATGTGACATAAACGTACAATGAATATCAATAAGTTAATAAAATAATGTAATCACGTATACCTTGAACAGAATGGATATATGTATGGGTTGATAGAGCTGTTTGCTAGTCCCAACAGATACAAGTTAAATGCAATTCCATATTTCCGATCTGGCAGGAGAAGGGGCACTGACCTCTCAAGAAAGTTGTATATGAGTGCAGGCCCCCAACAAATAAAAAATATGAAAACAACCAGCAGCATCATTTTTATGACCTACAAAATAAAAAGAAAACCTTCTCTTTGTCTCCGTTTCCATCTGTTGTCTGCGCATGTGTGTGCTTCTACTTTCTTGACATTTTATACTTGTTTCATCAACCAAAACTAGCTTAAGGTAATATCTAACCGGTTTTTTTATTACTTTATTCATTTTGAGATGTTGGTAGACATACATATTTAATGCTAACTTGGTAGTCGCGGACCGTGTTGACATTTTAATTTATGATGACAGACAAAAGTTATTTGTACAAAGATGTCCAGTTCATGTATCTGTTTCTATTTGTACCGAGATGTCTAGTTCATGTATATGTTTTTCTTTAAACTAATTATCTAATTTTGATCAAATAAAAACTGATTGACTCTATAAATTCTTTCAAGCGAAAACACATCGGGGATTTTTTTTTTTTTAAGAAATCATCAGTTCTTTATAAATATGTTTCAAAATTCAAGAGTTCATCAACTTTATCAAGTTTGACAAGATCAATAATTTTGTAATATTTGAATCAACATTGTAAAAAAAAAAACGTGACGTGTAGTCATGAGAAATCTGCGTTACGCTTTTGTAGACACATGTATTGAGATCTCAATAGCACAAATTTGACCATTTTATCTTCAATATTTCTCAATAAAGGTCCAAAATTTCCACCCCACACATTTGTATAAAAAACGTTTGTGTTTACATATCAACTTTGAATGCATCTTTGAAGACAGATTCTGAAACGCCATGTGGCCAATTAGGTACACAGGTTTATAATGTAGAAATGCATATTTCTGTTACATTTGGCTCAGAAGGGAAGTCACTTTGCCAGGCTGTATATAACCTTACAGACATGATTGAAATACTGCAGGGCTTTTATATGCTTAAACAAAATTGCTATAACAGGCTTATAAAATTAACATATCATGATTTACAGTAGAACAAATGGGGGAGGGGGTCAATCCTAATTTTGTAGACATATGTATTAATTATCAACTTTCGCTTCTTCCGCGTGGCTTATGAATTAGTGGTTCCAGGACTGTATATACCTTGTAACCAATTAATGATTCCATAGTTGAGAGGACAGGTTTTAAACCACCGGTTGCCTTTTGTGGATGGCTGCCTGTGCCAGCTCAGGAGAGATATTTATTTTTTCACATTGGTACTGGAAGACGAATATTGATGAGTTGATAACTCTTGAATCTCTGCCTTTTGTGGTATTGAACTTTGCTCTCATTATTGTGTTAAAATTTAAGAATATGGGTAATGTTTTTCTGCAATATTGGTCAAGTAATGTAGTATTTTGGTACCACTTGGTGTGAACTTTGCAGTGTCGCAATTAGACTTCCCTGATTTGCCTGTTTGAATTGTGTTGAAAGTGGCCTCAATAATATTCCAGTATTCATTTCTTCGTAAGCACCTGATATCGGTACGCTTCTCTTGAGGCTACACACAAGCACTGTCTGACACCTGATTGCTTTTCAAGTAATCTTCAAATTTGAGGCTGGGAAGCATGCTAAATGGTTTTCTGCTTATGACACGTCTATAGACTAATTTGGCTGTTAGAGCTTTCCATTTTTCAAGCTTTTTGAATGAGACGTGATATAACTCATTAATTAAGTTATTGGTTTTAGTGTACAGAGAGACTCGATTGAGCATGGGGTGTAGCCGCAACTGTGTCCCATCAGGAGTATGCGTGGTTTGCATTGTGGAGTCGCCATTCTGGGCCCCGCAGTGGAAGAGTGACCGCTGTGCAGTCACTGTCTTGTGACTCACTGATGAAGAAGGTCAGCAACCAGCAGCCTTACTAGCAGTAGTAAGTAGAATCTAACAAAAATTTAGTTGACCGATGCAATTCAAAAATACACTATGCAGTCAAAAGCAGAACTTCAGGACGTCTGTACTAAAATAGACCTCTTGCAGGACTGAACACACATTTGAAACAGGCACGCAAAATCGCTGTTATGACGGGTGAGGTGAGAACAAATGAAATGTCAGAAAATCGCACGTGACTGTTCACGTGGGTAATATTTTACAAGGCATGTCAACAACCTGCGTATGAATCCCTAACACCCAGATGTCATGTACCAGACTACTTCCCTGGCCAAAATGTTGCTATTTGCCAATATCTTTGTCTCTCTGTTATATCTTCTGAGGTACAGAAAAAATGTGGCACCATTGCTCGTGTTTGTAAAAATGTGATGAGACCAAAGAACAAGAATTAAGGGTAATAGTAAACAACGACGTCCACTGAATTTTTGTGAAACTTGACTAAACCTACCTTTATTCTCCCTTGTATTACGGAATTGCCTTGTTTTGGATAGTTCACTTGTCGTATTGCAGGGCCCGTGCTGTAGAAATGAAGTGAGGTAATCAATATCTGATAGCATGATCCTTATTATACAATTTTACTACATCTGTGTGACTCAAAGACAAAATCATCCTCTGTGGTAGTGCTACTTTTATCATCAAGTATATAACAGAACAACGTACAACCTTTGCCATTATGGAATGGAAATAAGAACAAAGGTTTTGATAAAACAAATTTCATTAGAAAATCAATACGAAAACAGGGCTTCCATATAAAGCACTTTTGCACATAAAAAATGTGGTGGCAGATACGAGACACAAAACTTTGGGACAAATCAATCTTTAAATTTATAACAAGACAAATAGAGTGGCATTGGGCACCTAAGATTGTGTAATGGTGTTAGGAACGGATGTCACTAATGGGAAAATGTCTTAAAATACGTCTTCCAATTGTAAATACATTAGTGATGACCTTTTTTAAATCAGCTTTGTTATCAATATATGCGTGATCTGTCCCACTTGGTCTGTTGATTTAATATGGCTATGCTTGGCATCACCAATAATCACCATTTGGTTGGAATATAATAAAAAAAGTTTGAGAAGCAGAGTGTACAAAGGGAATAATTTTACTGTGCCAGGAATTATTTTGGTTGGCACATGAATAACATTGGCAGAGGAAGTGGAAGACATCCTCGTGATCGTTTCGACAATCATATCTGGAACAGTCTGCAAAGCTGTCTCAAAAAAAGGCCTTCTTCATGCCCTGTATATACACGCTTTATAAACAGCAGGTCACTCGCCCCCACCGTAAAAGAACTCATTAACACCTCTATTTCCATGCTTTTGCTTTTACATAAATTATACAAGGACGTCAAGTACGAACATTGATGGTTGAGTTGTCCCACAATCGAACAATGATAAGGAAAAAAGAACTGAATGTATTGGTTCATAAGAAAAATCCATAAAATCAAACCTGATCTACAGTCTAGCACACAACCCAGTTCTTAGTCTAAGCTTAAAAACAACAGCCTCGGTCTGGAGTTGCATTCATAATGGGCACACCAAGCAGCATCCTCATAGTGCAAAATGTGTCATTAAAATCCAATATGGTGTATGAAGCAACAAATATGGTCTTTTTCATCTGTTTTCATTTGATTAAAATAAATACATAACTGATTACAAAGAAAAACACAAGTCACTAAAATGTTTGTACATGCCCGTAATATTGGACTTATCCACAACCATCACTGCAGCTATCCCCTGATCCCAGACGCAGGCCAACTATATGTTGACTTTATTTTGGTGGTACCCCCACAAATTAACCTGCAAGTTCACTCAGTATGGACATTTCAAATTAACTAAAGTCACTGAAGATCCATCTCTCCTCATGCGAGGTTCATATATTTAACAGGTTATAACTCCATGAAATGTAGCTCTTCTCCAGGATACGATGGCGTCAGAGCGGAGCATCTGAAGTTAGAAAAATCTGAACTACTATGCAAACATTTAGTGTCGCTGTATTCTATGGCTCTTGCAGTGTTGTTTCATTGATATTTTCTATTGGAGTTGTAGGACCTGTACTGAAGAAGTCAGCACTGAACCCAGATGTTCCCAAGAATTATAGAACCATCACAATCAGCTCTATTCATTCCAAGTTAATTGAGAAAGTCATACTGCTAGATCTAGATATCTATGAAGCACATGTTTGGTATTAGGGTAAAGAGAAGTACTTAACTTCATTTAGGTGTGCCCTGCTCAGTTATCTAGCTGCATACTACAATGCTAATGGTCCTCCGATATATGTCTGCTCTCTGGACGCCGATAAATTTTTGATTCTATGTAGCACCCCTGTGTTAATTACATGATGTCTTATCCAGCAGGGACTGGTGCTTTGTATATCGCTGGCACAAGTCATTTAAGGGTGTCATCAAATGGGGTAGCAAACACAGTTTTCCCTTTAATATCAATAGGTGGACAGGGCAAGGTAGCTGTGTCTCCCCAGTGTTTTTAATACATTTCTAAATGATATGCTGAAAGAGTTAAGCTCATATCTCAATATGGTTTGAGCATCGACGGACACGTCATTAAGTCTTTCGCATACGCTGACGACATGACGCTAGTAAGGTTGACGGTACCAGATCTTATGATATATGTTCTGCTTATGCATGTAAGTGGAGACTTAATTTTGGAATTATAAAGGCCAAATGCTTGGTGATTGGTTCTCCCGTACTGCGAAACTTCCCTACATTCAATGATGTTGCTATTGAAAATGTGACTGGTATGCAAATTCTTGGGGCAGCGTCTAACAGTGCTGAAGCCAGTAAAGACCAGGTGCAAAAACGGATCCAGAATTGTTGGTAGCCGCATTTACTACTGTTATAACAGGATTGTGGGCTGTTTTCTCCCACTCATAGTTATAATGAAGGTATAGTGTATTTATAATGTTCCAGCTTCATAAATATCACAAAAAGACGATGTAGTCCTACTTTACTCTTTTACCGTAAACTCAGCTTACTGACAGGCCAACAGAACCAAAAAGTGACAGGCATACCTAGTCTCTTTTTATCTTTAGCATAAGTGACAAGATTTGGGTTTTAAGTGGTTAGGCGCATATATTTTGGAAAATCTAAAGTTAATAGTTATTGAAGATTATTTCAAAAGTTGGGAGGACCTGTTTGGAACGATCAGTTGCCTTCTTATGGGTGACTGCCTGTCTCAAGTCAGGAGTGAAGTGTGTATCTTCACATTGGTATTTAGAAATAAATGTTGATGTACTGACATTTGTTTTATCTCTGGCTTTTGATGCAATTAACTTTGCTGTCGTTGTTGGTTAGTAATTTATGAATATGGATGATGTTATTTGTTCAAACTATTTAATAAGTAAAACAAGTGCTTTAATTTCCCTAAAATAATGGTACAGGTCCACTCTTGGTCTTAAATGAAGAAGAGAAAATGAGGACTAGAGCTTTTATGTGATACTAAGAAAGTCTTGTTACTGAAAAAGTGTATTTTAGGTATTTTTGAAGAGTGGCTCCTAATCTCTAATACAAACCATAGGTCAACGATCCAACACTACGAAAATATAATTCAAAGTGTCACATATGCTAAATCGTATAAAATGTTGAAATGCTACTAAATATTACATAAGAATCCCTTTCTAGAGGATGTGTCATTATTGTATTATCAGCTTCACAAATTCCGCAAAGGTCAACATGGAGTACATCTAACGCACCCCCACACAGCAGATATTTCAGTATTGTAATACATACACCGTATTGCTTTTATATACTTCTACAACAGTGGCACTTGCCGGAATATGGCCCCAAAATTTTATATCCCATAACTTCGTGAAAAAATTAACATATCGTAGTTATGGTCACAAACTTTTGTCAACTTGAATTAAATCATATACCGATTAAATTTCAAACAATCCCACATGGCTAATCTTGACCAAAAGGTAACGATAACTTTACCGTAGAACTCTTTTAGAAAGTGGATAACAAATATGTATTTACATCAAGCATAACATAACTTCGAAAAATGATAAGAAGTTAGAAAATAGTAGTAGTACCACTCATTTTGCATGTTTTGTATACAATTTATACAACCTTCATTACTGCCAACTTCCAAGACAATACAAACTGCTGTGTTGGAGAGAAAGGAAAACCTAATGAAAAAATCTTGGAGGTCAATTTCCTCTGCAAATGTGAAGATAAAGTCTATGGCTATGGAAAAAATGCCAAGAATAACAGAAAAAGTACAAAAGCCTCACAAAAAATACACCTGTTGCACGGTAATCATGCAGGGATAGTCAGACGTATCTTGATGCAATATGGAAGAAATTGGTACTTTCACAATGCAGACTTTTGAGAAAAAAAAAAGATAAAAAGGCACCCAGGGTACATTCCAAAAAAGTGAATCTGTTTAACAATAATTGAGAAAGCGACTTGTGCATGTATGTATATTTATGTCCCTATATTAACCCTGCTACTGTTACCGTATAATTATGTAAATAATAATTTGGTAACAATAACGATTAAATGAGAAAACTCCAACTTACTGAACAAATTTGATAAAGATTAAGTTCAACTGCGTTGCATTGCTTAGAACAAAAAGTCGATATATTTATAAAGAATATCTATCCAAGTAGGTACAGTCTTGGGGTAAGCAAAAGTGGTTTCTGTGCAATTTCGAAGGAATTGCTAGGCTTTTAAAACATTCACTTGAAATGAGGAACCCTTCCCCCCAACTTTGAAGTGCCACTTTCTTTCAAAACATTAAATATCAAAGATAAATCCTGACCTAACTTGATAGAAATCTCGCTAAAGGTTTCAATATTTGTAAACAGACCATGATGACGGATGACAGACCACAAGATAGGCTTGGCTGACAGACAAGTAAGTTGTGCTAAACGCATGATTTCTGTCAAATTTTGAGTATTGTTCTAATTTTTTTGTGTACGAGTACGTGTTTCGCAATCATATTTCAGATGTGTTTATAACTCAGAAAAATAACTTACCTTTCAAATATCTGTGACAGCTTGGAGGACTGTTGTAAACTTCTCCACAGCGTCAGACCTATTCTGGTGTATGTGAATAACAACAACGTGAGTGGTATTGTTACTTGTACAAGAATAGGGTACAGTATCATAGGAAGTTTTTTGACAACATTATCGAACATGGATACAGAATAACAGAAATTGCTTGATTGTCCAAACCCTTTGGGTACGCTGGTAGTCTTCTGTAAGGTAAAGATACACATGTTACCTTTCCACATACAATTTAAATGTTAGTGTTGTGTGCACAAGAGTTCGATAATCAACTGAAGTTCAAATCACATAAAGCATTTATTTGATGTTAATGTATCTCCAATTAAACTTACCTTTGCACATAAGAACAAGTGATACCTGTGGAGAATGTCCATAATTCTTTGTTTGAAAAACAAAAAAAGACAACATTGCGAAGCCAATGAGGTACTTCACGATAGCAAGGATTCATAGTCGAGCCAATCAGACAAGAGTGAAAGCATCCCATAAAACTAAATACCAAAGTCAGGCTGATCCATAATGATTTTATATGCTAATTATCGAGTGCAAACAAAGGAGTAACCTATATGTGCATCAAAGTAATATTCTTGTAACACTGGGAACTTTCATAAAATGTGGACAAGATTCCCAAAATTCGGGAAAAACTGATCCTCTTCATTTAACTGTCAAAATACAATCTATTGACATTTTTCCATTTGCAACAAATTTTTACACGTCCCAATTACATAGAATCTTGCATGCAACAAACCGCTGTCCCATGCTCTAATTTCATCAAAGAAATACAACTTTCCATGAACCTACCCAAAAATTGTTGAAATATTTTGATCCAGATGACCACAAAGAAACCAAATACTCATGTAAATGTCATATTTTTCTTTATTTTTTCAAATCACCGTGGTCATATCATTACTGGCGCTGTAATATTGTACCAAATGATGCACTATGTAAACTAAAGAGCAGAAATACCATTAACGGGAATTGTTTGGAGAAAGACAAAAAAAATATTATGGAAGCTGGTGATGGATATGCTAGATAATAAGCAAAGAAGGATAAGTATCATAATTCCGTCTTAGATGAATGTATAAATGAAATAAGGGATATTGTTACGATCAGAATAAGAAACTACAGAAAACAACCTAACAACCACCAGGTCCTGTTCTGACAAATTTAGAAGTTGTTCAGTGCCTACAAGAGATGCATGGTAAATACGTTTTTGCAACTGCACTTATAATATTATAGTCATGTGCAAACAATTATAGTATATGATTTTCATTAATGAATGAGGTCCGGTGACCAAGTCACGATCTCCTACACATGAATAAGTAAATCAATCATCAGATATTATTTGGAACAAACACCAATCTTTATCTTCATTTGGTCGGATAATTGCTAAAATACATGCTCATTTACTCAGTTCCAAAACTGCATAAAATCCTTATGTGTTCCGATGCGTTGCAGGTTCCACATTTTGCTCCACTAAACAAATGTTAGTTTTGGTGTCTTAAAGAAAGTACAAGGACTTTGGTTTGGTTACTATGATCAGAGAGAAGTATCTACCGGTATTTACCAACTTTTGTATTTTATATAATTCAAAGATCATGTTGGAGCAGTTGAATGGTACTGATAATGATTTCCTTTTAGGCAGATTTCTTGTTGATAGCTCTCCACTTTATATGCAATTATTCTTAATTCCAATTTGAAAGAATGTGGCAAGTCGCTGATGTATAAACCATAGGAGACAAAATAACATTCAAAGAATGATCATATCCTGTAAAGATGCATATTTTGCTAATGATATGAAGGATCGTCAGTCCACATTTGAATATAATCGGTTTGTTCAGTTGTGTAACTTTTTCGTTAATGACATATATGTTAAGTTTGGAGATTCCATCTTTAAACAGACAGTTGTAATTCCAATGACTATCAGCTGTGCACTTCCGGCGGTGAATTATTATTTATTTTGCTATGAATATAAGTTGTTCGAGGATGTGACAAAAGTGAAGAAATTTCATGATAAATGTTTTAAGTTTAGATATATTTAAGATCTATTATGCAATAATAACAAATACTTTCGAGAATCTATTTCACGAATATACCCTGATGATTTGGAAGTAAAATTATTGAATTCATTGGTACTTTGGATTAAACTTAGTTTTCTGAGCATCTCTAAAGAATGTTGGGTAGATTGGTAAAATGTGCTACCATATGAGTCGCATTCTAAGCTCCAGGGTATTCTTTATTTCATAAGTCGGAAGCTTTGACTCTCTTGTTCATTATAATATTTTAACTCGCCTGTCACTCCTTTACTGTATTTTTCTTTAAGAAGGTCAGAAGAGACAAAAACATATTTTTATCGCTTTAATACTGCTGCTATTGCATTAATTGTCAAAACTCTTCACAGCGTACATTAGATAATCATCGACTGTCAGAAAAAACCTTTCAACCATGTTGCCATTAAAAGAAATCAATATGTAAATGAGAAACTGATGGCCACTGTCCCCACAAGTACCATATGAAAATAATGTACATACTATTTCTCTATGTATGTATGTATGTATGTATGTATGTATGTATGTATGTATGTATGTATGTGATAAAAAAAACCAATTTTTATATACCCATAAATATATTGCTGGCAATGCAACAATGATCCCAGACAGCCACATTATGCCAATCAGCAATATGATTCTATTATGGGGATTCCACTTCATTGCTCTCACTGCATGACATATGACCATGTATCTATGAAAAGTGAAAGAACAGTTTGAATGATGAATCAAATGTACTCCCAGGTATATTACTTTTACATGTCTAGTATGCCTTTAGCCATTTAACACCTCTTTGCCAGGGTGAATAAAATATGTCATGGTGAAGTTGAAACAATGAATATATAGACATAGAACTGATGGATATTTATGAATCCACATTCTGAGCAGTCAGGACTTTTCCTATGCTTAAGTTCAGCATTATGTTCAGCTTTACCCAAGGAATCAAGCTTTCTTAAAATGAGATATGGTAGCATGTTTGTAAGATTAATTTTGCAGTTGGTCAAAAAGCATTGTCAAAAACAGACCCATATTATAGCAGCTTTATTTTGCTTAGCGCCATGACATTTTACTACAGTTTAAAAACTAAAGCAGTGAAAACAATTTTTGCTAACATAGTGTGATCCTATGTGTCATGTCTAATGACACATAAAATTGATTGACACAAATTCATGAACATTAAGACCGTATCCTTTTATACTGGTACATGAGGAAATTCTGTATTTTGCGAGGTAAAAGATGAGCTACATTTGGTAAGAACTGCATCATTTTGCAAATTACAATTAAATGTATTCAAGGGAAAACAAATTATTATTTTAATCATAATTACAGCCTGTGATGGATTATAATGAGGAGTGAGCAAGAGAACAGATACTTACCTATCTATACTGACAACTATTCGCTTGTGAATTGTAATTATGTAGCGTGTAGTAGAATAAACACTTACCTTTCTATACTGATGACAACCATTCCAGACATAGAAGAACCAAAAGCCATATACTGTACAAAATGCACTAGCTTACAGGCAACGTTTGACAAATTGATGGTATCCTTAAAATAGTGTTCAATAACCTAGAGCATAAATATTCTTCAAGACTTGGCACATTTACATTGCCAGAGATACCACTCATGCATATTATCTTGATACATATCTTTATAAAATATATTTGCTTCTATGCAAATGGGAAGAAGACTATAAGACAACTGCCACAGTATTGTCAAAGGTGTTCTGCCGAGAGTCTCGTAAAATGATTTTGGTCCCTCAAAAACATATATATACATACATACATACATACATACATACACACACACACACACACACACACATATATATATATATATATATATATATATATATATATATATATATATATATATATATATAAATTTTCGCTTATTGGTTGCACTATTATATCTAAATAAACATGCAAGAAATTAAAAAAGAAACCGATGAGACCCAAACTAAAGCTATTGCTCAATGAATGGGTGGTTGAAAACAAACTTGTATTCACCATGTTTCAGTTTAGGTTAAATACATAGGAGAGTCATTATGTGTTAACTTATAGGACTATATGAAAAGGCCATCATCAGGGGACTTATAACCCGTAATATAGCCAAATCTGCCCTAGGGGTACCCAGTGGTGATCATGTGCAATTTTGAAGTTGCTGGGCGAGCTGTTCTGCTAAGCAGTGACAGGACAGATTCAGAAAAGATCTATTTAAAGTTTTGCAAATTAATGAAAAAATCTATTTAAAAAATATATATGTATATGTTAAGAAGCATGACCATTTAAAGCCACAGATTAGAGATCTACCCATGAAAGATTCCTGCTAACTTTGAGGTCAATCTGGGGTATGGTTTTGGAGAGGTGAAAACACCATTTCAGTCCCCATTGACTTGCATAATAATAAATAGGAATGTATGCACTAACTAACAAACACCTGAATTGGAAGAGTCGATATATATCTGCGATCTATAGCGTCACCACTTAATGCAGATCTTTGACGCTTTCACATGGTATATCTCCATCAAGCTCCAGCACAATCAGAGACAAAATTTTGAGGAGAAATAAAAAATCCTGAAAATGAGAGCACAAATGTACAATATAGCAGCATATTTGTTCACTTGTATGTACGGATTTCTGTGCATGCAAGACTGGAATTTACCTTTTCAGGGAAGGCAATTAGGAGCACTATAAAATCAGTAAATGCCAAATTCACCACCAACATGTTAGTTGGAGTTCTCATGTCCTTGACGCCCAGTACAGTGATGACGACCAGGGTATTTCCTAAATCATAGAGTAGGCTTGACAATTGGACTAAAGATGTTACTATTTTGTATGTGTTAAGAGTGTTTGGTTTATAACATATGTACACAGACACACATGCATATATATATATATATATATATATATATATATATATATATATATATATATATATATATATATATATATATATATATATATATATTGAAAAGGAAATTGACAGTACAAGTTTGTGATACATTAAAATGTATGTTGTAAAGTATTCTGGTCAACAATGCACAAGTGTAAAATGGTGTACAAGAATTTCATTGGTCCTTTTTTACAATTTTTATTTAATTCCCAACGCATGTTACAAACGTTGTGTCTGAATTTACTCCAAAACCGATCCCAATCCTCTAATCACATGTGGAGATCCTGGTAAAATGCATAAAATGTGTACTGAGGAAATGACAAAAACTCGTTCTGGCAAAAGCGAACTTTGTTGTGTATTATTTGATAGATTACTTGATTCTATTTTATGTTATCTTATTTCTTTTTACAACACATTTTTTTCTGTTTTCTCAAACGGTTTCTGTTTGGTGAAAATATTCTTTTTCTTGCTTATGTCCCAGTAACAAGTTTACTTACCAACAGAAATTTAGATAGGATTTCCCGAACAAAGTATACAGATATTATGTAGACTAGAGACAGACATTTTTGGATGCATAAATCTAGCTATTGCAAATGTAACAGTCTGGGGTAGAACAGGTTACAGAATATTAAGCAGGAAAAAGGTTTGCATATTTAAAAAACCAGGATAAGAGTGTGTGCTACCTTGTTCAATAATATTTGCAGCTGTTTTATTAATAAATGATGAAATAAAATATCAAATACAATTTTGAATGGTGTGTTTTTAAGCTAATGGGTAGGGAGATACCTCTCTGTATCTTATATGATACAGATATAAGTAACTGTCAATTCAGCAAACATTATCCAGCTTGGTAGTTGGTTTGTACTTTATATATAGTAAAATATTTAGAGCTTTTGACAGAGAAAATCATTGAGTTTCAAGAAATTATATTTCATGAATAAACGCTCAGTGTGTGCATTCACAGAGGAACTGTTCATCATACGGACAGCCTTTTTCTGTAGGTTTTTTCTCAATCACAGGAATGACTGCAATCAAGGATAGAATAAGTTAAGTGGGGTAACAAAGTGAGTTGTATATTAGCACGACATCTTACATAGTTATTAACTTTTAGATCGTATTAAGTCACAAGTAAAGAAGGGAAGTTTATTAGCTATTTTGTTAATATGGGCATTCAAATTTTCATTTTCATGAAATACAGTCCTAAGAAGTCAAGTTCAATTATGTTTGCTTTTGGAGCGAGATTAATTTTGAGGCCATTATTTTTGTGATTGTCTTGAATTCTTTGTTTTGGGATGTATAAACTACAATGTTTCTTTGACCATGGTAAGCTTGGAAGCTATCAAAATTTGTATGTAGATTATGTTCTAACCTGTGCTAAATGGGAAGCATACGGCATACACGCTAGCGAAAGCAAAATTACAGTGCTATCCATGATGATAATTATAATAATTTTTTGTCATTCTACTTGCCTGCTACGATCCTGCAAACCTGCGGCATATTCAGGATGGACAGAAAAATAGTTATGGTCGGAAATCATTATACTCCACCACAGCTTACCCCGATCTATTTATCGAGGCTCTAGGCCAGGCATAAGTTGAGCCACATACTGCCCCACTACGATGATGGGCCATTGAGTCTGGTGGGTATATCACCAGAAAAATAACCATTTCATTTGTATTTGTCCCTTCCCTAAAAGTTCCTTTGTCTTAAAAGGCTAAAGCGGCCCCTCTTCTAGTGCCTGCTTAAATGCACTTGCAACGCCATTGAAGCCCTTCAGAGAAATGCCTGTTCTTAATTCCTTCACTGAATCTCAAACAATGTCAAGTTTAGTGGAGTGCATTTCACTCCTGCAGATGTATTGTTCTATGGTGTATTCCATCATAGCTATATAGCACTCTTTGCACCTGCTTAATATATAACAAGCATGCTACGCACTCTTCTGTCCAGTTAGATTGCTATAGTAGTGATGGTCATTACGCCGGGGGGTTTGTCTCATTATACCACCTTTATCACAGCGTTATAGCCTATTTTTACTGCCTCATCTCCCTCCGATGAAAATATTTATATTTCCTAATGCTATCTATGTACACTCCTGTCACCTCCTTTCTGGACTCAAAGCCACATGAACCCGGAAACACATTTACCAGCTGCTTTTATTCTGGTCACCGAGATATTTACTCTGAATCACCACACCATTTACGATTAAACTTTGCGATCTTCTGGGAGCTAAAATCTCTAAATGTCCCACTAGGTGTTTGCATCTGGTCTCTTACCTGTTTCAAGGTCATGTTTAAGGATTTATTTTTCTTTCTGTTTTCCAAATAAATGTGGGCAATCTGCATGCTTGTACACAGCTTGTTTCTCTAGAAAATAGCTACAAATTGCTTGCCCACTTAGAACATCTCTCCATACTCTCGTATTATTTGTTCACATTTAAGAAAACAGTGAACTTTTTTTTGCATTAATTCCTGTTTTGTCGGACTCAAAATCCTAATTCAAAGTAATCATGTGATCAAATACTCTTTCATCTAGTCCAAACCCATTTTTCCTGCAAAAACATCACTTTAAAGCAAACCAAGCTCCATTTTTACGTTGAATGGAGATTTATCTGTATAATAAGCAATGGAAGCCAAGCCATTGAGCTAGCCTGCTCAATCTCTATATAACCCTGTTGAAGCTTTTGTCTGACTTTTATGAGATCGCAAAGTCGCACACACCCAGTTGGACAAGTGTGTCTTCGTGCAGAATAATGGATGCACTAACTTTGCTACACTCCTCTGGTGCTTGTTCTGTCTCACGAACCCTATTGACTATCATCTGCAACTGTCTGTAATCTGTTCTTATATACTCATTTTAACTAATCTGTATCAGTAAGTGCAGTTTCAGTGTTTTGCAACATATCAACCTCAGCATGAACTTCGGTACTGAATCTGCCCAAGTACGCAATTTAGTTTTCCAATGGTGAAATTTTTGCCAGTCCTTCTAAGATTAGCACATAAAGTACTTCATCACTTGGTTTACTCATTGGCTTATCAGTGGTCTTATGCCTATATTACATGTGCAGTAAATCAAGAATTCCTGCAAATTTTGCAATGTGGCTAGCAACTGTTCAATTTTCATTTAGTATAGAAAAAATGAGCGAAAACATATTGGTTTGATATAAATATGAGTGTTTGAAAACGTAGGACATACAATATGAGCGCAACAAAGAAACCAGATGGCTCCATTTTATGTATGGGAAAAGATGTAAAATGTACTTTTGAACTTAAGTAATTTCAATGCCTTAATTATATAAAACCAAGCATCGCAATCTGTATTGTAATGCAACAATGTAGCGACTCCTCGTGTTTTATCTGCAGCTTGATTATCTTACCCATTGCACATATAGATGTGATCGATTAAATTGAGCACGCACAACGCAGGAATACATGAAAATAGAATTGAATAGTGCAAGGGAATTGATACCCATTTTGTTCCCCAAGTTTTGAAAATTCGATGTAACTCGGTAACTTTAAACAGTACATGTTTAACATACTTATTTTTACCGGTATGAAACTTATATGTTTGGTATGCAGCCAAAGAAAGCACGGTACAAGCTTCAAACGGGCTTTCCGCTATCTTTAAGCGAACATACAATTAACATTTTCAATAAATTCAACTAACCAGGGAATTGCATACATTTCTAATGGAAATATGAACAGAAAGAGGATTGGTAATATACAAAAAAATGTTTCACAATACAGTGCAGATAAGTTGGAAAACCTTTCGATTTATTCATGTAGAGCAGTTGTATAAATTAGGGTACTGACCATAAAGCAATGCACATTGTTTGAACAGACGTCAATCTTTAAGTCATACGTTGCCCATGCTTATTATTACTTTGACTTATCAGCAAATCTGTGGAACGTTTGCACGATATGTCACATTTAAAGACAAGAAATATAAACAAAAACAGCCAATCAAATAATCACGCATGCACACAAAACAGAAGTGAACTGAGAGGTTTACTTACCTAAAATACCTAACACAGTAAGAATGAACCAAACTGTCAATGTAATTGGAAATGCAAACTTATGAAGCTCTCGGAGAGAAAATTTAGGGCGAAATGCATTGTAGTACATGTTGTCAATGTATGACTTCTTGTACGTTTTGCAAACTATATCCTTTGATATTCTTTTAGCTTTCATGATTCCGCCTGATAATCCTGTCAGTTTGAAGCAGTATTCCACTGTGTCATTACCACTTGCATCAAGTAGCATTTTACCTAGTGTGTAATTGTTTTCTACCATCCACCAGCTGCCCCCGTGATATGACAAAGAGAGGATTTCATGAAAACTGACCACTATCTTGTCCATTTCACGATTCAGAAGCTTAAATTTCGTTCTTTTGTAGGTTGCTTTTTCTGACATTGGATGAGATGAAGACAGGACTTCACCCAAAGTGGAAGTGCGTTGCATACGCGTCACTTGAGATTCAGGAAACGTATTCATTGCCAAATACTGTAGCTTCGATGCACTTCCTCCCAACACAATGTTGGAGTTTAGGTAATATACGAGTACCAAGTAAAACATAATTGATATAGTACTTTTCCTTAATATAAAATTAAATAATGTATAAAACAATGATGGAGCATTGGCTTTAGTCATGTCTTCACCGTTGTATATATTGGTTATGTCAAGCATTTAAGATATATGTTTATCGTGGCTTCACTAGGGTATAAGTTTTGTTGTGAAATTGCATACGGAGTATCAAATTTTAACTGTGCAGTTGATACATGGTAGGTGGAAGCTTGAAGTAAGTTTGCATGCAAACTTTTTCAAAATACACAATTAAGTTTCGTAATTTCCAGCAAATCTGGAAGAGAATTTTACAGCAGTAAAAATTGGATTTGAAAAGTGGGATTTTATATGAGGATACTAAGATCAACATGTGAAAACTGTGAACATCAGTATGCACTATCATATTTCCTATATCTATTTGGACATTGTGATGAACCACACAAAGAGTTTGTGTCAACCATTCAAAAAGTACAAGGCCATCCGGTCAAGCGGTGTCACTGGAAAGTTTCTTTATTGAGGCAATATTAAATAAAAACCGTTCTGCACTTCCTTTATGTAGTTTGGCTTTAAATCAGGCTCTTTAATGCCTCTTTGTTCTCTGTCAAACTTTCAAACTACTTATGAACAAAGGTTTATGTCCCTAAATATGTCATTTGTTATTAGATATGTGTGTTTATGAGAAGATGAAGGTGATTTGGCCTGATTCCTATTCCAGACTTTTGGAGTGGAGCAAGGTGAGGCACTTTCACCAGTCCTGTTTAATATATATATATATATATATATATTGACAAACTCATAATGAAGCTCAAAGAATCTTGTTGTGATTGTCAAATTAAGTTGAATTTCATTTGTGCTGCGGTATATGCAGATAATATTCCTTTATTTCTTCCACTGTGGCATCAATGTCTACATTGTCGAATGTCCATTATTCTTTTTTTTTTATTTCAACCTGAATAAATCTAGTTCAATCAGATTGATGACACTACTGTCGACTTCGATGGTGAACCGTCACTAAACGCGTTATGCCATAAACATATTGGAGCTAACATTGATTGAACGATACGGAAATATGCCACTTTCGACCCTGTAAGAAAAACCTGATATTGAATATGACATAATAATGGCATCATTCAAACATGAGCATTGTACCCCATAATATGGACTGATCAAGGCATACTGTTTGCCCCTTTATGGTTGTCAATAATTATTGGATTGTCTAGTTAAAATGTTGAATTGTTTACTATGCATGGTCTGAGGGAATTAGATATAAATGGATCCTTAGGTGCAATGGTAACTGTTCTCTCTTACATCTCATATGAATGGACTTTGGAATTGAATGTCGACAAAATAATTTTAAGTATATTTTTAACATGTATAAGCTATATCATAGTAAAAAGAAGGTCTTCATTTTCTCTGCAGAATAGCCATAAGTTGGTGCCAGTCAGCTCTATATAATCCTCTGAACCTTAGTTAGTCTAAAGATCTTTTTCAATCTTATTGCAATACTCATGGCTTGTATGACTTGCTACATAGCGTTGAGGACGAAAAATATTCTCCTGGAACTACGAAAATTGCTCTAACCAGAGAACTTTACAAAGTCAAAGGTGCTGAACTGCATTCCAGTTTATCCAGAACAGAATATAACCTTTGTATATTGTGTGTAGAGTAATTTATACCGACGTTTATTTGTCGATTCTGACCAGTATATTATCATATTGCGTTAATTGATATTCACATTTAATTTTATCCAGACAGTGGACACAATACGAATAAACCTGTGATGATGATGATGATGATGATGATGATGATGATGATGATGATGATGATGATGATGATGATGATGATGATGATGATGATGATGATGATGATCTATGTTCTGGCAACCAGCAATTACAGAGCTTGCTGATATCATGCCTGATCACTCGGTTAGAACTGAGTGCAAATCCGTAACGCATCCAACAATTTGCCCTTTACAACAAACATTTTTGCATTTTTCCTCTCATTGGGTTTAGTACATATGCTTCCAGGCAGAGATTCATACAAAACTTCACATAAGCAGTGATTGCTTCGATATCATCCCAGCATTCACATTCGTGGGAGCTTTTGCTGACTTTGGTGTGCTCACTCACACAATCGCAAGATGCCATTTGTGTTCACTCCCCCATAAAGCATGGGCATACTTATTTAGTTCAAAAAGTTCACTTTTAAGCCACAAAACATGTTCCACAAAAGCTGTAAAAGGGCAAGACTACGTTATATTACATGCAGTCAAACCTGGAGTTGAGGGGTGATCATGTTTAAACTTACGGTGAAATATGCTTTTGTAATTGACATGCTTATATTTAGTTATGCTTTCCTCTAAACTTCATAATAAGACCAATTCATTTTGACTTTAGACTACCCAAACGCTATTGTCTAAGTAATCCTTAATCATATAAATATATTTGAATTCAGAGTAATTTAAATCCAGGGAGAGTTTTCCGTATTTGTTCTTATAACATGATATTCTGCGACGTTTGGAGTCAATTTGTTGAAGTAGGTATACATGCCTGAAGCACCAATTGCTTAACTTGCTAAACGTTAAACCACCATGTGTTCATTAAGCAGACGATAGTACTACTGTTGAAATGTATGTTTTTTAAGTTTTAAAATGAATTATTTTGACCATAACCACGTGATAAATATACAATGTCAGGTCAACTCTCACAATGTCTGAAAATATGTATCATTAATTTTACTTCTATTTTACTTGATGAAATTTGTATATCCTTGGGATTAGGAAGAAATTTGGCTTTTTATGTTCACAGAAAAATTCAATGTATCAAAATGGAAAGGAACATTAGCATTGCCATGTCACAAAACGCACATTATGACGTTTTCACTTCATTTTGAGAGTACCTCTTTTCTGAAAATAAAAGCTTTTTGAAACAAAAAAGCAGAGCACCATATGCGATTTTGTCACAGGGAAATTTGCAATTTTATTGTTTGTTTGGCATTGCATTAACATTTTTTTTTTCATTCTCCGAAAATTCTTCATATTGTTTATAAAACATCTTGACACTGTCTTTATTCTGCTATAAAAAGTAATAATGGTAAAAGTTATTTCAACAGCAAAGCTACACAAATACACATTCTGGCTACAAATTCCAATATAAAGATTATGGCAAAGTAAAAGTCACACAAACATAGAATTATACTGAATGACGAACAAATGATTACATGTGAGTTTTGCTGCCCTAGTACCCCATTTTTGTAGAGCCCTCTATCACATACTAGTCTGATTCAAGGAACAACGGATCATTGTGTGAATTTGCTTTCAAAAATAGAATAAGAACACGTGTGCTGTTTGTTGTGCTACAAATAAGTATCCACAATGTGACACATTATGGGTATTTGTAACGTTCATACTCAAGGTAAGTGAGTTAATAACACAACACATTTTGGCCAGGCAATGCATACTAGGACAATGTTATTACTATATAATCCGTTCTATTTTTGTGGTGTTTTTGAGGCTAGAACTGTCATAGCGTTGTTTTTTTATTTTGTTGCAATTCAGCATACCGTACTGTGTGATTATATAACAATCACAATTACTTTTTACGAAAATTGCGATGTCTTTTTTATACGATAATGCGCTACTTATTTTGCACCTTAGAAATCAAACAAAGAAAATTGAGCGGAAACAAGCCCTGTAGGTTGGGACGCAACATAATATCAACAGCAGAATTTCATTTTTGAAGCCAGAATGTAACTGTGCAGGTTAAAATATGAAGTTACAGAGAATTTAAAATCAAAGAAATATTTACAAAGAATTATAGACACAAAGGAGTATGTCAACATTTCTTCACGCAAATAGGGTATGTCTAATTAGAAGGCACATAAGGTTGCATTCCAAGACTGATCTTATGTTAAAGTCCAACATAGATGATATATACATCACGCCTTAAAGGTTCCTACATGATGAACTCAAATTAAAATTCATATTTACCTATAATTATATGTACTTTTAACTGATGAATAAAATGAACAGTAGATAAAAGTTAGCCATTTTAATTACATATAAAACATTTACAAAAACCAAACTTGATTAGTAGTTATTAATCATATTAGCAGTAAAGAATCATGTTTTTGGCACAGTTTACAAAATAATTATGAGAAGAATATTGCATCTAAACTGCACCTGGTACATACTTCTCATTCGTTGACATGTACTCCATGTATGGTACATAAACGATATATTTTCATATGTGTGTGGATCCAAATGTTATTGCAAGATTTCTGAAAGATCGTGATATGATTCGCCATACCCGATTTTACAATATAAAATAATCTGTTGGTTGGGATTGATACAAGAAACAGTCACCTTCCACAGATTAGCTTGCAAACTTGATGTTCTGGCTGCTCCTGACTCTGAGCTTTGATCAACCACTGTCTCACAATGTGGAATACTTGTTTCTACATAGGTATGAGTTATGTGTTTGTGAAGCAGGCATTTTCCTTGTGCCATTCGTATTCTATTCTGCTTATCGTACCTTATTTTGTTCCAGTCTCTTCATTTTCATTCTTTCCCTACCTCTGTCTTGCAGGCCAATCATTCGCTTATCACAATATATGCACTTTAATATTAACACAACAAACTTGATAAATATAGCTATTTTTAAGCATGAGACATTTTACAAAGTGTTGGTCACATCCTAGCATTTGCACAATTGTGCTGCTGCAAAAGAATGGTACCGTAGATATGCTACGGAACTTTGACATTGGTTTAAAGGATTGACTGCATTGGACTGTCATGTCAAACACAGTACCCACGTAAAGCTTGTTATATACTATGCCCTTTTCCATTAGTATCTTAAGTTAAACTTGTTTTGGAGGTTTTGTCCGTTGCCTCGCCACTGCTTATAATTCTAAAGAATCATTAGCACAGATATTTTTCTCAGACTGTAACACATCTTTCCTCCAAATTTGATTCCCTGCAATTATCATTAAATACACGGGCTACTTTTCATGGCAACTGTGTATGTGTGTGTGTTTTAACTGTCAGAATATGTGTATGTTCACACTTGTATCTGTACATATGTACGATCGCCCCTACACACGCACACACACCCACACCCACACCCACACCCACACCCACACCCACACACACACACACACACACATATATATATATATATATATATATATATATATATATATATATATATATATATATATATATATATACATACACAAAAATATATTGTTGAATGTGCTTACACAATCCAGTTCTTTTCTGTTGGACTTGAAATGAGAGGGAATGTAAACACGACATCGTTGGGAATGAGTTCCCACTACAGAGTCCCTATTTCTGTTTGCGTGTACTGAGAATCCATCCTTGTCTGTGTCATAGCCCTTGAGAAAAGAATACACTTTACCAGATTGATATACAAATCTTAAAAAATACAAACCTGACGCTGGCTTTGCCATACTCAGGAATTGTTATATGTTCATTACACTTTGTACGGGTCCAAAAGTGACGATATTTCCAATCCATGTCTTCCTTCTGCTTGTGACTACAGTAGCACAATGTGCATTGGTGTTTTAGACTTTTTTGTGTTGACATGTGCACTGGTCCAATAAAGTCTGACTGGTCCAAAGTTAATTGTCACCGCATGAAAAATGAACAGGCACAGCACGGATTGTTGAATGTTTCTGTTAACTTTTCAGGAACAATCCTTGCCTGTGGACGTTTGTGCATTAACAATAGTAACAACTACTTTACTGTTTGATTGGTTGTGATTACTACTGTAATTCCCAATATCGAAAAGGTAATTTTAGGCGGTACGCTGCATAATATCCTCTGCAGTTAATTTCTCTTATGTTGACAGACACATTACTCACTAACGGTAGGATGGCAATCACCCAAGACTAAAGCTTATGTGCCAGAAGGGGTCATTTTGGCGTAGAATAAGGTGTAGTGGTCCAGAAACAGGAGCCAAAACAAGATACTAAATTCTAAAATGGACTTTTTGTCTATGTATTGCTAGAATAGGGGGTAGACCAACTTTTGAAATACTTTGGATGTGAATGGAAGATTAGACATGAATCTGCAGTTAATTTCATTGTTGTGATTATCTGTCTTCTAAAGGCGTGTCACCCATAAAGGTTTGGAATCATCTGGATATACTGAGAGGGCGAAAGACAGATCAATAATGTATATCAATGGGTCAGTGACAATACTGGCACCGTGTCGTAGGAATGCGGCACCAATGTTGTCCACGCCCATCAACATTGTAGTGATTCAGAGATAAACTAAGTTTGAATACTCAGCTATCCATTGGTGTTGTTAAAGTAAAAGCTTCGGACATGAGGATTTTTACTTGATATAAATTTATGACGCCACCTTTGTTGGAAAAAACATAAACAAAAACAAAAGACCACAACCAAAATAGGCAACATCTGTGCAAAGTGTGTGGTAATGTTACAGAAGAATGTATTATGGAAATTGAGAAGAGGCCAGATTATTCAGTCCCATTTGCCAACTATTTGTGTTACATAACAAGGGTATACCTAGATCCTTTGGAGGTTTCCAGACTATTTTCGCTTAATAATGATTTCCTCTAAATGACTTTGAACATTTTGGGGGTCTTTTAATGTTGTCTGTGTATAATTCCGTAGGATTTACACTCATTATCTGCGGAAAAGAGTTTCGGGTTTTTTACTGACTTTGGCTTTATCCGTTTTAACTGATGTGGCTTAGAACAAAATTCTGAAAACGTACTCTGCTCCTACTTTTTGTAAGACAACAGGCCTTGATGGAATAAGTGTTTGCCTACTTCAGTCCGGCTTCAGGTCAACTTACCTATCATCATATGGAAACTGAACGTCTACTTAAACACTAGAATGGTTCCGAAAAACTTAAAGTTTGCTGAAGTAATACAAAGATGGGAACACAAACGGTAGAAATAACGATCGCCCAATATCAGTTCTATCTATTATAAGCAGTATATTAGAAAATTTATGTATGCACGGGACAGTTTCTGCAACGTTTTGAATGTTTGCAATTTTTCAGTAAATCTTCAGTCTGGTTTTAGACATTTGCGCTCAACTGCAACTCCACGTATTCAATTGTATGATGAAATACTTTCTAATGTCAACAATGGAAATTTAAACGATGCTTTATCAATTGAGTTGCTTAAAGCGTCGATCACAAGGTGCTCCTATAAAAACTAAGGATCTTCAGTGTGTGTTGAAGGCACTTTGTTTGCATTCTGTAAATCCTTTTTCTCCGACAGGAGGTAATGTGTATTTATCGGAGGCAAAATAGAAAAACCTAATTCAATTACAATTCAAAAGCAAGTTAACCCATTTCATTTAGAGTTTCAATGTAAAAATTAGCACTTGATCATTAGGCTTCTGCTTTCTGGTGCTCCCTTTCCAATGTATATATATAACTTCTGGTCACATTTTATGTCGTACAGTACTTAGTCTCTGACACGTGATGCAACCATTTAAAGTTTACCCTTCATTTCTTGACACGCCTTTGTTTATACCAATGGAAAATGCGTTAAGTGAACAAAATATGATGAGTTAAACTCAAACATGGTTTACAGAGCCGCAGTTCTACAGGAGATCAAAGGGATCAGTTTATCATACAAAATCTTGCAACTTTATTTGGGTTAACTTCTTTGCAGATTGGAGGAGCGAGATCCCAGCTGGTTCCACACAGTACAGCACATTCATAAACGTAGGTTTATTGTCATTTTTTATTATGGGGCGCAGTACTGTTATGATATGTGTGTACTGGAGTATTTAGTATTGTAAACTGTGTTTATTTGCCATCACTTTTAGATGATTGTATGTTTTTATGTCTTTTAATGTCGGAATAAGTAGGCCATGGCTAGTGTTTTTTGTACTGCACACCGACTTTAAGTAAAGATTTGGCTATGTATATGGCTTCATCACCCAGTTTCCTTTCAATATTAGTAGAGAACCAGATGTAAGAAAAAATTAATTTGGGTTTTTTGGATCTATTTTCAGGAGTTCATGGGTGGACTGTTTATTTTATGACTATTAAATGAAACCTTTTGGAATACACAAAGATAACACTATTAAAAGTTGATATAGAGGCCTTTACTTCTTGTAATTGCTCAAACTTCTGGGACCAATATCTTAAAAAGCAGACTAGCACTACACCTATGAAATGCCATTTACGGCCAACTACATTTATATTGGAGTGTTCAGTGTATGCCTGACAATAATTTAGAAGGAATCGACCGCAAGATGTCCGTGTTTGTGTTATGCAAACAGGTAGTAAACTTTTTGTGTTTATTATGGGAACCCTGGTCTCAACAGAATACAGAATAAGAACGGTTGCTCATCTTTACAAGTTTAATCGAATATTTTGGCCAAGTGAACTGAGCTATTTGTTGAATAGCAGATTACGCCATAATGACAATGATAATGTGGATACCAAATTCAACCCTTTATGAATCTGTGTCGCAGAGATCAACTAGCACCACGAGATCCGTCATATACAGGTAGAAAGAACCGCCACACACATTTTATATATCATCAATATTTTTACCATCCTTCACAACTTTTTCATGTTTTATATGTGTTTTATCTCCAATTACTTATTTTGCTGTTATACTTATATTTGTTTTTTTGTAGAAAACAGACACACATAAATAATTGTGCTATAGATAATGAGGCATTTACAATGGGTAGTATATTTGTGGTAAATGTTTGCAGAAACTTTAATGTGCTCTAATGTGCTATTACTTTTTCCTCATAAAATATTCACTGGATGTATATGTACCATTTTTATAGACCAAACGCCACAATTTGGGCAGATATAAACTAGGGTCGTAATAGATGTTTAAATTAATGTTTAATATAAATGTATTCCCCAATTTCTTTTGGGCTTCACATGAATAAAAACCAACAATTTTATTATAATATTAGCTGTTATATATGTTTCAGTTTGAAATGTATACATTCTGTCTGCATTTCTCTGCAAAAAGAAAGTTGAGAAATGCAATGGGACTTCTTGTGAATTTCATTGCAATAAGCTTAGGATGTGATACCTTATCACTCACATGGATGGAATCAGTCTGCCGTGGAAGGGGGTCTTGACATGTGATATACGCCAGAGGAAGCTCGAAACAAGGACAGGAGTAAACAAGCAAGGTAAAAAACTGAAATGAACAACCCCTGAGAAGGCCCATTTTATAAGACTAAAACATCAGCACATGATTAAGAGAGGCTTTTCATGACAGCAAATGAGAGTCTTTCTCTTAACGTAGTCACAAATATTGCAACACGTTTCTTCACATTAACGTAGGGGACATCTGCAATTGTTAGACCATGACAGTATGAAGTCTACATTAGATTTTTGAAGCACACAGCGCTATTCTCTCTTGCACTACCAAATATAATAGCAAATTGTTACTGTTGTGTTTGGGGGGATGGGTGGGTGGTTCATTTTTGAGAAATTCCCGTGTGATAATTTAAATTCTGTCATTTGACACAAGCAAATTTCTACTGTTCTGTTCACCTCAAAACCATGTACCTGATGACGCGTGGAGGTGATTGATCGCGAATGGAATCGTGACCTTTATGTAACCATTGAATGAAACTACAAATCGTCTTGAATGTTGTCACAAGTTAAAAGCTTTGGAGGTCATGCAAAGTCTTGTACACAAACTTTAAAACATGCATAAAGGTACATTAATAATGGAGCTTATGGCAAAACCTTAACGACAAGATAAACATGTCAATACACTTTTCCAAATTTATGCGATAAAGTTGCCTCCCATCTCCTATGTTTCTATTTTTTTAACGTTTTATGAGTTATGTTTTAGAACAGTCTTCGAAACTATATAGTATTTTGTTTATCATAGGATTCCAAATATGTCTATTTTATTTTCATGTTTTGAGCTGCACCTTAAAGTATGTAGCTTGAAGAGACACCTAGGATGAGTTCCGCATTCGTATTTGTGATTGCTAAAAGGATTTACGACAGTATTTATATCAGAACTTTATGAATCGAAACCACTGTTTTTGCACCAGACCAATGACGTTGATAGAATGTAGCAAATAGAATAGACAGGATCTGAGTTTTGATCAAAATTTCTTTAAAGATAAACTTTATTATTTTATTTAAAAGCATTCTTTACCTATTATATAAATACTCGCCGGTAGTTTCAGACCTGTATCCACTATCTGGGCAACCTTTTCCACCAAGCTCCATCTTTGACCTAGCAGGAGTCTTAGACATCTGTGTTCACTACTGCTATTTTATTCACAGCCTGTGGGCGACTTCAATGTCAGATACAATATTCCTGTTCTGGGGCCCACTGCCGCCCACAACTGGTAACTTCAACGCATTGTATTTACATTTGTAGGCAATGCTCACACTGAAAGAGTTACACTATATACTGTACATTACATTTATTACACATATTGACATCCATTACCACTAATCACACATCTATTTTGGATAATACCTCTTCAAATTATCTTATCGGGACTAACCCCTTACAGACTTGGCTGCCATTTTTGAATATGGTGGATTCCGCACCAAATGGTTTGTAAATGAGGATACTAACGGGACAGTCTGGGGATGGTTATGATATATGAAACTAAAAATATATATTTTTCAAATATTCCAGAGCATCAATATTGATATGGTATATGCTGTTTTATGTTGTATATTTATTGGGCCTATAGCTATCTACCAACCCTAGTCAGGAGAATATTCCCAAGCCGGCAGATGAATAAACAATGATCGTCAGAAAGGAGTGTAACACCACGTGCCAAGCATTTTGAGATCAAATACGATCGTCTGCAAACTTGGCTACATTTGACAATGTTTGGCACTTTCGCCCATGTGGTGAATTTCTCCATGGAGGCATGAAAGTATTTCAATTTTTAAGTGTACAAGTGCCACATTTTAAGTTGAGCTGGTCTATGTCACTCAAAGTTTTACTCACGATTTACTGTTTAGTCCTCTAATCCGACTGTGAAATTTGTGTAGGAGGTATCACCCAGTTTGACTTGTGGCCATAGTTGGGTAAGTTCATATAACCAGTGTTGATAGAGAAACTGTTTGTGATCAATCAAAAATGTTTAGCAATGGTCAGTTTTTTAGAATAAAAAATCGCAACTGTAGGTTGGGAAATTAGTTGTCTCACCCTGATAGCCTATTTTCAAAGGAGCTTGGCACAAATGTATTCCTGATTATGTTGGTGAAAAAATTTTCATATACATATACTTAAATGTCCACCACATAAATGTAACTGACATAATCAGCTGCTGTATAAATCTGAGCATAGTAAATCAATTGAACTATACTGACAAGGACCAGTGCAGGAGATTTAATAATCTTATTTACCATAATTCAACATAAGGGTGGTTACAACTTATTGTGCTCACAGGAAATGTATTGTATGTAAGTCAATTTGAAAATCAATGTCTTACACTTCTGTTTGTTTTCACTATGTATGTGTTCTCGTCTTATTGGTTCCATCGAGTACAACATTACTCTAACTGCAAGTCGGTTTCAGATCCTCTTAATTAGGTGTCTATTTCAATTTGTTGAATTTAAAATACTAGCAGCCGTACCGAAACCTCACGATCTGCACAACAAAGGCCTCACTAGATCCGAATATGAGCCAGATTTTTATAATTGGCATACAATTCCTTTCGAATATTAAAACGTATCTATATTACCCTACATTTTAAGATATGTCACAAATCATAAGGCCTTGAAACGTGATCAAGACGTAACATTTGAGATAAAGACATAGAATAATACGATCAACATAGGTTCTCAGAGAGTCATACTTTTGTCTTTTCGCCCTTTGATTTTTTTGGCACAAGAATTCAATATTACCTAAATTTTGACATACCTTAAGGAACCCAGAAAAGACAGCTATACGAGATAACAAACATCTAGGTAAAAACAAGTTTTCAAAGCAATAAGTTCATTCTTTTAATAATCGAAATATTCAGATCTTTATTATGTTTATAAACATAAGATTACTGTAACACAAGCATTCATACAGCCATTCACCACTTATTCTTTGTGGTGGTTATGGTCTGTAGTTGGAACCCATGTAAATGGCTTAGTTAAAAAACAAAGCAAACTTTTACAAATCATCTACCGAAATAAATTACGTATTACATTTTTTCCTCTTAGATGCAATCAAAGATATATGTTATCCTTGAAAAACTAGGCAATGATAACCGATACCTGTATATCATATTGCTAGATGTAAAACAAAATTACTAAATTGTGAAAATGGGGTGAGTATGACCTGGCCACAGGGCATTCTGGTATCACACAACGAACAAAGTTCCTGAAGCTTGATTCATCAGATACAAAACACAGAGAAAATTATTTTTACTCAACTTACACATTGAATACCGAATATAAAAAATATTCAAATTCCAATCACAATGCAGTGCTGTGTATCTGTAAATTCAACAGCACGACAAAATTTGAAGGCATGTTAAAACAATTCCTGCAATTCACCACCACTGCTTTGATGTGGACAAAATGAGACGAAAATTTAACTCGTAACTTTGAAAACCTACGGTCATACAATCTGCGGACCTCTCCCAAACAAATGTTATCGAAACTTACAATACAACTGCAGAGTATCATAAAGATCCATGGAATGACATTAGACTCAAAGGGTTTGAAACAACTTCAACACAACCTGGGGATTACCCCGTTTTATACCATTTCGCTTTGTTTTCCAACAAGTTCAAACAATAATGCGACAGGGGTACATATAATTACTAGGCAAAGTAGTTATATAAATTTCTTAAAGACTAATCTACCATTTTTACTGAGCCACCTTATCTCAATAGATCTGTTCTATATTGCCAAATTTAGAAACCAAATATACGAATTCACAACAACACAGTGATCGATTGCATCGAAATTATAATAAATTAATCATGTAGACCAGTTCAGGTTTACAACTATTTTCATAATATTACTTGTACGACTGGTATCGCTGCAGACTTTGTTTTCGCCCAACCACGAAAGCTCACTTTGTGAGATGTGTTGCATCTGTATTTGCGACTTTGATTGCCTCCTATGTTGCCCCGCATATCAGTGCAACACATAACATCCAGGAAAGCCTCAATATGTAATTGTGCGCATTTTTGAGTCTGCATGACATTCAGAACACTTCACGTACTGACCACCAAAATGTTTCTCCAGCACTTGATGTAAGTGCAATTTCCCAAATATACGATATCCTTATTTTTTTACCTTTACGCACGTCTTACCGTTTGGCGGAAGACACAACTTTATCCAATAGATAGTAATATGGTATTTGATTCTTTGAATGTATCAGTCAGAGCTTGTTTGGTCCTAAACACTAAACCCGAATATTTATCTTATTCCTGTCAGTTTCTTTGCTTCCGATTGATACATGGTCGCGGTCAACATGGCATATCGTATCTGATTTACATGAGGTATGCAGCATCTATCAGGACCGAATACACAAGATCCCTCGAGCACAGATGCGATACAGACCCTGGATGCACCTGGGTCTTGAGCCACCCAGCGGTGAATCTTGGCGTCGTCCGGATGGAAGCAAGGAGTCTTCAACAATACGGCCATTGGACGGAAGTGCCATAAAATGTAATTTCCGTCCAGCAGGCGTCTGTTTCAAGACTATCTGATCCCTTCACTCATAGTGGATCTAGAATTGGTCCAAAGGTAGCCAGTTATACCATACAAACTCACACAAGCTATGTCTCGAAATTACATACACATGGAAACAGACATGACAGTAACGCGTAAGTCCATTTGCATGTTTTAATTTTGTTGTGTAAGATGATGGAAAACCAAAGATAATCACAAGACCTGCAATCTGTTCTGAACAAACTACGTTATGCTATCGGTTTCTGTCATACAATCGAATGTGATGAATCTTGTCCTTGATAGCAATAACAACTTTCCACTGCACACTTGCATGTATTCCTAAATTGCTAACCAATCAGACTCTCCTTGTGTTAAGAAGAGACAATGCGCATTATCCATTAGCATATCAGTTAAAGAGCATGATAAGAAATTAACGATTTGTCTGCACAATTTATGCCTATTGATGATCCTTCCAAAGAAACGCCATCATATTATCAGTCACAGCATATAATCTTCCCTATTTCAGTATTTGTCTAGGACTAGTGTGTCTTTAACATGTCACTTTGCTGTCGATTGTTTGTACTCAAAACTTAGCATAAAGTATAGACTAATATCTTTTACACGGACTGTGAGTCAGGCCAAGCTTATATTAATCACTCTCCATGGCACAGATGTTGGCGGATACGTTCCTACCCAACTGTTTGGTGGAGGTAACCGAAGGACTAAGAAAAAACCACCGTGCACAGTCAGAGTGGTAGGAACCCATTCCTCTTGCCTCCCTGGCCGTGAATCGAACCCGAGCTGCACAGGTGAAAGGCAAGAGTGTTGCAGCTCTACTAACCATGCACCCTATGTAAACTAAATATAACTATAACTTAAACCATCAATAAAACGTCTGAACTCCATTCATGGTCGATGTTGCTTTAAAACCACCCACCAGGGATAAAGGGCACATTTGAGAACAGGCCACTGCTTGCAACGCATTTCAAACTTGATGTTTCAAAACAGACTCCTGTTTGCGAGCAGCGGACATTCATTGTAACAACGGACACATTTTCGAAGTGTTGCGGGTGGCCTATTCAACCCTATCATAAACCCGTGTTAAAAAGTCCAAATACTTTACCATGTGAGCAGGCCGTACTATTGCAAAACTAGAAATATGATGGAAACGTAAGCCACAGCAACTGATATTACATAGCATATTACTGTTGGACATGAACTATATATCCTATAAATTTGTCATGTCTGGTTTAATTATTTTTGAGGCATGGAATTCATTTACTTCAACAAATGTTCGCTTATAATTACCGTCAATGCATAGATGGCGCCAGTAGTATTGTATGCAATGAGATCTTTGCCTCTTTCACAATCCCATTAATTTCATGAGGATGTATGAGAAATTAAGAATACCAGAGCGATCACAAGGTTTTTACATTTCGACCTATATATTATATGATGCTGTGACTTGCTTGCCACCAATATCTAAGTCGACCCGAAAGTTGTATGGGGTTATCTTGAAAACTGAATTGTATCTTGCTCACAATCAAAAGTTAATGGATGGATAGATGAACAGACGGACGGACATGTACATGAGTGTCTAAATAACAATTTGGTTGATGGCTGTATATGCTGCAACTTACATATAATTGTGAAAAAATGAGAATTGAGGACAATGATAAAGAAACACACGATTGCAAGGAATGCATATATATTGATCGTGTTGTAGCAGTGCATGCGTAAGACCAGGCAGGCACACAAAGGTATTATTGTAATAGAAAAAACGTTTGGTATCTACGTTATATCTATTTATTTGATGCCACAAACATGGCGTTGGTTGCACTCACCAAGGCCTGACCAAAAGAAGAAATAGAAACAAAACTTGACTGAACTATCACTCAGTGGATTGGACCAAGTTTTATTCATACTTACATAGCTGCTTGGAAAAAAATACTTAAATATTGTAATGGGAGTAACTCTAACCCCACGTAAAGCACTAGTAAATTTAATCTTTGCTGGACACCATATACATATGCATAATTCTAGCTTAACCCACTTAGCTGATCATTATGTTCGCGATATCCTAACACGTTGTACCCAGAGAACATTTCAAAACATTATGCAGTAAAATTCAAACAATTGTTTGCAAAACACAGATAATGTAGGTCTTCTGCAACACGAGAATGAGGGCTATGTTGTGTAATGCTAATATTATAGTTACTTTCTTTTGGAAATTGTCATAATCCGTTTGATAAATACAAAACAAATATTGAGAAAGTAGTTGCATATAAAATTCATAGTTCGATGAGTATTTAAATTCATATAGGGCAATTGCCATTGGTAAGTGGTGTGCTGCATCAGTAAGTGTCAACCTGAACTTGTTTTGTTTTAAAACTCCATGAAAAAAATGAGTCAGTGACAGCAGGGTATGTCCATTTAATTCTGTAGCTCGTGCTAAGGCCATGGAACGCTTACACTTCTGCCTCATGTTAAGACCTATCAAGAAGTTCAAAAACTTAGAAAATTTCCAACTTGTATTTTTCAGAGAAAAATAACAAAGATTTATTTGGACATGGATCTATGTTTATGGCAAGTGTACTTGAACATTTTTTTTCACCTGAATTACTTTAAATACTCTCAAAGTAGGACAAATACTGGCATACATTCTCTTACAATTTGTATTTCTTAAGCCATAGTGGACTCCAACATTGTAAAACATTATGGCATAAGATCTAGGGACAAAATAAAAGACGTGTATTGCCTTTAAATGAATGGCATTACATTTCGGAAATGGATCCAAAAAAAAGTGAAAATCGTAGTCTTCAATGTGTATCTCTTACCATCATTTTAATTGATAATTCATAGACTGTAACCGTTCGTCCTTTCACCATTTTGTTTTGATAGTTTGCACTGTAATTTACAAGGAAGGTTCTAGTATTTGCTTCTGTGGGAAGGTGTTGATACAGGTGTCATTCAACTTCTTCGTTCCATTAAGGTCAAGCCCATAAATGGGTGCATACATTGAGACATTCCTTGACATCGGAAAATTTTGAACGGAACTGTAAAAGATAAATATTCAGAAGACGTAAAGTAATAACACAATAAAATGACACTATTATCCCTTGTTAAAGCTGCAATGTATCTTTCTCTAACGCTTTCGAAAATGTTTTAGATAATTACAGAAATTGTCCACTTTTTATTGCATCCTCAATGGTATTACCATCCAAATAACTGTACCTGCATTGGAGCATATTAAAGTCGTGTATTGGCCCCGACCACACGATATCACATATTACCAGCTGTATGGAAAAATGCTGCTACGAGTTCAACTGTAACATTTTGACACCCACCTAACTTTATGTGTGGCTGATATAGAACCTCCTCAAAGTATAATTATCAATGGTGAGATGTCTATTACCAGGATGGTCGATTCTAAGACTCGACATGGCGCTAACAAATCCTGAGTAACTATGTCCTGAAATGTCTTCTCGCATACAATTATTGGAGGAATATGCCTTTTGCAAAGCAATTCTTAATATATAAAATTCAATTGTTATTCATTGTGTTAATTTTGCTCGACCAAGGTTACATCAGAATGTTCAATTTAAATGTGAATCAAGATGGCATGGTAGTTCACATTTATGTTACAATCCCATCCTGCGACTTTCACTTCAGAAGTTGAAAACTCTAAGAGAAATATGATGAGCTTCGGTTGTTTTTAGTTTATTATCATTGAATAGTATACTGAGCTGAGTTTTATTCTGAACGGATGCTATGTTATGTACAGAGATCGTGCAACTTCTAAAAAAATATGATATATCAACCATACATGAAAGTTGCTTAATATGGCAAGGAATTGCAAAAGTCTTTGCTTACAAACAAGCAATAGTTGTGAGATTCTGATGTAATATTTACATAAGGCCTTTTGCCACCAAATTTTCCTGAAGAGTTTCTATTTTTCTCTTCTTGTTCCTAAACACGCAATCGGACAATCCTTCCTTGAGTATGAAATATCGTCTAAATGTTTTTACTCAAGGTGGAGGTATTTACCAAACAAAAAACTTGAAAATTTTAATTCTGGTACTTTTTGGCTAGTGAAAAGCAAGTGTGGCACAAGTGTGATGAAAGTATCAAAATTATATGTACGGTGTACAGATGTAGCATATTACTTTGTGCAAACCGTCGTTTGTCTTCTGGGGTATTCTTCAACGTGGGCTATGGCAACATTTATGTACGTTCCATTAAGCAAAAATTGAAAAGTGGTCACCATGAGAGAATTGACCTTGTATTTTACAATGTCAAATTTCTATGGGGTTGGTGCTGGGGTTGGTGGAGAGTGGTATCATAGGCTCGGCAAGTGATTGAAAAATGAATTCAGTTGATTAGGGATGCCATATTTGATGTGAGTATTTCATATAGAATGCGTTTTATTCAAAATAATTACAACGTTTTCAGCACATGTATCATTGAACAGCACATGTATCAGTGAACAATGTAGACATTTTTTTACCTTTGTTTATATATGTGGCTTTCATCAAACATGTCTATAGAAGATATGCGTCTCTTTTCGCTGTTTGATGGCCAGTTTGCTATGCCTGAATGGAGTGACTGTTGGCGACATTCTTGTGTCTTTAATTGCTAGGTTAACATTCATATTTACAGCAACTTTGATGTTATATGTGCTGACTTTGAAATTAATTACAAAATCTGTGCCCAAATGGTTGAGAAAGAGCTTCTTAGAGAGGGTGCTATAATATCCTTCATGTATGTAAACCTGTGTGTTGTTTCCTTTTTTTTACAAGAATTGTAACTGAAATGACCACCCGACCGATGTGGCAGAGTTTTGCCAAGACTCAATGTGCAGCTTTATGAAAAAAGGAATTTCTCCATTTACTTTTGAATTGCAGCTTTAAAACAGGAGGGACCCAACATGTGTAAAAATATAGTTTGGTCATTTTGAATCACCTCTAGGTAAGCAAACCTCTTAAAATTTTAGACATATAGGTTAGATTAACTGTATTCCTACTTTTCGGAATCTGCAGACATAAAAATCCATATAAGGCATGGTATACTGCAAACTGACATAGTTTTACCAATTAGATTCACAGCTTGACATTTGAGTCCAGTTGGATATCTTTGGACTGTGTCAACCCTGTAACTGCTCATTACTCTTTTGTGCTGGGGCCTAAGGTCTTTTCTGTTTGATGGTCAGTTTGCTGTGCCTGAATCTAACGACTGTTGACGACACGACATCCTTGCATCTTTGATTGCTAGGTTGACATTCATATTTATAGCAACTTTGATGTTAAATGTGCTGACTTTGAAATTAATTACAAAATCTGTGCCCAAATGGTTAAGAAGGAGCTTCTTAGAGAGGGTGCTATAATATTCTTTATGTATTGTTTCCCCTTTTTACAAGACTTGCAACTGATATGTCCACCCAACCGAATTACTAGTTCGTGCTGGGGGCTAAGGTCTTCAACGCATGGTAATAGTGAAGGTACAGTGCTTGTATAATGTACCAGATTCATAAATATCCACAAAATGATGTAGAGCGACTTTCTTGTTTTGCTGCTACCTCGGCTGACTGATACGTCAGTAGAACCAAAAAATGACTTCCCTGCTATTTCGTTGTTGTTGTTTTTTTACCTTTAGCACATGCGATACAATTTGGGTTCTAAATAGTTAGGCTTGTCTGTTTTAAAAAAAAAACTATTGTGTGTAGCTAATGAAGAATCTGTTTCAAAGCTTAAGGGGACCGGTTTAACACTACCTCTTGCCTTGGTTTAAACACATTTTAAAAAATCCAATTAAAACATTAACATGATACAATGAGTTTGAATGGCAATTGGAAAGAAGGGGTAAGCCCTATATTAATATCGTTTGCGGGATGAATACAAGGACAGGGCAAGACGTTAATGCACGTGATTACATTACCAGCCCGGTATGCATTTAGCCTGACTGGTCATTTCACAAGACAAGGTGGAGAAAAACAAGCACCAAGATGCAGACAGGCGGCATGTACTTATCGCACGTTTTCATAACTACATTACAATAAAATAAATTGTACCACAAGCTAGGCGTGTAAGATACAATAAAATTTAGCAATGCTCGCAGCCCAGAATGGACAGTTTTGGGAACAATAATTTTGCGCTGCAAAGAGAATATTTAAATAATTTTTTGAAGAGAACAGTTTCTGGTAAAAAAGAATAGTGCATATTTAATGAATGTAAAGTTGACTTTTCAAAAGTGTACAAAAGAAATGCAAAAAATATAATGTCATACATCTTCATTTAGTTCTCCGCATATATAATTAGGGTCGGCTTTAAACCAATTTTGTATAGGTGAGAGTTCAGCTGCTACCTAAGCGTAAGCGAGTGTGTAATATTGAAAGAAATCAGTTACCAGAATTATATAGTTAAGCATTAAAACGTGGCTTCGGGAAGCACTTTTAAAATTTGGATTTGAAAATAGAGAGTTATTCTCAATTTCTGGTGTCCAAAAGCAATTAAGCCCAAAGTCTGACTGTTGAAGGAAAAAATAAATCTTTAATAAGTGTGTTCGTGCTCTAAAATGGGGCAAATCGAATCGCTGCCGTAAATTACAATCAGGATGTAATTGCTCGATAGAAATAATAGACTGTGAAGTGTTTGGAGCAAGATTATTTTTGTTATTTGTACATAAGAGTTAATTTAGCGTTTTCTTTAAGATAAGCTCAGTCTCTCATCCAAGTTCTTCATATAGCTTGGCATTAGCAGTGCCTGCCAAAGCTTAAGTAACCATTCGGGCAGCAGCCAGCTAAACTCTCTCAACCTATGAAAAATCGCTTGTGGTGAATCCATCCCAGACAGGACTTCCATATTCCAAAATTGGTTTTATGAAAGATATGTAAATAGTTTCTAAAGTTTGTCGGTCCAGGAGAAATTTAATACTTCTCACAATGTTAAAAAAATTGTCTGCTTTTGAGGCAATATCAGCAATATGAATGGACCATCGTAAGTCAGCCATTTATAGGTGACTGTCTGTCTCAAGTGAAGAGTGATTTGTTCTTTATATTGACACTGGGAGATGAATGTTGATGTTTTGAATCTCTTGCTGTTTGTGTTTTTTAACTTGGCTGTTACCGTTTAGATGAAATTTGTGAATCTGGTTCTTGTGTGCCTCAACTAGTTGTTGTTTCTCATGCATTTCAGATACTTTGCTTCAGTTTTTATTACTATTTTAAAGCGTATCAAATTAAGAATGAATTGTATTTCTTGTAGTACACATTTGAATCATTGATATTATACTCAATTTTAATGCTATGGTAATGCCGTTTGTTGGCGTGTCTGGAGAGCGAGAGAGCGAGAGAGAGAGAGAGAGAGAGAGAGAGAGATAGAGAGAGAGAGAGAGAGAGAGAGAGAGAGAGAGAGAGAGAGAGAGAGAGAAAGTCTCCATCTATTAATTTAAGGTAAAACTAGGTAATATGAAGATGAATCTGGGAGATATTTTCCCGACTGGGTGAAGAGAGAATTCTGACGATGTGACAGAAGCTGTGTGTTTTCATCAAGCCATTGAGACTGTAAGCCATTGTTTACATTGTACCTGTGGAGTGTGGACAGTGTCTTTGAGTGGACTGGTATATGTGGTGTTCATTGTACCACATTGGAACCAAACTACACCTCTGTGGAATTGGATCAACACCACACCTTTCAATACCAGATCATTTGGCACCTGTCACAGGACTTGGAACTGTCTGACAGTACCTGTGGATAGTCTCGCCAGGGATTAGGATTAACTCATACTGCTTGACTGTTGAAATACCAGTGCAGATAGGTTTACCTCCTTTGTACTGAATTCGATTATTAATATATTGTTATTGTTAAAGTTATATCATTGTTGTCATTCTTTGTTGAGTTCTGCTGATATTCAAGAGGTGGACATCGTGACATTAAGGAACACGTTCCTTACTTGCAAAAACTCACTACGTCAGAGAGTATCACCGTACGAAGATAAATAAAGAGAAGGTATACATCATTGCAAAGCTTTCTGAGTTCCAAATTTCCGTTTTGCGTTAAAAACACTTTCTTAAACCTTGGAGACCTGCACGGGCCACAGACATAGAACAGATGTTTCAGTGTTGTCGTCGTTCTCTAAAATGACCACAATATATTTTCATTTGCCGCCCCCCCCCCCCCCCGAATACGTCAAGTCATTAAAATATACAGACCCCCCCCCCATATCCTCACTGAATGTGTATTATAAAATAGCAGCTAAAGTTTTAGCCACTCGCTTAAATCGACTTCTTAATTATCTTATAGATCCGGACCAAACAGGGTTTATGAGCGGTAGGGGCAGATACACTGGAGAAAACATAATACTGATGGCTGATTTATTACAACTTACACATATTAAAGATATCCTAGGATTGCTACTACTTATCAATTTTGAAAAAGCGTTGGACTCCAAAGAGTGGTCATTTATTATGAAAGCTTTTGATATTTTTGGATTTCGAAACAACTTCATAATTATGGTTAAAACTTTGTATACGAATATTATTAGTTGTGTGATAAATAATGGATATGCCTCGGAATTTTTCAAACCAGAGAGGTGAGTATGACAAGGATGTAGTCTATCACCCCTACTATTCATCCTTAATGTTGAGCTACTAAAAAAAAAAACAGTACAAAGCGCAATAAATAAAAGGTGTAGATATTAAAATATCTTAATTTGCGGATGACACATCTTTCATCCTAGCTTATGAAAGTTAGGCATGTAAGCTGCTCAATCTCCTGAGCTTGGTCTAAAAGTGAACTTATCAAAAAATCTGAAGCAAGGTGGATTGGCTACAAAAGATACAAATCTCATGGCAACATCAAAGTTAAATGGACACAAGGTCCTTTCAAAATATAAGGAATTTGGATGGACGAAGATATATGGTTATGCAAAAGAGAAATAGGTGAAATAAGGAAACTATAAGGAGTGTTGTCATGGAGAAATGTCTCTCTAATTTTTACAAATGTGGTCATTAAGTCACTGGCACCTTCCAAAATACTTTACCAATTTTGTTGTGCTCCAGTTCCAGGAAAGTTAAAGAGAAAAATCCAAGAGTTCATAAACGAATTTATATGTGATAACAATACCCAAAGGTAAAAATAAAGTGATGTACCAGAGTATTGAATTTTTTTTTTAATCATGAAGTCCAATGTTGCTCTCTGATATTGGCACAGGTTAAACGATAATTGGCACATGACAGCTCGGACTGGAAAAAAGTAAGCCGTAGCTTTTTTTTTTTTACAAAGATTGATCTTACTGATTTACTTTAAACCAGGGCCAATGACTACGAAGATAAAATGTACCACAGTTTTATATGGGGCTGCTATACAAATGTAACAGCTTTAAATGGATGTCTCCACCAAAATCATTGAATGATATATTGAGAGAATCTATATGTTATAATGACTTTATTAAGGTGAATGGCAAATCCGTTTTCTGTCAAGGTTGGTATGAAAAAGGTGTAGCGTTTGTGCAAGATTGAATGATGAACAAGGAGAACTGTTGTCTTTTGATAACTTTCAACAAAAGTTTAATGTGAATATTAATATTCTTCTGTATTGTGGCCTCATTGATGCACTACCGTGTACCTGGAAACAAAAGATATAAGACCCACATATATATCATGTATTGACAGACCAGTTCAAATTTTAAGTTTAAGGTTGATTGGTACCAATGAAAGTTAAATCCAGTTAAAATATTTTACTGGGAATTTCAAAACAAATATAGTGTAATTCCAATAGCAGTGCAGAAATGGAATGCCAAATTTGAAATCGCAGATAAAACATAGAATGAAACATTCAAGCTGGCTTTTAAAAGTTGCATGGAAACTAAACTGCAAAACGTTTAATTTAAAATTATATATAGAATAATCATTACCAACAAAAGGCTCTGTTTCATGAAAATTAAGGAGTCCAAAAAACATAGAACATCATTTTATGAATGTAGTAGCTCTCAACAATATTCGCAAGCCTTTAAGGAATCGATGTTTGCTAATTTTAATATCCAAGTTGAGGTAAACAAAGAAAATGTACATTTTGGGGACACTGGTTCTCCATTCCAACCCACTCTAAATTATTGTACTTTATCAGCATAATATGTTATCAATAGCCAGATTAACGAAGAAAATTATAATCTAACCTTTACTTCTTTCTTTAACGTATTAAAAAGAAAGATGGATGTCTGAAAATAATCATGATGAACAATTGCAAAATGCATCTGTCTTATTGAAGCTGGTTACAGACTGAAAACAGCCTGAGGAATCAGCAATTTTTGACATTATACTATTTCTGGGGATGTATGGACAAATGGACAACCAATTACTGTAAAATTGATGAAGAAAGAGTATTAAAAAATAATATGTTTATGTAAAAATACCTTCTATTGGTTGATTTCTCTAGGGTGTGTAATAATTTGGATTTTTTTTTGTAGGGAAAAACACAATATTGACATGGTTAGAAGGCCTGCAGCCTTGACTTCATGTTGAATAGAAAATCTAGAGAGTGTGGTCCAAAAATTCAGGAACGTCATCTTCAGGCATTTTTCCCTGTCGAATACAAGAAACAAACGTTTGCTGAATTTAGGCAATATGTCTTCATTAACCTCATAGACATTCTGTAAAATTTAAAATTTCATTTTAAACGAATATTGTAGTCCTGCCTCAATATATATATATATATATATATATATATATATATATATATATATATATATATATATATATATATATATATATATATATATATATATATATATATAACTTTGAGATTTTGAGAGTTTGTATATTATTATAGTCCCCGCAAAGAAATAACAATTAGAGGTAAATAATATAGTCGCCACATTTATGTAGTTATGTGTATTCTGTAACGCATTTTACTTTCAAACAAATTTGAAGATGCAAATTTTGTCCCTGGTGCGATATATTCGAAAGTTAAGTCGTTACCTTCAAAAGGTCATTTTTTATTTGTAATACTTAATGCTGCTGTCTGTGTTGACGAAGCAGCTATATCAGTGAGGCTTGTCACCGGAGGTGGTGGTGGTTTTGGTCTTCGCCAGCCACAGTAAAGAGTATTTATATAGCAGTCTCTAAATTTTCTGCAACACAATTTGAAAGTTATGAAATTTCATGCGAGATATGTGATAATAATAATAATAATAATAATAATAATAATAATAATAATAATAATAATAATAATAATAATAATAATAATAATAACAATAACAATAACAATAACAATAACAATAATGACGACGTTTTATATCATCCAACAAAGGGCTTGAATTGACACATCGGTGAATGAAAGAAAGCAAAAGCGTCAATTATCCTGCACAAGCTCAGAAACGCACACTAGAATAAAGTCTGTTGAGACACAACAGAAATTGAAGTTTCACTGGGTGGCAATCAGGTAGTCTGGTTTTTAATGACATTTTAAAATTTCTCAATGATTTGTGAAGCTTGCATGTCGGCATTGATATTTGTGTGCAACTTATATCTGCAAATAGTCTCATAACATTCCCCAGATTAATATCAGGACTCATGGACATAATGACAACCAATACATATTACATGGCCTTTGCGCTGCTCACTTTTTTTACTGATTTTTATATTTAATGATTTTTAACTACAAAAGGATCTGTAAGAAGATGTTTTATTGTTGTACCTTGTGCATCTGATTCAAACTTGGTAGGAATGGACCCTGGATCGGTTTCAATTTGAAGTGTTTCAGTTACAGAACTAGGTCACTGGATCAATTTTTTTCTTTTTGGGAGAGGATTGTTTTGTTTTGTTTTTTCTTTAAAGTTGTTTGGTTTTACAATGAAACAATGGTGAATGTTTAACGTTTTTCTTTCAAATTGCTTTTTATCAGTTTCAACACTCAAAATATAACCTTGCTGCCAGAAGTAGGGTATATTCATCTGTATATTTGCATACCACCTCACACTTTCTTTCAGATCTGCTGACCAAGGTGGTTCACTTTGTTTGATCATGCCTGTCTGTATGTCCGCCCTATGGTCCACTTAAATTAAAGATTTGCATTGCAACACAGTCTACAAGTGTTATATTAAGCCCAAATAACGTTCACGATTTATCAATTGTGTGAATTTCTAGATTTTTCACAAGGATGGCACCACCTTTACTGTTTTGTAATAAATGGGTCACTATTTGAAAAGTACTAGAATATACAGAATGTTGCTTTTCAGAGTTTTTCATAAATCATCACTAAAATTCCTAGGTTGTTGATTATGAAAAAAAACGAAAAGCCTTCGAAACAGGTATTGCCATCTGCAATATTTCCCAAGATACTTAACCTGGTCAGTGTTGAATACACTTGGTACACACCCACCCGATGTAGACATCCTCTGTGGTTCAAAAGGATATGACCAATAGTTTTGCACACGAAGACAGTGCAACGATGAACAGAAAATAGGTCAGCTGAATGACAGATCAGCTGGTTTAGTAACTGTGGGTAACCAAGCCCATTATATTGCACTGCTCCATCGAAAGCCTGGTCATCTATCCGTTCATATATTCACAAACACACACACACACACACACACACACACACACACACATATATATATATATATATATATATATATATATATACATACATACATACATACATACATACATACATACATACATACATACATACATTACTGAGTAACACAGGGAGCATCTCCAATGAAAGGAACCGATATTACCAGAGGTGTTAGACGCTGAGGGTAATACACGTTTCCTGAGTGGGAGATGATGACTCTATTACCCTGTCAACCAATGGGTAAGGAATTTATTCCATTTTTTTGGGCAAAATTTCGTTACAAATAAAATCACAACACAACATATTTATTGAAATTTTACAACGTTTGGCTGTGTTTTCTTTTTCTTCCGCCATTTTGCTTGCAGCCGATCACATGCCCACAAATTTCACAAATATGGGGTATATACACTTTCAAGCACTGGAAATGAATTATATCATGGATCCTCGAACGTTCCAGGGTCCATGAATATATATATAAGATATCTTTCTGAATAATTGGAATCCATAATCCAGAGTTTCAGACCATTATAATGTGATTTATATCAGTGACACCTCCAGGGTCCATATTGATAGAACAATTGAAAAATGTTGCATAAATGTACAATGAATACCAATAGGTTAATAAAATAATGTACACACGTATACCTTGAACAGAATGGATATATGTATGGGTTGATAGAGCTGTTTGCTAATCCCAACAGATACAAGTTAAACGCAATTCCATATTTCAGATCTGGCATTACACGAGGCACTGACTCCTGAAGAAAGTTGTATATGAGAGCAGGTCCCCAACAAACAAAAAATATGAAAACAACCAGCATCGTCATTTTTATGACCTACAAAATGAAAAGGAAAAACTATCGATCATTCCGTGTCTCTGTTCATCTGCTTTTCTGTACACGGGTGTGCACTTCTATTTCATTGACATATTATACTTGTTAAATCAATAAAAACTAGCTTATGGTTATGTTCAACAGGTTTTTAATAATTTGGTTCATTTTGGAATATTGGTGGATTTTGCTGGACACACATATTGTCTATCTGTTCCCCAAATGGGCTATCTATAGTTCCTACACAGTCTGAAGAAACTAGTAAAATACTTTTAATGTAACTTGGTAGCCAATGGACGGTGTTTATATTTTGATTTTGTTGGTATCCAGTTCATGTGGATATTTATCTTAAAACTGGTTATCTGATTTTGATCAAATAAAAACTGATTGACTCTTAAACTTGTTTTGCGCTGGAACATATCAGGGATTTTTTAAGAAAAGATCAGTTCTTTTCAAATACGTTTCAAATTTGAAGACTTTACCAATTGGAATGAAATTTAAGAATATTGGTCACGTTTTGCTGCATTATTTTTTGCTAGGCACCTGATATCGTTAGGTTTCTTCCGAGGAGACACACAAGCATTGCCTGCCATCTGATTGCTTTTCATGTAACCTTGTAATTTAGGCTGGAAAACAAGCTAGATGGTTTTCTGCGTATGTACCGTTCATTAATTTGGCTGTTGAACCCTTGAATACTGAAACTTTTTTAATGAAACAAGATAATACACATTAAGTAAGGTATTCGTTTAAGTATAGATGGAGACTCTATTGGCTATGGGCCACAGAAAGAAAGAATTGTGCTTTTTTGCTTTTGTCTCAGATGTACACAAAATACGTGGCGCCATTGATTTTGCTTGTATAGATATCATGAACAAAGGAACAAGAATTTAGATTGGTAATAAACCAAGAGGTTCACTGAATTTTCGTGGCAGTTTACTAGGCCTACCTTTATTCTCCCTCGTATTGTGGAACTGCCTTGTTTTAGACAGTTTACTTGCTGTTTTGCAGCACCCGTGCTGTACAAATAAAGTGAGATGATTAATATCGTATATTATGATGATTATAATACAAAGTTTACTACATCTCTGTGGCTAAAGATAAAATCATTATCTGTGGTATGGCCACCTATGTCAGCAAATATATAACAAAGGACTTACAACTTCTGCCCTTATCTGATGGCAATATGGAGAACGATTTTGTTGAACCTTATTCCCTTTTTAGAAACGAAATGTCAAAAGAGAACAGACCCCGTATAAAGCACTGTTACACATAAAAATCCCCCTCCAAATAACTTATTGACACCCCTATGCTCCTGGTTTTGTGTTTTTATAAATTCTGCAGGGAATTCAAGTACGATCATTGATTCGTTAATTGTCCAACAATCGAACAATGACGGGAAAAATGAAGAACCGAATGTATTGGTTTGTAAGAAAAAAAAAACATAAAACCAAACCTGACCTACAGTCTAACACACAACCCAGTAATGAGTCGAATGTCACAAACAACAGCCTAAGTCAGGAGTTACATTCATAATAAGCCAACCAATCAGCATCCAGATAGTACAAAGTATGTCATTAAAAATCCAATATGGCGTATGAACAGGAATCATGTTTTCTTTGTTGTACAAGTCTTTTTATTTTTTTCAAATCAATGTATACATGATTACAAACAAAATCATAAGTCATTAAAATGTTTGTACATGCCCTGAACATTGGATTGATCCACAAAGCACCACAACAGATATGACCTGACCCCAGACACAGGCCAGGTAAAAGTTGACTTGCAGGGGTACCCCTGCAAATTAACCTGCATGTTCACTCAGTATGGACTCACGTCACTGAAGACCATCTCTCCTCATTCAACTTTTATATATTTAACAAGTTATAATTCCATGAAATGTTACTCATTACCAGGATATGACGGAGTCACAGTGAAGCATCTGAAGTTCGAAAAATCTTGCAAACGTCTTTGAAAATATTTAGTGTCGCTGTATTCTGTGACTCTTGCCTACAGTGTTGTTCGATTGATATTTTCCATTGGAGTTATAGTAACTGTATTGAAAAAGCCAGCACTGAACCCAAATATTTCTAACAATTAATATCCCCACCACGGTCAGCTCTATCCATGCCAAGTTAGTTTAGAAAGTCATACTCCCAGATCCCGATATCTGTGTAACCCAGTTAGGTTTTAGGATAAAGTGAAGTATATCACTTCATTTGGGTATGACCTGCTTAGTGATTTAGCTGCATAATACAATATTAATGGTTCTCCGGTATTTGTCTGCTCTCTAGACACCAAGAAATATTTTTATTCTGTGTAGGGCTGGTATACATTACATGACGTATTATGCAGTGGGCACTGGAGCTTTGTATATCGCAAGTCACTAAAGGGTCTCATCAAATGGGGTAACAAACAGTTTCCCCTCTAATATCACCAGGGGGATGCGGCAAGGTAGCCGTGTCTCCTCTGTGTTTTTTCATATTTTTTAAAATGATCTGTTGAAACAGTAAAGTCCATCAATATTTAGTTTACGCATCGACGAACACGTCATAAACATGTTTGTGTACGCTGACGATATGGCGTTAGCTAGGTGGATGGTACAAGATTTTCAAGCACTTATTGATGTATGTCATGCTCCTGCACGTAAATGGAGATTTAATTTTTGGAACTACCAAGACGAAATTCATAAATGTATGGTGATTGGTCCTCCCATACTGTGAGACTTCCCTAGATCGAAATTCAGTGAAATTACTATTTAAAATGCGTCTAGTATGAAAATTCTTGGGACAGCGTTTAACTGTGCTGGACCAGTAAAAACCATGTGCAGAAGAGGAGTCTGAATTGTGCACTCATTGACCATTCGCACATCAGCATATGCATGTGTTACCCTGGCTTAGATACTGCTGTTAAGACGTATTTAGGGGTCTCCCATATGTGTACCTGTGCTGTTATGTGGGATCGTGTGCATTCGACTGAGTAAAACAGATATACAAAACCTGAATAGGACCCAAGACCTCTTGTCAAACGTTTTCTTTGACTAGGTAACAGAAGCCATCATAGCAATTATTTGAGGCTGTACATTTACCACATGTAGTAGTATATGTTTTGAGATGGCGAATCTTATCTGTATATTACAAAATTCTCTGAGTAAAGTCTCCCTTGCGTGTTCTCTCTACAAGCTTCTCAGCTAAATACATAACTACTGAGACATGCCATCCAAGAACACTTGTTTTACGCGTGATCAAGTATAGATACGCCCCCACCCCTTAGTTAAGTGTGCCTCTTCTCCACCTCTGAAGTCGTACAGTGCTTTGCTCCCTGGTGCTTATGGACTGGTTCACACTCTGCAAAATCTTATTTTTCATATTCTTATTTTAAGCCTTGGTCTGCAGAGCGTGTACGTACAGCACATTTAACACAGAAATTTTAATTCATTTTATTACCTGACTGTAGTTGCTTTTTATATATGTATAATTTATCTCTTGTGGTAGTTTTCACAAAATAAATTTTACAAATTATAATCTTACGACACCCACAAATAATATTCCATTTGAGTTGAGTAAACAAGTTGCTTTGATAAGTCATGTATCATATAACCTTCCGGATTTGCCATTTTCGGTGTGGGTGGTTTGAACTTTAAGAGAACTTTTAACTCCTTTTTTGTTCACAAGGAACCATCATTTCAATCCTTTTGGTGTCAAAAGACTAGTCTAATGTAACAAAAAGGGGTTTATGTGCCTTACTTGAAGCTGCTTGCAAATATATGACCCAACATTTATTTCACTTCTAGAATTTCATTGAAATTTCAAATTAGCTAATCGAATAGGAAGCTCAAGGAAAATATCTTGTATTGCTCTTAAAATGAGTATAAGAGATGAATCGTAAAAGCACCAACTTCCTTTTATGGGTGAATGCCTGTCTCAAGTCAACAGGGAACTTTGTTTTTTCGCATTAGTATTGAAACATGAATTTTTCGGTAACTCTTGAAACTCTTTGCTGGCACTGTTGGGTTCAAATTTATGAACATGGGTAACGTTTTTCTGACCCATTTGATAAATACTTCATTGCCTCTGTTGTGCTGTGGGCTGTGTTCTCCGACTCATAGTTATAATGGAATTAGAGTATGTTTATGATGTTCAAGATTCATAAATATCACAAAAACGAAGTAGGCCTACTTTCCTCTCTTGCTGTAGACTCAGCTGACTAACAGGTCAGGAATCCAAAAAGTGATAGGCCTATCTTGCTTTTTTTTATTTTTGGCACAAGTGATAAAATATGGGATTTCAGTGGATAGGCCTATATGTTTTAGAAAATCTAAACTCAGTAGTTAATGACGACATTTTCAAAGGTTGAAAGGGCCGGTTTGAAATGATGAGTTGCCTTTTATGGGTGACTGCCTGTCTGAAGGGCAGAGGGAGCTTTGTTTCTTTACATTGGTATTGGAAGAGAAATGTTGATGTTCTTATAATTCTTGCATGTCTGCCTTGTGCTGTAATTAGCTTTTCGCTCGTTTTGCTTAGGAACATTATTGATATGGGGTTTTTTTTTTTTTACTACTTGAACTGAACCATTCCACATAACAGGTATTTCACTTCTGTAATACATGCGACGTATTGCTTTTATATACGTCTACAGCTGTAGCTTTTGTCGAAAATATGCTCCCCAAACTTGATTTCCCATAACTTCGTCAAAATTTCACATATCCTGAAATTGTTGACAACTTATATAAACTTAAATGTTCTGGGAAAAAAATTCAAACAGTTCTGCGTTGCCAATCTTGACCAAAAGAAAATGATAGCTTTACCAAACAATGTTTTCAGAAAATTTGAAGTGGGTAGCAAATAATGTAATCACATCAAGCATTACATAGATTTGAAAAATTGCGAAAAGTTAAGAAATGGTAGTAGCACCACTGATTTTGCATGCTTTGTATAAAATTTATTCAACTTACAGTCCTGCCAACGTTGAAGAGAATGTCGATTCTTGTGGTCGAAAGAGAGGAAAACTTGACAAAAAAAATCATGGAGGCCACTTGCTGTCAAGACCTTAAAGATGAAAGGTGAATCCCTACCAAATTTAATAGAAATCTTGCTGCAAGTTTCGGTAATTGTGAGCAGAGGATGATGGGGGACGACAGATCATAACATAAGCTCTGCTGACAGACACATCAGTTGTGCTTAATGCGTGATATCTGTCACATTTTGAGCATTGGTCATTTTTTGTGTATACAAGTATTTGTTTCTCAACCAGATTGCAGATGTGTCTATAACTCAAAAAAATAGGTTACCTTTCAAATGTCTGCGACAGCTTAGAGGACTCTTTTAAACTTCTCCACAGCGTCAGACCAATTCTGGTGTATGTGAATGACAACAACGTAAGTGGTATTGTTATTTGCACAAAAATAGGGTACAATATCATCGGGAGTCTTTTGACAATATCATCATAGTAAATGGATACAGAATAACAGTAACTGCTGGATTGTCCAAAGCCTTTGGATATGCTGCTAGCTGTCTGCAAGGCAAGGATGCACATGTTAACATACAATTTAAGTGTTACTGCTGTTTGTACAATAGTTCGATAATCCACTGATGTTAATATCGCTTGAAGAATTTCCTTGTTGTAACCGTATCAACGATTAAACTTACCTTTGCACACACAATCATGCAATACCTATGGAAAATGTACCTAATTTTTTCTTTGAAAATAAAAATGTTTTTGCTATGCCCATGAGGTCCTACTCCGCAGCATGGGTTCATGGTTGAGCCAATTAGACAAGAGTGAAAGCATCCCATAAAACTAAATACCAAATCAGGGTACTTGAATAATGATATTATATGCAAGTCATTGAGCATAAACAAAACAATGACCTATATGCGCATAAAAATTGGTTGTTTCTTGGCGTAGTAGGAACTTTCCTGAAATACAGACAAGATTCCCAAGGTTGGAAAAAACTGATATTCTTCACTTAACTCTCAGAGTGGAAACTATAAACATTTTTACCTTTGCTACAAATTTGAACACAGCTTGCTTATATGAAATCCTGCATGAAACAGACTGCTGTCCATAGCTCTAATTTCATCATGGAAATACAATTATTGCATGAACCTACACAAAAGTTTTTAAGGAATTTAATCCAGATGACTATAAAGAAAACATATACTCATGTCCATGTCATAATTTTCCAAAGTCCACAAAAATTATTATGGAAGCTAGTGAAGGATATGCTAACAAATGGGCAAAGAAGGATAAGTTTCATTATTCCGTCGCAGATGAATGTATTAATGAAATAAGGCGTATCATTACATTCAGAATCAGAAAATAACAGAAAACAAGCTGCCAGCCACCAGATCCTGTTCTGACAAATTCAGAAGTTGTTCAGTGCCTATAAGAGATACATTATAAATATGTTTTTGCACCTGCACCAATAACATTATAGTCATATGCAAACAGTAATATTATAAGGTTCTCATTGATGAATAAGACCTGTTGACCAAGTAGTGTTCCCCCACATATGCTAAAGTGAATGATTATTGGATATTATTTTCAAAAACACCGAGCATCATCTTCATTTGGCCTAAACATTGTTGATATACATGCTCATTAACTCAGTTCCAAAACTGCATAAAATCCTCATAAGTTCCGATTCATATCGGATTCCAAATTTTGAATTGTCCGTTTTAGTGTCCAAGGGGTTAAAGAAAATGCACGGACTTCATTTTAATTTCTGGGATCAGATAGAAGCATCTTCTAATATTAACAGGTTTTGTATCGTTTATAATTCCAAAATCGTGTTGGAGCAGTAGAATGGTACTGATAATAATATTCCTTTAAACATATTTCTTGTTGGGACTACTCCACTTTATACACAATCGTTTCTCATTGCAATTTGAAAAAAACGTATCAAGTCCCTCATGTATGAAACATATGAGACAAAATGACTTTCAAAGAATAATCAAATCCTATAAAGGTGCATATTTTGGTAATTAGACGATGGATGGCGAGTCCGCATTTGAATGTAGTGAGCTTGTCGAGTTGTGTAACTTTTTGACTGATAGCATACATGTATATGTCAATCTTGGAGATTCCGTCTGTAGACAGACAATTGTGATTTTAATGACTACCAATTGCGCACTTATTTTGGTTGTTTTGTATTTATTTTATTATGAATCTAAGTTTCTTGTAAAATGACAAAAGAGAAATTTCATGAATAAAATGTTTTAAGTTGACGTATAGATGTATTGACCCATCAATAATAAACACTGTCGAGAATATATTTCACAAATATACCCTGATGATTTGGAATTAAAAGAAACTGCATTAAATGAAACAAATCATAAAGTTGTTGTCATATTAACCTTGAACTTTTGGATTTCGACCTTGTTTGTTTGATGACTGAAGCGTTTTGATTATGGACAGTTCTTGTTTCCTCGGATTTTTGGCGCAGCTTCTATAGCATTGCTGAAAACTATTGTCCACTACTATTTTTTCATGGCAGTCACTATTTCCATCTTATCGTTATTATATTTTGTCCTCTTTAGATATTCAGTGAATAATGGATTGCTTGATGGACATTCAAGTCTTGCTGTTATATCCAGGGGTGTTCGTATTGATGGACATGTCACGATTTGGACTGTTTTCGACTTTGACGTATTTTCGATTATGGTAATAGCTTGTAATGGTTTCATACTACCATATGGTATCTATTAATCCTAATTTGGGGAGCAAAATGACAATTAACTGGATATAAATCAAGCATGATACCCTCGAAGTAAAAGACATTGATTATAAAAAAATAATTTATCTTTAAGGATGGTCAAACTTCAATTCTCTATGCCAACATCGAAGAACGATTAGTATAGTCCACATAGAAAAATAATGGTAGCAGCTGGCCACCTTGGTGGGAGTGTTATTTAGTGATATATATATATATATATATATATATATATATATATATATATATATATATACATATATATATATATATATATATATATATATATATATATATATATATATATATATATATATATATGTATTATTCCCTGTGCATAAAAATGTTTAAGGGTCTTCTACAATTTTAACCATTTGATCACTGATGTTTTATATGTTTTTAATCTCTCTCACACACACACACACACACACACACACACACACACACATATATATATATATATATATATATATGTTACAGCCTGACCTAACCGGAACAAGCGGACCCAAGCTTACCGGGTTTCAGGATTGAAGCCCGGCTCGGGTTCGGCTTTTACAGTCACTGAACGTTCAGGTTCGGTCATCATTAACAATATTGGCAATAAAGTTCAATAAGAAGGTCACTGAGGTTACTTTTCGTACTTGTATACACTTTAAACAATGCAGCAAACGACACTTTGCAATTGAGCGCGTCACATCGGTTGCATCAATCGCCTGAATTACAATAACAATGATAATGCCCCAGTGCAAAAGGTAACAGCTATAATTCCCTGTTTAAATAAAGCTTTAAATGAGCATTCTAAGATATATGTTTATTTATGGCATGTTTGAATTGCATATACCGAACCCGAACGGTGCTCGGTTCGGGATGGGTAGTGTATACCCAGTACCCAGTACCCAGTACCCGGTTTAGTTTCAAAATACATGTTCGGTCAGGCTATAATGTATATATATATATATATATATATATATATATATATATATATATATATATATATATATATATATATATTATGAGCATGTCTTAAGAACATGGGGTAGACTTTGGAAAATGTGCTCTGATACTACCCACATTCTAAACTCGAGGGTATTTTTTTTATTTCATCAGTGGGAAGCGCTGATTCTCTTGTTAATAATATTTCAACTCGTTTGTTACGTCATCACCGTATTTTTCTTTCAAAGGTCAGAAGAGAGAAAAAACATATTTTTGTCACTTTAAAGTTGCTGCCATCTCATATATCGTTGCAAAATGCTTCACAGCAGATACTTGATAATCATTGACTAGCACGAATAAACTTCCGACAAGGTCGCTATAAAAAGAACAATTATTAAGTAATTCAGATGTTTTCTGTTCGCCACAAGTATCGTATGTAAATAATGTATAGATGTATGTCTGTATGTGTGTATGTATGTATGTGTGCATGCATGTATGTATGTTTGTATGTATGCATGTTTCTACAACGTCTGTCTGTCTGTATGTATGTATGTATATATGTATGTATGTAAAACATATTTTATATACCCATAAATATATTGCTGGCAATGCAATCACGATTCCAGAGAGCCACATTATGCCAATTAGCAATAGGATTCTATTGTGCGGATTCCATTTCATAGCTCTTACTGCATGACATATGATCATGTATCTATGAAAATAGAAAGAACAGTTTGTATTGATGATTCAAATTGAGTTCCCCATAGGTTCCTTTCACATGTTGACTATGCCTTTAGCTATTTAACGCCTCTTAGACAGGTAGAATCAAAATTTGCCATTGGAAAGTTCAAACTACGAATAGAACTGCTAGGGCATTTATAAATCAACATTCTGAGAAGTCATGATCTTCCTTATGGTAAAGTTCAGAAATATGTTCAGCTTCAGGGAAGGAATCAAGGATAACTTACGGCAGCATGTGTGTATATTTAATTTTGCACTTCGGTCAAAAAGCACTGTTAAGAAAACAGGCCCAAACTTAAAGCAAAATTTATTTGCTGTGCTCCATGACATTTTGTTATATGTTGGAGAGTTAGTCTAACGATTAAAGCAGTGAAAACTGTTTTATGTTGACATATTGTGATCATATGTGAAAAGCCTTCTATATATATATATGTCTAATGTTATTACAAATTCACAAACATTAAGATTAGATCCTTTCGCAGATACGTAAGAAAAGTCTTTATTTCACGAGGTAAAAGATGAGATATTTTGGTATATATGAAACGCATCAGTTTTGAAAATAACGGCCAAATGTATAATTTATGAAGAAACACAAAGTATCATGATTTCAATTATAATATACAGTCTCATATGGACTATAATTATGTTAGCGTGTAGTAAAATTAACACTTACCTTTCTATACTGATGACAACCATTCCAGACATAGAAGAACCAAATGCCATATACTCCACAAAATGCACTAGCTTACAGGCAACGTTTGACAAATTGATGGTATCCATAAAATAGTGTTCAATAATCTAGACCATAAATATGCTTCAATACATGGTACATTACTTTTCCGGAGATACCACTCATGCATATTATGTGATACATATCTCCATAAATTATGTTTCTTTCTAAGCAAATGCGAGGAGGCCGGTTAGACAACTGCCCGAAAATTGTCAAAGGCGCCATGCCGAGAGTCTCATGAAAATTTCGTTTTACTATTTTTAAAAGTAAATATGACGCAGAGAAACGGCACCAGCTATAGAACCCATGAGTATAATTTTATGTATATGTAGATATTGTCCTGGACTTAATTTTCATTTGTAATATAATTTATTTTTTAAGCAAAAAAGCAATTTAATAGAAGTCAACGAATGCCACAATTTATGTTGTAAATTGCTTCCTGGGTTAAAGTCGTATTCACCTTAATTATTTCTTGACATTCACTGATAATATTTAAACACAAATAAAAAATCCCCCTTCAAGCAAACTACTGCCAGAATGTCTGGTTACATTTACCAGTAATTGAACATACTCAGTATATTTGATATGCACAAAAAATGATATTTACAGAACAGAAAATGCCATTACATTTTTACAACGAAGGGCAAGGTTTCCCAAAAGATTATCACTACGTTCGTATGAACAATATAGTCCAAGGTATTAGCTATAATAACAACTCGGGACAATCACAAACAGAACACATTACCAGTGAGGCAAGTACACTAATAAATGCGAAGCCCCTTAAGGGTCGTTTACACACACACACACACACACACACACACACACATATATATATATATATATATATATATATATATATATATATATATATATATATATATCAAAACAAAACAAATAAAAAATCAAACGTTTTTTTTTAACCAGCCAGATTGTGGTCAAAATAATTTTATATGTAGGACACTAACAGAAACTTATTTGCATTCCAATATATGTATTCTTATTGTTGGTTGCACTATTATATGTAAATTAACATGCAGGAAATTAATTAACAGTTAGACCAACACTGATGCTATTGTCATATAAGTGGATGGCTGAAAACAAACTTACTTGTGCTTTCACTATATTTAGGTATAGGTTTCAGTACATAGGAGATTGATTATATTTTAACTTAAACAAGATGACTGTGTGAATAGCCCGTCCTCAGATGATATGGCATTTAACCCGTAATAAATCCCAATATGGTCCTGGGGTACCCAGTGGTGTTCCTATGCAATTTTGAAGTAATTGGGCAAGATGTTCTGCAGAGCAGTTGGCAGGGCAGATATGATTTAGATACGGTTTTACCAAATAATGAACAAATCAATTCATAAAAAGAAGAAAATGAAAGGAGCATGACCATTTAAAGACACACATTCGAGATCCACCCAAAGTTCATTCCTACTAACTTTGAAGTGAATCTGACTGAAGCTTTTGGAGAGGTCAGATGTGCGAATCATCATTGCAGTCCCCATTCACTTTACTAAAAAACGAGAATGCATGCACTGACAAACAGCTGAAGTGTAAAGCGCACAAGTTTGTTTGACCCTTCCAACTGGTACATTCCCATCAAGTTCCAGCACAATCTGAGACGTAGTTTTGGAGAAAAACTAAAAAATCCTGAAAACGAGAGCGGAAAAATACATATAGCAGCATATATTCGTTCACCTGCATGTACGGATTTTAGACATACTAGACTCAAATTTACCTTTTCAGGGAAGGCAATAATCAGCACTATAAAATCAGTAAATGCCAGATTCACCAGCAACATGTTTGTTGGAGTCCTCATGTCCTTGGCGCCCAGTACAGTGATGACGACCAGAATATTTCCTAAATCATAGAATAGGCTTGTCAAGTTACAATTTTAGTAAAGATTAAATATTTTTCATGTAATGTTGTTTGGTTTATAACATGTGTGTGTGTGTGTGTGTGTGTGTGTGTGTGTGTGTGTGTGTGTGTGTGTGTGTGTGTGTGTGGATTGAAAAGTAAAGTGGCAGTAAAAGTTTGTAATGCATTAACATGCATGGCTATATTGTAAAGTGTTTTGGTTACCAATACACGATCGTGAGATGGTGCACAAGAACTGTATTGGTACATTTCATTCTACAATTTGTATGTATTTATTTGAGTTCGAAATATTTTTCATCTCATGTTACAAAACTTGTACCTGAGTTAACTCCAAAAACGATGCCAATTCCCTTATCACATACAGAGGTCCTGGTAAAATGTATGAAATGTGTAATTAGGAACTTACACAAACTCATTGTGACTATAGGCAAATTTTGCAGTGTATTATTTAATGGACAACTTGTGCTATTTATGTTATTTATTTCTTTTTTACCACACCCTTTTCTTCCATTTTCTCAATTGACTTCTGTTTGGTGAAAATATTCTTTTTTCACTATTGTTGCAGTAACAAATTTACTTGTCAACCGAAATTAAATTTATGTTTCCCTTAAAACTGAACTTAGAAATCATTAGTATAATGTATAGCTACCTGCTGCAAAGAATTCTAGGGTCATGTTTCCACATTATTTGAGAACATGTATCCTTGCTTGGAGGTTTTATCCAATTTAGAGTTTTATGTTCCACAGTATCACAAAGCTAAAAGCTATTATACTTTACTTTATGCACAGACAAAAAACTATCCGAATTTTTGCGTTGTATGATTGTATTTGCAGCACATTCTTACAGAAAAGATCGCAAGCAGCATACTCTGCATATTGGGATGAATACACAACCCAATACGCAAAGTTCTTTGAGGTTAAAGGGGGGTATTCCTACAAGACTATTTTATAGCAATATTCAATGTGTTACACACTTGTGCACCAAAACTTGTATAAAATTTACAGAACTATTTGAACTATATTCAACCATTCGCCATAAGACGTTTAGTGTTTCTAGTTAGAGTGCCTTTGAAGTTGCATGGGTCAAAATTACAATGGAAACAAATGGAAATATACATACCTATCGCGCCTCCCTACAGAGCCTTGTACTGAAAACCCACATAAACTAGTAACTGTTAATATTGACCTTACCTATTCATATCCAGTTTGAGATAGAAATAAAACAACATAAAGAGGGCTGCACCATTTGAGATTGTTATTATAAAATATTTGTTGTAATTGAATTGCAGTAGTTTTTATGGAATCGTCTCTTTTCCTCGTTTATAACTTTATTATGGCCAACCATTTTTCCGCCTTGCTTAAAGTTATTATTGTAAATGCCATCTTATCAAATCATCTTATTCTGTCATCATAAAGCATACGGATGAACCCACTGTAATTGTTCAAAACATATTGCTTCTTTGCATAAATATTCCACATCTGCCAAAAAAACTTGTTTATATTTCTATGATAATACATTCTCACACGACATTTTGCAAATAGAATCAGTGGGGACGTCACTGTATTGTATCAGCTAGGGTGAGCCATAGTAGGTTGTAGAACTACAAACGTACTGTCTATAGAGAGTGAGTTTTGACCAATCACAATGCAGTTTTAACAGACAGGATTCCAGTTTATGCAAAATTACACTTCTTTGATGTATATTGCGTCATCAGTAGTCAACCGTGATGGCGATACTAATCATTCAATAACCCATGTGCGAGTATACAAGAACAATGGCTTAATTGGCCTGTTAATAGCTGAATACACAAGTCACGTCCCCATGATCTTGCCTGATGTCCTGCAAGGGTGTGGGTATTTTACAAAGAAATACACTAGGAATGTGTATATTTTCCCTGAAAACTGCCCACAGAAACCAGGGATACACTTTGTTTGAAAATTCTGAAAAGAAAGTTTTTCACTGCTTTACATACTTAAATTATGAAATGCCCAGTCAATAGTGGAATACATACTTTATTCAAATTTATCTAAAAAAGCAGGACTTTCTATTGTTCTTCATGTTCGCTCATGCATTTTACGCACACACACTATTTATATTTGCTTCTGGCAACATTCGTTGAGTGTTTACATGTATTTAAATGCTGTAATATATATCTAGTACACACACAATAACATAAATTCGTACCTTTAATTGAAAGCTATTGTTCAATGTCAATGCCTCACATTCACACTCAGAATCTTATCATTTGACATAAATATACATTGATATTAATCAGCAGATGTGATATCTCTTGAAAGAAAACATTTTATATAGCTCCATATTAGTATGATACACCTCAATTATATCAGTAAATCATAAATGTGTGAATAACCCCCACTAAAAATATAAAATCCGCTACCATTTGGATGCCTACAGGGAGCGACTGTATAATGTACACCATGACTCAGAAACAAAACATAAGACTACTTAATATAGACAGATTTTATATATACAAGAGACAGACAAATATAGAAGCATAAATCTAGCTATTACAACAGTCTGACAAAGAGCACGTTTTAGAATAGTTACCGAAGAGAAATCATTTTGCACGTTAAGAAAACCAGGAAAAGAGTGTGTGTTTTTTTCAGTAATATTTGCAAGTGTTTCATTAATAAATGACGAAGTAAAATGTCAAGTACAATTTTGAATGATGTGTCTTTAAGATAATGGGTAGCAAGACACAGATACCTCTCGGCATCTTGGATGGTATGAATGAGTAACCAACAATTCAGCAAACATATTATCTGAGTAGGTGGATAGCTTTTACTTTATCTGTAGTAAAGTATTTAGAGGTTTTTGATGGAGCAAATCATTGAGTTTCAAGAAATTATATTGCATGATTAAAGGCCCAGTGTGGGCATCAAAAGACCTGTTGGTTGGAAAGACAGCTTTTTTCTGTAGTTCATTGTTACTCAATAACAGGGATGACATCTAGCAAGGATAATAAAAGTTCAGTGGGGTGAAAAAATGCAGTGTATATTTGCATGAGGCCTTTCCTAGGTATTAACTTTGAAATGGTTTTAAAACACCAATAAGCGGGAAAATTTATTAGCAGTGTTTTTTTAATATGGGCATTCCAATTTTGATTTTCATGCATCACTAGTCCTTAGAAGTCAGATTTAACTGTGCTTGCTTTTGGAGTATCATTAATTTTGAGATCCAGATTTAGATGTAATTTGCCCTGTGGAAAAGTGTTTTGTTTTTTTTTTTGTTTTTTTTTTTTTTTTGCTATAAGTCAGTTGTAAACCTTTCTTAATCGAAGGCTTGCAACATCTGATGTTACCATTTTAGCAGCAGGGTGGTCATTATAATGAAAAGAGCATAAGGAATTTGTAAGTATCGCATCATCATCATCAGGAAAGGCACTTAACTTACGGAAGGAAAGATAAATATCATTCAGATATATTACGAATAGAATAGAGCCAAGTATAGATCTTTGGGGCACACCTGTGGAAATTGATAATGGCTCTGAGCATTCATTGTCAAATTCCTGAAATTGTTTCGTGATCCAGGTTATTGAGGCCTTTGGATGAGTGCAGGTATACACTAATTTGAATTTCTCCTGATCACGAATTTGGTGAATACTATCAATCAATTCAAGTGCTGCAATTTCAATAGAATTTAACCATTCCAAACCATCCTTATTGTCCTGGAATAGATCATTCAGTGCAAAAAAAATCATATAACTGCTGGTAATTTACTTTTTCGAACCCTTTGGAGATTGTTAGGAGTGGAAGAATGGGTCTTTAATTATCGAGTATGGTGGTCTCATCCTTTTTATGTATAGGTAGTACTTCTGCTGGCTTCAGTTTCTCTGGGAAATATAGGTTACATTGTTTCTTTGATCGAAGTAAGCTTGAAAAATACAAAATCTTTCTAAGTAGATTATGTTCCAACCTTTGAGCAACAGCTGAATGACACTGTGATCTATGATAATATGAATAATGATAATTTTGTATCATTCTGATTGCCTGTCACGATCCTGTAAACCCGTGGCATATTAGGTGTTGACAGAAAAAATACATGTCGTCGGGAAAGCATGATACTCCACCACAGCTTACCTCGATCTGTTTCTCGAGGCTACAGCCCTGGCACAAGGTCAGCCACTTACTGCCCCGCTGCGATGATGTGTCATTGGGCCTTGTGGTTATGTCAATAGAGAAAGAACCATTTCTTCCGTATCCATCCTTTCCCTAAACGTTCATTTGCCTTCGACGGCTAAGGCGGCTCCTTGTCTGGTGTCTGCTGAGAAGCACTGTCAGAGCCATTGGAGACTTTAAGAGAAATGCCTTAATACTTCTTAATTCCTTTACAAAATCCGAACCAATGAAAATTTTACTGAAGTGCATTTCACTCCTATCCTCCAAATCGATTCATTTATAGCACTCTCTTGTGTAGCCTATTCCACCATAGCTTTAACGCTCTTTATTCCTGCTTAATGATCCCCTTTCCAACATAAAAACCATGCTACACACTCTTCTGTCAAGTTAGATCGCTATAGTAATGTTCGTCATTACAACAATTCTCTGCGTCATTTCTCTCATAATAATACCACCTTACTCAGATCATTGTAACCTATGCTTTAGTGCCTCATCTGCCTCCTGTGGGAAAAAATATATTTCCTGACGCTATCTCCTGTACATTCTTGTCACTTCCTTTCCAGACTGACAGTTACATTACCCTGAAAATATATTTACTAGCTGATTTTCCTGTTTCAATCTGATGTTCGAGGATTTATTTTCTGCTTCTATATTTCAGCATATTTGTGGGCATTTGTATCCAAAGCTTGTTGCTTCAGAACATCGCTACAAATCGCTTCCCACCTTGTTCCATAGAGCATCTCCCCATATTCCCAAATGCTTTTTATTCACGTCAAAGCAAGCAATAAACATGTTTTTGCATTCATTCTATCTTTCAGTGGACTCTAAATCTGAAGTCATAGTGAGCAAGTGATCACTTACTCTGTGACCTGGTCCAAAGCTTTTTTATGTTCTCGCTAAAAGCACATAGCTCCAAAGCAGACCAAGCTCCATATTCACACTGAGTGGAGATTTATCTGTTAAGCAAGTAATAGAAGCCAAGCCATTGAGCTAGTCTCCTTAATCTCTGATACATAACCGTGCTGAAGATTTTGCCTGAATTTGATGAGCTTACAAAATCCTAACACATGCCCAATTGGACCTCGATGCCTTTCTACGGAATGTAGGGTGTACGAAGTGTGCTCCACTCCCCTGGTACTCGTTCTGTCTCACAGACTCTATTAGGTATCATGTGCCACTGTCTGCAACCTGTACTTATATACTCATTGAAAATCATCTGTATCAGTATGTACAGTTTTTAGTATTGGTGCAACGTATTACCTTGAGCGTCAACTTCGGTACTGAATCTGCCCAAGTACACAATCAAGGTTTCTAATGGTAATTTTTTGCCAGTCCTCCTTAGATTACCAGATAAAGTACTTCATCGCTTGTGTACCCATTAGCCTATCAGTGGGTGGGTCTTATGCCTGTACAACATATACAGGAACTCAAGAATTCCTGAAAATTTTGCAAACTAGCTAGCAACTTCAATTTTTCATTTAGTTTAGAAAGAATAACAAAAACATAAATTGGTCTGGTATAACTATGAGTTGTGGAAACTTGAGACATACAATTTTGAGCTCAAGGGAACCAGATGCATCCAGTTTATGAATGAGTAAACAAACAAAACGTAGTTTTGAACTGAACTAATGTCAATGGCTTCAAACCAAGCATCACAATCTATTTTGTAATAGAACAAAGTAGTGAATCTTTGTGTTTTTTATGAAGTTTGATCACCTTACCGATTGCGCGTATAAATGTGATTGATCACATGTTGTAGGCAAAACATAGGAATATATCAAAATAGTATTCAATAGTGCAAGGGAATTGATAGCCTTCTTTTGCCTTACGTATTAAAAACACGATGTGTCCCGTTAACTTTAAAAACTATATATTTAACATGCTTATGTTTCCCGGGATAGAATTTATGTTTAGTTTCCAGCCAAGGAAAGCACGTACAAGCCTCAAACGGACCTTGTTGTATCATCAAGGAGACATACAATGAACAGTTTACATAAAATCAACTAACTTTGTAATTGCATACACTTCTAATGAAAATATGAGCAGAAAAACATTGGTGATATACATAAAATGTAACAGAATAAAGCGCTTATAAATTGGCCATGGCTTTCGATTCACTCATGCAGAGCAGTTGTGTAAACTAGGGTACTGACAATAAAACAATGGACATTGTTTTAACACACGTAAATGTCTGTCATATGTTGCCCATGCTTAACTATTACTTTTACTTATCAGCAGATCTCGAGTGGAACGTTTGCACAATATTTTCATTTTTTAAAACAAGGAGCATTAATAATAACACCCCATCAACAAATGATGCATGCAGACAAAACAAAACTGAACTGGGGGAGGGCTTACTTACCTAAAATACCTGAAACAGTAAGAATGAACCAAACTGTCAAAGTTACTGGAAATGCGAACTTATCAACCTCTCGGAGAGAAAATGTGGAGCGAAATGCATGTTTATACTTGTTATCAATGATTGACTTCTTGTACGTTTTGCAAACTTTATCCTTCGATATTCTTTTAGCTTTCACGATTTCCCCATATATTCCTGTCAGTTTGAAGCAATATTCCACTGTGTCATTACCACTTGCATCAAGTAGCATTTTACCAAGTGTGTAATTGTTTTCTACCAACCACCAGCTGCCCCCGTTCTGTGACACATGGAGGATTTCGTGAAAACTAACCACTATCCTGTCCAGATCACGATCGAAAAGCCTCACTTTTGTTCTTTTGTATGTTGCTTTTTCTGGCGTAGAATAAGATGAAGACATGACTTGACCCAAAGTGAAAGTAAGTTTCATACTTGTCACATGAGCTTCAGGAAACGTATTTACTTGCAAATACTGTGTCGAAGACCTGCTTCCTCCCAACACAATGTTGTAGTTAAGGTAATATACGAGAACGGTGTAAAGCATAATCCATACAGTACCCTTCCTTAATAGAATATTATAGATATAAAGCAATGGATAAGCAATAGTTTTATTCATCTCTTAGGGTTTGTATATTTTGCATATGTCAAACACTTGGCAAGAATTGTGTTTATCCTGATTTTACTGAGGGTAACCGCAAATGTTTTTGACAGTGGTGAGTATACCAAACCTCTAACACTACTTATGAACAGAGGCTTGTGCCCCTTAATGTGTCGTCTGCTATCAGATATATATGTTTGTGAAAAGATGAAAGTGGCTAGACCTGATTGCAAATCCAGACTCTTGGCCTGCGCTAATGAAGTGGAACAAGGTGAGGCACTTTCACCAGTCTTTAATGTATTTTTGAGAAACTCACAATGAAGCTCAAAGAATCACGTTACGGTTGTCAAATTATGTTGAATTTCATTCATGCCGTTGTATATGCAGATGATATTGCTGTTGTTTCGTCCACTGCGGCATCTATGTATACACTGTCAAATATCTATCACCCTTTTTTCAGTTCAACCTCAATAAATCTAGACTTGTCAAGTGCAATGATAATGATAAAACTGCTGTACACTATGAAGATGAACGGTCACTAAACGCGTTATGCCATCACCATATTGGAGCTTATATTGGTTGAAAGGTACAGGAATGTTCCATATGGGATCCTGTAAGAAAATTGAATTTTGAACTTAACATTGTAATGTCATAATCCGAAAACGAGAATTGTACCACATAATACGGACTAATTAGGACATACCGTTTGCCCTTTTATGGTTGTCAATGATCGGACTGGTTAAAAAGTTGACTTATTTTCTATGCGTGGCAAAAAGCAATTAGATATATGTTGATGCTTCCATGGTCACTAGTCTCTGTTACGTCTCATATAAATGGACATTGGAATCAGATGTCGACTGAAGAATTTTTTAATAAATATTTTTAACATGTATAAGCTATATCATAGTCAAAAAAGCGTCTTCGTTTCCTCTGCAGGATAGCCATAAGTGGTTGCCGTTCATTTGTATATAATCCCTTGAACCTTATTTGGTCTAAACGTCTTTTTCAATCTTACTTCGATAATCATGGCTTGTATGAAAGTTGCTACGTAGTGTTAAGGATGAACAAAATTCTGCTGGAACCATAAGAATACATCTAATCAGCCAACTTTGCAAGGTCAAAGATGGTGAACGGCATTCCAATTTAGCCAGAAGAGAAGGTGACCCTTGAATATTTGTGCATTCAATAATTTATACTGACGTTTAATTTGTCGATTCTGACCAGTATATTGCCATATTATATTAATTGAGATTCACATATATATATATTTGAGACAGTGGACACAATACGAATAAACATGATGATGATGATGATGATGATGATGACGATGATGATGATGACGACGACAACGACGACGACGATAATGATGATGATTTTATGTTCTGGGAACCAGCAATTACAGAGCTTGCAGGTTTCATACCTGATCACCCAGGTAAAACAGAGTGCAACCTGCAAATCTGTAACACATCAAACCATTGTGCCCTTTACAACAAAACTTTGCATTTTTCCTCTCACTGGGTTTTGTACATGTACTTGCAGACAGTGATTTATACCAAATATACATAAGCAGTGATTGCTACAATATCAGGCCCAGTCTACAAATTCGCGGGATTTCCCTCTTACTTCAATGTACTCACTCACACAATCTGAAGAAGTTATCAGCCGCTCACTCATCTTAAACACATGGGCATACTTATTCACTTCAAAAACTCCATTTTTAAGCCACAGAATTCAACATGCTCAACAAAAATTTAAAAGGGCAATACTACTTTATATTACGTGCGATCAAACCTGGGTTTGAGGGGGTGAGCATGTTTAAGAACTCTAAGTTCATGGGACCATTTTTGTAGAAAACCCACTATACAGCCCCTTACGGTACTACTTATTGATGCAATGGTAGCTAAATCATATATTTTTGGGTTGGCCATGGCCATGAACTACATATTAGTGCAAATATCAACACTTGTGCCGGCCAAATTGTTAAACAAACACACTGATATTGAAATGGTCTGGTTTTATGTTGTTTATGTTTATTTCCCTTCCAAACCATATGGCAAAAAAAAACCCTGTAAAAATGCTTTCGTTCGATTCCTAACAATATTATCCTCAAAAATTCGCCATACTTTGTGGATATCTTGTTTAGTTTAGGAAATAAACGTTGTAAATAAAGTTTTATCGTTTGTTTCATAAAAGAAATAGATGAAAACAACATAAAACCCGACCATTTCATTATCACTGGGTTTATTTAACAATTAAGCAAGGACAATGATTGATCTTTGCACGTTTCTATAGTTCATGATTATACTAACCCAAAATTATTAACTTTAGCTGTCTTTATATCAGTAAGTATTACTTTATCGGGCTCTAAAGCTGGTTTTCTTCAAAAACCAGTCACGTGTGTTTAGAGTCGTTCACCGAATTCTGTTGGGTAATTGACACGCTTGTATGTAGTTGTGATTTTCTCTGAACTTTTTATTTAGAATAATTTATTTTGAATTGAGACAACCCAAACGCTATTGTCCCAGTAATCTTTAATAAAACATATATGGATTCAAAACCATTTAAATCCACGGGTAGATTTCCGCATTTGTTCTTATTGCATACTTTGGGACTTTTGGAGCCTATTTAATAATAAAAGTAAGTGTACATATCTGAAGCACCAATTATAACAGGGAGTAAGTTTAACAATTAAGGAGTCAATGGCACTAATGGTAAAGTTCTGTTCTTTTCAAGCCTTGAAAATAATCATCTTGGCCAAAACCACGTGATAAGTATGTGACTTGATATCAACTCTCACAGTGTCTAAACATGAAATTTGATGTCAACTCTCACAATGTCTCAAAAACATGCATAAATACCTTCCATTAATCTTATTTTATTTGCTGCAAATCTGTATATACTTGGGATTAAGAAAAAGTATAGCTTTTTATGTTCACAGCAAAATTTGATACATCAAGATGGAAACAACCAGTAGCATTGCTATATCACAAAACGCTCATTATAACATGTTAACTTAATTTTAAGAATACTTCTTTTGAAATACGGAGCTTCACATTTGGTTTTGTAACAGGAAAAGTTGTGGGTTTTTTCAGTTGTTTGTTTGTTGGACATTGCATAAACATTTCATAAAACTCTTGATTGGCTTCATAATAATAATAATAATAATAATAATAATAATAATAATAATAATAATAATAATAATAATAATAATAATAATAATAATGTGACACAGTCGCACACTTTCAGTAGATTCCACAAATATGTAAAACTGTTGTAGTAAGCTGTAATATTAGGTCTAGGTGTATACAGAAAATATTTGGATGTAGATTGGACAGTTTGACCAGCAACTTCACTGATATACCTTAGCTTGTCGCGCAAGTAAGCTGGGATGAGGTTGTTTAATGTTTTGTACTCTAGAACACGTTTGTGAAATTCAATATTTCTACTGATGGGATTTCTTTGTAGCTGTTTGGAAAGGGGTTCAGATGGAGGGCATGGGGAAGCCCAGTTAAAACCTTGCTGGCTCGTTTTTGCATTCCAAAAGCCTTTTTACATACGGCTTTGCTGCAAGTACCACAGACAATTTTACCATAGTGCCAGTGTAGTTTAACTAGAGCGTTATAGAGCATATTCAAGTACTGGGTAGAGATCAATGTTTTAAGATATTTCAATAGGCCAAGTTTACAAGAGATCTTCTTGTGACTACTTGAGCACAATGTAAATGTGTATTTTAGATTTTTTGGTGTTGCCATGCGCAATGATCCAATTGTGTCTAACAGGCCCAGGGTTAATTGTCACGTTATCGGAAATGGACAGACATAGTACGAACAGTTGTAGATTTGTGTTGACTTTGCAGGAACGATGCTTTTCTGTGGGTGTTTGCGCACTAACAGTAGCAATAACTACTTTACTGCTTGATTAGTTGTCTTGATTACTAATGTGGTTCCGAATATCCAAAGGTACTTATAGGTAGGTATGTTGCATGACGTCCTCTGCAGCTAATTTGCCTGTGCTGACAGACACATTACTCACTAACGGGAGGATGAACAACGCCCAAAGACTACAGCTTCTATGCCAGGAAGGGCCATTTTGGTGTACATTGAGCTGTAGTGGTCCAGAAACAGGAGACAAAACCATATATTAATTTGTAAACTATGCTTTTTGTCTAGGTAGTGATAGAATTGGGAGTAGACTAACTTTCCAAATACTTTGGATACGACTGAAAGAAAAGACTTGGATCTGCAATTGATTTCACTGTTACGATCGTGTCTTGTTAAGAGAGGTTTCACTCGCAAAGGTTTATAATCTTCTGGATATACTGACAGAATGAAAGACATATCAATAATGTGTATCAATGGGTCAGCGACAATACTAGCACCGTGTCGTAGGAATGCGGCACTCAATGTTGTCCACGCTCATCAACATTGTAGTGATTCAGAGATAAACAAAGTTTGGATACCCCTCCGTCCATTAACAATGTTAAACTAAAAGTTTCCGACATGAGGACTTTTTCTTCATCATAATTTATAATGCCATCTTTGTTGGAAAATACATATACAAAACCAAAAACGACAAACAAAACAAAATAAAGTAAATAGATAAATAAATAAATAAATAAATAAATAAATTAATTAATTAATTAAAAACAGTCTAGCCAACTACATATATGAAGTGTTCTCTAGGTGCTTAACGACAGTTTATAAGGAATTGACTTCAAGATGTACGTATTTGTGGTATGGAATCAGGTAGAACACTTTCTCTGCATATTATGGGAACCCATGGCTCAAATGCTTTAAACAGCATGCAGAATCAGAACCATCTGTGTCGCAGAGATCAGTGAGTACCATGAGATCAATCATCCTCATGTTGCATGAACCGAACATACATTTCATGTACTATTAATAGTATTTACCATCCTTCACAACTTATGCAGGTTGATGATGCGTGTGTTTTAATTCTATTTATTTATTTTGCTATCATACTACCTATTTGGCTTTGAAGAAAACATATACACAAAACAAATTATTCTACAGAAATTGACGCATTTACAACGGGCAGCATGTGTGCGGGAAATGTTTGCAGATACCTTCATGTGCGCTAAAGTGCTATCACTCTATTCTCATAAAGATATTCACTGTAGGTATAAATACAATTTTTATTGGCTAATCGCCGCAATTTAGGATAGATATAAACTACGGTTGTAATATATGTTTACATTAGTGTTTAATATACATGAATTACCGAATTTCTTTGGTTGTTCACACGAACAAAAATCATCACTTTTCATATAATATTAGGTATTCTATATCTTTAAATTTGTTGTCTGTATATATATATATATATATATATATATATATATATATATATATATATATATATATTTATATATATATATATATATATATATATATATATATATATATATATATATATATATATATATATATATAAAATGCACTTTCTGTCTGCATTTCTCTGGAGAAAAACAAAGTCAGGAAATGCGATAGCACCTCTTGCGAGTATTACTGCGATGCACTTAGGATGTACGTGCCACCTGCTCAGGTCAATCTAGTGTAACTCGGCATCAATGATTGATCGTTCTTTATAACTCCTATCAGATCGGTCTGCCATGAAAGGTGGTTTTGGCGTATGACATACACCAGAGGGAGAACGCAAGTTTGAAGCAAGGATAGGAGTATATGTTTACATTAGTGTTTAATATACATGAATTACCGAATTTCTTTGGTTGTTCACACGAACAAAAATCATCAGTTTTCAAAAGTTTTTTTACATAAACATAGAGGACACTCACGATTGTTTGACCATGACAGTATGATGCCTGCATTAGATTTTTGTATTATACAGCACCTTTGACAGAAGCACAACTAAATGTCATACCAATACTAGAGGCATAGTAACATTTTAATTTTTAAATGTACAGGTGCTACATTTCAAGTTTAGTTGGTCTTTGCCATTCAAAGTTTATGTTACGATTAAATGTTTGGTCCTCTAATCCTAATGTGAAATTTGTCGGAGGTGTCCCCACGGTTTGACTTATGGCCAGGTTTTGGTACGTTCACAAAGCCGGTGATGACATACTGATTATGATCAGTTAAAAATGTTTAGCAGTGGTCACTATTTTAGAAAACAGATTCGCAGCTTCAGGTTAGAAAAGTAATCGTCTCTCCCTGATAGCATTATGTTCAAAGTATCTTGGCAAAAATTCATTCGAGCTTATTTTGCTAACAAACTTGTACATGTGCCGACGTGTCCACCACATATATGTAACCGACTTGCTCAGTTGCTGCATAAACTTGAGCCAAGAAAATGAACTGAACTATACTGACAAAAAAAGTGCAAAAGATAAGCTTTATCATCTTATTCACAATTATCAAAGATTTGGTTGGTTATAACTGTTTGTACTTTCAGGAAACATATGGTATGTAGTCAGATTGTTTGAAAATGAATGTCGTACATCTCGGTTTGTTTTCACCATGCATGTGTTCTCGTTTTATTGGTTGTTTCGGTTACAACATTACGCTAACTGCAATAGGGTTTCAGATCCTTTTAATCTGGTGTCTATTTCAAGTCGTTGAATTTGAAACACTAGAGGTCATGTCGGAACCATACAATCCGCACAATAGAGGCCTTATTAGATCCGGCCATGTACCAGATATTTTATAATCGGCATAGAATCCATGCAGTTCCCACACAACATTTAAAGTTTATCTACATTATCCTACATTTCAAAACATGGTGCAAATTACAAGGCTTTGTTAAGTGATCAAGATATAACATCTGACATGACGACATGAAATAATACGATCAACACAGGTTCTAAGACAGTTACTTGTGCCTTTTCGCACAATTTTTTGGCACGAAAAGTCAGCATTAGCTAATTTTTGGCATACCTATAAGGCATCCAGAATAGACCAGATAACAAACATCTAGGTAAAAATTTTCAAAGCGATAAGTTCATTTCTTAATGTTTCCCGATATTTGGATCCTCTTTATGTTTATAAGCATAAGATTATTGTAACAGCCATCGACAACTTATTCTTTGTGGCGTTTTTGGCCTGTGGTGGGAATCCGTGTGAATGCATAGTTGAAAAAAGTGCAAGCTTTTAAAGATCGCTACCAAAAGACGTTAATTATTACATTCTAGGCTCCTTAATGCAATCAAAGATGCATGATATCTTTGACAAACTACACAATTATAATGGAGACCTGCACATCATATCGCTAGACGTAAAACGAAATTACTAAATCGTGAGAATTGGGTCAGTATGACCTGGCTACAGGACATTCTATTATCACACAATGAACAAAGTTCACGCCGTTTGATTCATCACAGATATGGCAGGGAGATCTGTCTTTATTCAACTCACACATTTAACAAAGAATATGAATATATTCAAATTCCAATACAATGCAGTGCCATGTATCTGCAAATTCAACAGCAGAACATAATTTGAATCCTTGTAAAAATATTTCGCGCAATTCTCCACTACTGCTATGATATATGGACAAAATGGACGAAAATTTAATTTCTAGCTTTTAATACCTCAGGTCATACAATCTGGAGACCTTTCAGAAACAAATGTTATCAAAACGTACTGCAGAGTTTTGTGAAGATCCTTGGAATGATATTAGACTCGATGGATTGATAACAAGTTCGACATACCGTTTGACAAAAACGATGGGGATTGCCTGACTCTCTTTACCATTTAATTAAGTTTTCCAACAAGTTCAAAAAAAAAAAGAGCCAGGTGTACATATTATTACTATGCAATGTAGTTACATAAATTTCTTAACGAATGATGTACTACTTTTACCAGACCACCCAATCTCAATGAATATCTTTAATTTGGCCAAATTTATAAATCAAATATACAAATTCACAACAACATAGTACTCTATTACACAGAAATTATAATATAGTAATTATGTAGACTAGTGCAAAGGTTGCCACTATATCCATAATATTTGTACGACTGGCATCGGTGCATGTTTTGTTTTCACGTGATCATGAGGGCTCACTGTGTGAGATTTGTTGTATCTGTGTTTGCGATTTTCGTTACCTCCAATAGTGCTACACAGCTCAGTGCAACCCGTAACATCCAAAATGTCTGACCTTAAATGATTGTGCGATTAACACACACAACACTTCATTCACTGACCAACATTATGTTTCTCCAGCACTTGATGTAAGTACAATTTTCCAATTACACGATATCATTATATTTTGCCGTACATGCACATATGACCATTTGGCGGAATACTAACTTTTTTCAATAGATGGAAATTAAGTAATTAATTCTTTGAATGTACCACTGAGACCGTGTTTTCTCTTTAACACTTAACTTGAACATTTGTCTTATTTCTTTCAGTTTCTTTGCTTCTGATTGATACATTGTCGTGGTCTACACACCATATCGTATTTGATGTACCTGAGTTATGCAACATCTATCAGAACCAAATACGCAAGATCTCTCGAGCACAGATGCGATACAGACTTTGGATGAGCCTAGGTCTTGAGCCACCAATGGGCAAACGTTGGCATCTTCTGGATGGAATCAAGGAGTGTTTAACAACACGGCCATTGGAAGGAAGTGCATTAAAATGTAATTTCTGTCCAGCAGGCGTCTGTTTCGAGACTATCTAATTCCTTCATTTCAACTAGATCTAGAATTTTACAAATGCAGCCAACTATACTATAAAAACTCACACAAGCTATGTCTCAAAATTATGTACACATGGAAACAGGCATGGCCTTTTTTGAAGGTCCACTTGCATATCGTAACTTTGTTGTGCAAGATGATGGAAAACCAAAGATGATAACAAGAGCTGCAATCTATTCTGAACAGACTTAGTTGTGCTATCGCTTTCTGCCATTTAGTGACTGTCATGAACCTGTTACCAGATACTGTTTTATGGATATCCTCATTTCTGTTGGCCACATACAGATTCAAATAATAGAAAGGCGGTGTCCAAGGGTTGTGATACCAGACATGAAATGTACAATCATTAAAAGAATACAGCTCACGGAGATATCCTGAAACACACGTCTTTTTTGGTGTATTTATTTCACTAAAATAGTGGCCCAAGGTCCCCTCAATTAGGCATTTTATGCTCAAAAATGCAGGGAATGGCATTATTATTTTGCATTGTTTTTTTTTCAAAAAAAAAAAAAAAAAAAAATGGACGCCCACTGTGGCCACACCCTCCCCCGCGCATAATGCCTCCCTACTCTAGTCATTCTAAGTAGGGAGATCTCTCTACATGGAATTCTTCCAACTTGGCACCTCTGAAAACAAAGAGCGTAACGCATTCTTCAAAAGAGCTAAACAGAGACCAAGTCTCTGGATATACTTTAGACTGCTATGTGATAAATATATTGAGGACTGAGCATTAGCAGAAGGAAGCTATTTTTTATGTTTAGCAAATTCTTTTAGCAATGTGCATAAACGGCAAAAAGCTGGTAGAACACAGTCAAATACCTTTTTAAAGGGGAAACGGAGCATTTAAAATTCCAGCATTTCTCCATGAGGATAAAGCATTTACAGACAATGACGCAGCAGCCCAGCCTCTGAACGACTTTTTCATCGACCACACTTAAATTGACGATGTAAAGCACTTAGCACTACAAAATAGCAATTTTAACATTTTGGGGTCTTGTATAACATAATAAAATGCATAAAAACCAGTTGTTCAGAGGCAGGGTTTATTGCTGTTAACCAGTAGCACCAGTGTGAGCCTGCTCTGGGAAGTTGGTCCTGTTATTTTAGAGTCATTTGTAAAATTATCAGATGGTACGAAGAAGATTGTTGGTTTACTTGGTCAAGGCAACTCAATACTCCCATACCATTAAATTCTGTGATGGGGGATATCCCATTACACGCCTATACACTGAAGTGCACTGGTCTCTTGGGATCAAGGGTTGGCTCTGATGCACACCAAGCCACAATGCTTCTGTACACTACAGCCATGAAGTTCACAGCCTTGTGATGGGGCTATTCAGTTATTTGAGCCTTAGGGACCTGTTTCAGATGAAGGGTTATTGATTTTTGTATTCTATTAAGAACCTTTGAATTCTTATTAAACAAGTGCTGGGAGTTTTTTTCTCTGTTTTCTTCTGTTTGTAACAAGAAATGAGAGAGTTTATTGTACTGTGGATTGTGGGTAGTAAGAAGACAGCCAGGGGTGGGGTTGATGTGGAAAAGAGAGGTTATTGCAGGGCACCTTAATCTCTTATGCCTGCAAAATGGTTGCATGACAGCATGGAAGCAGCTCCATGTTAACTAGCTGGGGGAAGGGGGGATATTGTGAGGAACTTGAGTCTCTTTGTTTGAATGCCATTGGGGTTTAAAATAAATGGTGCAAATACATAAAATGAATGAAGATTGGCACTTCAGATGCTTCTAATTTGCCTGATTTTCAAAGTCTTTATTTTTTCCATATCATCGGACAATATTTAGATTGAGAGAGACAGACAGACAGACAGACAGACAAAGAAGAAAAAAAGAAAGAAAGAAAGAAAGAAAGAAAGAAAGAAAGAAAGAAAGAAAGAAGGAAAGAAAGAAGGAAAGAAAGAAAAAGAAAGAACGGCTGGGGGAATGCATGCAGGGAGTACCCACATAAGTGACCATGATGGGTATATTCCCTTCTGAAGGTGACACTTTTAGGCCAAATTTCCCAACCTGATATCAACATTTTGCTGAATATTTCTCAAACGCGATTTACTGGTCTCTGATGACACAAAACCGCAATCAAATTCCCCTAATATACTGTAAACGTATTATAATTTGCGTGTACTTGATTTCATGAATGTGCTTTGCGGGGATTTAATTTCGTCGCAAATTTTCCGCTGCTGAAAAATAGCGAATTTGCTACAGGTTTCTGTGACACTGCCACTGATTGCAAAACTTGCATTTGCTTACACGTAGTGAGTTTCAAGATGGGTTGAGTAGATGGTATCCTATACTGCATAAAAGAATTGTGTGAAACTTGGGTCTATCAATCGTTCAACCAGCCTACTGTATCAAATGTTAACTCCAGGTCTTTTATTGATGAATCACATGGTTTGAATAGGACATGTAACACGGTATTGAGGCGCATATGACAACTTTGAGGACATTATGTATCGCGAGGTATTCAATTTTGCGTCTTTTACATAGTGTCAAAATTCGCGAAATCAATTACCACGCAAATTAAGTACATTAATAGATCATATTTTTTTTCCTTGAGCATCCATACTTGGCTCAAAACTTAAGCAGACAAAGCTGTATATTATCTGAACGTCAGAAGTGGAGAAGAGAAAACAGTTTAGCGGCAGTTTACATACTAACACAACAAAAAGGCACTAAAGTATTTGGCCACTGCACGTGATCATTGGTAACTAAAGAAATGGTCAATGATCATGTGAGCTCATCGACTGGAGGAAGGGAAAAATCATTTGATTTCAGTGAAAAAAAAACCAAAAACACCCAGTTCAGAATTAGTATGCATGAGGATTTACAAACATTTACTTGGCTTGTGCATGATGAAGCTCTATATTTTGGGCAGCCAACTTTTTGACTGGGTATGTGGAAGCGTATATGATGAAACAACACAACTTAATATGCATACACGCTTGATTGCACTATGATCTTAATCACAGATGTTTGCCTGCTTGGGACACACCTGGGCCTCTTCGACCTGCAATAACACAAATACTGATCCCGATAAAGGTGAAAGCACCCAGGCAGGAGTGTACATTTGCTCTCTACCCACCTGATGTATGTGTGGATTATTGTCATTTCCTCGCTAGGGTCCTCTTCAAGATGAACCCATTATCATAAACCTTCCAAAGAAATTGCAGACATTTGAAGGTGCAGCATGGCCAGCAACTTGTGCACAAATCTGTGTGGCCCATTATTTCACGGACACGTCATGCGCATATATCATGACGTATTTTCACAGCTCAATTACTGCAGTTTTTCTGGGTTTTTATCCTCTTGTTTTCCTCACACCAGGCAGCTGAATTATACAATTCACTTCCCTGCTCTTTGACTCTTAGCTCATCACTTGACTCAACCTTATTGCATAGCCATGAGAAAGTGCGTGTGCGCTGTAATCTTCAGCAACTTGCTGCTGCAGTTTGCAAATGAATAAAAAGTAGAAAAAGCATTCATGTTTGCATTATGTTTTGGTTGGTTTATTTATGAGTTCGTATTTGAACACATTAGAGCAGTAAAAGCAAGAGCTACACAATTTAAAGCAACATGGAAAACCTTGCAAAAGCAGTTTCACATAAATTGTCACGCCTACAACAGTTATCAATGTAATGTGTGTGCTATCATGTATATCATTTATAATGGTTATGAATTACCCTTTTGAATCAAATGTATTTTGTGCTTTATGATAATAACAATTGTATGATGTATAAGTTAAAAAACATGTATACTATACATGGTATGCTTACATATTGCAACATTACACTTGCATATGTAACAAGTTGCTGCAACATTTTATATCTTGCACACAATGTACTGTCACTAGCTTGAATTTTACTGTATTGCAACAACAAGTTGCAGCACCTGTTGTACCACATGTATACTGTAAATAGATGAACTCAATAAAAATATTGAAAAAAAGAAACTGCCATGATGGCATCGCCGAAGAAAAAAAAAAGATCTGTTGTCCTGTTTCAGGAAAGGTAATATCGCGTTTGACAACATTTTATTTTGCCACATTATCCAGGTATAATTAGTATAGCAACAGACGACTGGCTATAAAGGTGTTACATTAAATTTGAATAATGGGCCCAGCTGGCCAGATCTGTTTTCACGTCAACGAAACACTACCGAAAACACGTAAAGTTAAAACCTTAATATTCATGGCTGATAATTTTTCAAATTGTTTTTAGTTTACCATAATTTCCGGCATTATATCACTAACGTTGTCATTACTGATGTCACATACAGGTTTCAGAATCGAACACTTGAGCCTACCAAAAGATTCTGTGTCACCAACATACTTAGGCCTATCATTCAGTCATGTAGTTCATTAACTCTTTCTGAGTCAAATATTGGACTGAGTCAACAGCTGTCCTGGGTGCCCTTTGTTGGTTGTATTGTACTCAAAGCACGCCGAGGAACTCTGTTGACCAGGACTATTGCTACCTTACTATAGGCATGCTGGTACTTGAATGAAAGGTATCTTAACACCGAATATTAATCTAGCATCCTTTTTTTTTAATTCAGAGCAGTTCGTTTTCTGCAGTTCGACTTAACTCGTAGTTGGCACTGAAAGAGTTGGGAAGGTCAGGAGGAGTTAGGCACAGTCAGTCGTGAAACCTCGATTTGGTTCCAAAAAGCTGTATGCTTCTGCACTGCTATCTGCATTGATGTCGGTTGAATGGACAATCCCACGAGCTAATGCTGCACACTGAAATTTGTGAAATCTGATCGCAAAAAAAGTTAATTATTTAAAAATCAGCAATGGTCATTGTCTCATACTGTCCACCTCTGTGGTAATGTGAAACCCTGAGAAAGTCTTTGCAGACACACAACGACCAAGACTTATTTACATGCATTGCGTAAATTTTGATGTATTGGCAACATTGTATTAGGGCAATTGTATAAAATAAACTTTGATTATATGTTCGTGTTGAAGCAACTCTGCCAGCTTGTATAAACTGACACGTCTCACAGTGTTCATGCTCTCTCATTGTACCCCACATACTTTTGTCTCATGGTGCCCCAATATAACACCGTCTCACCCTGCCCGATCTTGGTATGTTTGATTGTATTTGTGTCTTTTTGTCCAGAGCCACCACCTAGTAGTCATTACCTTATTCCGCAGTCCGAACTCTTTACTCTCCATAACTAACCTGTCACTGTCTAACCTACATACAGATGGAAGTACTATTGTCTATGTTGCGCATGTTCTTTCGTAGAATTTTGAGATAGGCTGTATTAGCCCAGATAAATTAAAGGGTCTTCAGCAGGTAGCTACTCAGAACAAGTTTCGAAGTCTGTACCCGTACATGTCTCTCGCAGAAGCGGCTCCTTGTCTAGGCTAAACTTTCAGCAAAGACAACTCACATAACAATGAATAAATATGAACGTGACAAATGATGATTTAGCTAAACAAGTGAAGTTTTACTTATAAATGCAGAGCTTCATTATGAGTAAAGAATACCTGTCAAACCAGAACAATTTGGCTTACCCCCAAACCAGCTTGCCTTAATTTCTAGCTGGACACTTACCTTAGTTAAACCACCTGCCAGTGTATAACTGAAGTAGAAACAATCTGGGCCCTTATGTTCAGTCCCAGTGATTGTAAAATAAACATTTGCTGCTAGACAACCTGTGCAAACCAAGGGAAACCCTAACAAGTACTGCAAGAATGGGCATCGTGAACCCCATGATGACACCTGCTACTCACTTTGAAAGTTTCCAAACCATAAAGCTCTATTTCGCTATTTCTATTTTAAGTTTACAATTAGGCAAACTTGTAACTGTTGTGGGCCGCTGCTTGCTACCGATAGCCCCTGGGGGGTTTAACCTGACAGAAAACATGTCAGCCTAAAATGTCTGAAAGGTAAACATTTGATCGGAATGATGCCAAAAGATCCAATTAAGTGCCAAAACAGGCAAGTCTAAAATCTTTAAAAGTATTGCAGCCAAACTTCATAACAATATCTGGATATTAACAGCAATATTTGTAGGACATATCGGAACAGAGTCATTAGCTTTCAAGTCAATAAAACGTAATCAAAATAAAAATTTTCTTAACCAGATAGTAAGTACAGTTAGTCAAGCTTGTAGCTGTGTATTACTTTTAATTTCAAGTGTTTTCAAAACAGTTTTACATGTCTTCCACATGGCCTCCAAGGCAAAGGATAAGTTACCGAATACCAACAGTTTTCACTTATAAATACCGATTTTTCCATAAATCCAGAAAATTAATTTTGACGCAATTTTACATGCTTAGTTTTGTACCGTCTGGTGTGATGATGAGGGCTATACATTGAATCCTCTTCAAAAAGGCGGTATTATTTGTTCTTTCACTGCCAGAAAGATATAGGCATGCACATTGCGTCAGTTATACAAAGTGGAACCTTTCGCGTGGTTCTTGTCACAAAAAATACCATTGTTCAATCTCAGTACTCTCCATTTTCGTTCCAGTCACTGCCTATACCTGTACCCAATGTTAATATATATTGTCATGCCCAATTCATAATTTAGAAAATTCCAAAAATGAATTGATGCATGGGTTATCAGCGGGAAAACCATCAAGCATCTTTCACGGCCTTGAATACTGCAGACATGCTATTTTTCTAATGGCAGCTACTTGCCTAACATTTGGCAAAGACAACTCACTTGAAACATAAAATATCAAGAACATGTGACAGCAACAAAATCTAAGGTAGTATGTAATATTTAGAAGTACTTGTTTATAATTGCAAGAGTTCAGGAATTACCGTATCTACAAAAAAGAAGTATAAATACCATGAATAGGTACAGTGTAACTACATAAATCTGAAGACATTTTGGTTCAGGAATTTTTCAGGAATTCAAATACTTTATTTGATCACAATAATACATAGTAATACATTCAATTGAAAAAAAAAAAAAAATAATTATCAGGAGACTCGCATTAAGGTCATAGGTCGACCGCTATCATGCGAGCCACCTGAAGAAAAAGTATACGCTTATAAACTTAGATGACAATTGTGATTTAAAAAAAAATCTCAAGTAGTAATACTCATAGAAAAAGGAAATTAATTTACACATCTTGTACAGGTTGATTTGCGTGACCACCCCTGTGTGTTACAGACATAGCGATGAGGAATATGACAAATAATATCGTATGAATTTATAAAATATTGTTTAGTATACATAGAAAAACCTCTAGGACTATGAGTGTGCACCTTTTCCTTAATTCTAGTATTATGGCTATGTACATTTGCTACTGGATTTACTGGAATACTGTTAAAATACAATATGAGTTTGTTATTAATTAGCTTGTAGCAGAATTTAAGTAATTGTTGTTCATACAGATCCTCTAATTTCAATAATTTATGATGTTTAAAAATTGGCTCAGTATGTGCATTATATGCACTGTGATTGACAATTGGTTTATTTCACTGTGTCCCATGCCTCACTATGTCCCAACCTCCCCTACTTCATTTAAGATTGACAATATTATATTACGGCAATATTCAATAATATTGGCTTAATGTTCATCTAGATACTCATATTTACACATTGACAACGTTTCGTGGCTTTCATTGTAAACTTAATAGGCTAACAATGTCTGTGGAAAGTTATATTTTTAACATGCATGCAAACCTGTCTTGGAGAAGAGAAGAATGAATCTTCCATTAAGGGCGTGTAACCCGATACCTACAGCCTTCCCAATGCAATGTCATATCTACAGGGGAAATTACTGGGTTAATGAATCATTGATTTTATTCTGCAGGGAAAAAAACTCTTGCGTACATATATTCTTTGCGTGCTTCGCCCAAAGTGTGCAAAAGTAGGCTGTTGACTCAGTCCAAAACTTTAAAGTGAAAGATTTATGCTAAACTTGGGAAAATTAAAAGTAAATGTTGTAATCACTGAATTGAATGCCTACTAAAAAGCTGTTGAACCAATGCTGTTCTGCTGGTGAGGGTTGTGTTATCGGGAGCCAAACCAGAATTATCAGCATGCTTACTGTATCGCCGGCCAGTGAAATAATAATGATAATAATAATGTAAACAGAAACTGAATATAAAACATTTTATGAAATCCATCGTAGTTTGTTTTAAGACTTTATATTTGATCAAACATAACACTTAAAATATCAAGGCCTTGTGAGGCTAAAAAAAAGTACTTTGTATCTTCCATTCTGTGATAAAAAATATGCACATTACATCCAATGAGGCTTTTGACTTCAATGAACACCCTACGTTAGCCAATCGCAACATATTTTTTTTCTTATGGATGTAATGTGTACATTGTAGGGCTCCTTGATATCATAAATAATAGACAATAAAGTTGATAATAAATCGTGAATGTGAACATAATATCCAACAAAAACTCTTTTACAATGACTTTTTCCAGATTCACAGAGTAAAGGTTCTGGAGCATGAAGAAGTCGGTGAAACAAGTGAAGAAGCAGCCACCAGAAGCAGCGAAACTCAGGTTCAATCAACAGAGGAGTGTCATCAGTTAGCTAGATTGTGCAATAAGGAATGCCCATTGGATTCCATTATTAACGATTCTCCACAACGAACGATGGAAGACTGTGGCGAGTCAACATCTTTTCCAAGTGTGGCAGCATCTGCAGTAGACACAGTACCTGAAGATATCTTTGACTTAGGTGGCAGGGTACCTGCTAGACTTCCAGATAATCAAAAGCTACGTTTAATCCCGGGTTTAATCGCGAACCGACGCATCCCCCCCCCCAAAAAAATAATAATGAATAAACTGTCAGGACAGAAATATAAGGATACTCGACATAAAGATGGAGTGATAAAACGATATATTTTTTTTTATTTTGAAGGGGGGGGGGGGGGAGGCATGCTCTCACCTCCTAGCAGCTTGCACCATTGTCCACTGTCCTTGTCAGTCACTTCATATTCAGATTCTCACTCCCCCCCCCAACCTTTTTTTGGGACAAATCCTGGGTACGCCACTGTACAAGATCTTCAGAGTGAAATACATATAAGTTATGAACAGACGCACATAAAGTGCGAATGAAATATAGGAGAATGGTCCCTTAGCAATTAACTGCAAATCTAGACTTCTACTTTGTTGAGAAAAGTCACAGGTTTCTTTTTGGTGCAATTATGATTCTGCCTTTCTCATTGATTGAAATTTGTTATACCGAATTAAAGGAAATGGAAAATATGGTTGGTTGCAAAACAATGTCCTAGTGAATGTCCCAGCAGCAATTTCTGTAGTAAAACTCTCGAGACCCAATCGTACATCTCACTGAAGATGACATCACGTGAATTTGAGATGAAAGAACACTAATGCTTTTTAGCTGATTTTACCATTGTTAGTTCTCTCTCAGTGCCTGTCAAGCTTTTTTCTAACTTTGAGGTCTGCTTTGATGATTTTACAATGGCAGCATACTTTTTTTTCCACGTCTCAAGGGACAGACTTTTTCTTTTCAAAGCTTGGTTTGTCCTTTTGGGATTGTAGATCATCAGTTTCTAGCGCACAGCAGCTAGCTTTTCTTTCAGATCTTTATTTTCATTTCTCAAAAGTCTGTTCTCATCCTCCAAAACTTTGAGCTTGGTAGTCAACACTGTTACTTCCATGCCTAATTTGTGCATTGCTTCACTCTCAACACTGTGATTAAATGCATCAAACTTGGGAACTTTAGGTGGCAGGATAACAGTATCATTGTCAACACATTCAACAGTTCTTTTGGGTGCAGTCACTCTAACAGTGGGTAGATGCCACTGTTTTGCCAGAAAGTGTTCTAGTACTGTGCCACGTTCTGCAACCTTTATTCTCATCAATGAAGCATGCTCTTTCTTCACTTGTTCCATTCCATTACGAATGGTTGTAGTTTGTGGATTGTCAAGATCTTGTTTGTAAACAGACTGTAGACACCTCTTCACATCTTTCCATGTTACATGTTTGTTACTACATTATGTCCCGTATAGCGGTCGATTTTACCCCTATAAGGGTAGATTTGGCCCGTATGGGGGGAGATTTCTAAAAATAGGTTTATGGCCCGCATAAGGGTAGGGTTTATTGATCCGTTGACAGATTGATTTTGGTTGATTGATTTTGATTGATTGATTTGATCTGATTGTTTAAATGGATAGATTTCCCCTACGAAGTGGGGGACTCTGTGTTTATTGTTTGACAAATTGATTGATTGAATTGATCTGATTGATTTAATGGATATGGACTCTGTGTTTATTGTTAGATTGATTGATTTGATCTGATGGATTAAATGGATGGATTTCCCCCACGAAATGGGAGACTCTGTGTTTATTGTTTGACAAATTGATTGATTGAATTGATCTGATTGATTTAATAGACATCAAAGGATTTCCCACAAAGTGGAGACTCTGTATTTATTGTTTGACAGATTGATTGATTGATTTGATCTGATTGATTAAATGGATGGATTTCCTGTGTTTATTGTTTGACAAATTGATTGATTGAATTGATCTGATTGATTTAATGGATATGGATTCTCCCCACGAAGTGGGAGACTCTGTGTTTATTGTTTGACAGATTGATATTGAATTGATCTGATTGATTAAATGGATATGGATGGATTCTCCCCACGAAGTGGGGATTCTGTGTTTATTGTTTGACACATTGATTGATTGAATCGATTAAATGGATATGGATGGATTCTACCAAGGCCTTGGTGATGATAGAGTTAGCGGATAGGTATAATAATTGATCTTTGATCGATTGGAAAATCCTATTCATCCTCCCCAACAGGCCAAAGGCCTGTAATATATATATATATCGAATCTCATTGTATTGATTTGTGATTGGAAGCACCCTTAGATGAGAAGAGCTAGCTTTCTCATCTCTGTTCTAAGACACATAGCGAACATTGAGGGCTAGGTTCTCGTGTCAAAGAATGGAGTCACTCTTCCATTGATCTATAAATCACACTTTGTCCTCATGCATTATAACAAAAAGCCACTTTCCATATGAAAAGTTCAGTGTCTCAATGTAGAATGATTCAGAGTAAAAGTAATCACAAATGTACCTAACTCAAACAACCAATCAGAGACAAGTTGAAACCTCCCAACCAATCGGAGAACAGATCAGTCTAAATATATATAGACTTGCAACCAATCAGAGGAGAGCTCATTCTAAAAATAGCTTTGGGGATTTTCCATGACGTCATCATCAAAATAGGACCAACAAATCTATATATAGTACATGACATCATTAACATTCAATCAAATTCTATATAAAGGAGGTGCATTTCACCACTCAATCATTCCACTTGCGGAAACCAACCATGACAAACCAAGAAGAAGTACAGTACCTGATTGATGGACTGATGGAAGACGGACCCTGGGATGGAGAGGAGACAACTCCCTATAAGTTTGAAAAGAGGAATGAAAAAACAATTTCTGAAGAATGGGGCCAAAGATGTATCATATCAAGTCAAGTTTAATGAGCAATGGCAAGGCAAGAAAGTGGCTGAAATACAAGGTGAACTGAGAGATATGTTTTGAGATGTGTTGGAGCAGGCAAGGGAGGGGTTGGATGATCTGGGGAGAGTCATAATACACCATGGACGGTTGAATAACAATGTGGTGATCCCCTTACAACATTTGGGGGAGCTGAATGCAGAGACGGTGATGGCAAAGATTGAGAGCGTGTTGCAGAGTGAAGAAAATCTTGCTGTAGATGATCGTTTTTATGTAACAATAGGAACAATAGAACAACCCAAAGGTGGGGGTGGAGGAATCCCAATCATACAAGTCAGCGGTGAAAATAACTCAGTGCATCAAAAAAGATCAATGGTGGAGATAAAGAATGATGATCAATTGTGTATGGCAAGAGCAATAGGGGTGGCATGGGTGTAAACGATACAAGTGAGCAACCAGGAATGGCAAGAACTGACAAAAGACCAAGATCACATGACAACGGCAGAGAAAGTGTTATACAACAAGAAGGCTCCAAAGTGGTATGCCAAAGACGTGACAAAGAAAAACAAAAAAGAACAAAAACATCTAGCAGTAGCATTAAGTGTAGCAGCAGGTATACCTATGAATAGAATGGAAAACTTGAATGATATACAGTATTTTGAAGACATATTAGGGATACAAATATTAGTAGTTAGTGCGTTGAGAGGGAACAAGTTTCTTAGAGTAGGTGAGAATAGAGACAACAAAATATATATTTATTTAGATGAGGAACAAAAACATTTTCATAGTACAGTAATACCTCCCTTACCAAACACCTCTATATACCGAACACCCCCTTATACCGAACACTTTTTCTCGGTCCCGATTGTTTTCCCATATGCTTCCATTATAAGCAAACCTCCATATACTGAACACCTCTCTATAGTGAACATGAACACCTCAAATGAACACCATTTTCCAAAAAAACCTCCCTATAATGAACACACATTCAGCATATTTTTGTGTATTTGCAGGGAGTAATTACTGATAAGGCTGAAACTAACCAGATTAACTTCAGAGACAGGCTTAATTATTGCTTATACCAGCAGCAATCGAAACAATCCACAGACAAGCTGTTGAACATCTGTTGTCACTTCTATAGATGGCAACAACAGGGTGGAGGGTGAAAGTGTCAGTGTCACTTAGCAACTTGCTCCTATCCTCTCAGGGATAATTGGACCATTTTTGGGTGTTTTCTTTAATCATTCTAACGAACAATAACTTACAAATTAAGTCATTGTGTTTGTCTCACAAAAGCCAGGGGATTTAATTTCAAGGAGTACCAGTAGACTGAAATGAGCAACAGCTCTGCTAAAATAGGTGCAAGGTCCTAAGCATGTTATTTCAATATGAACATACACTATATGTTATAATGTTCTTTAATAATTATATATACATGGGCATGTACACATCTGAACTTTACTCTATCATAGTCAGTACATCTTTCCCAAATAATAAAATAATCAAAAATTACTTCTTTTTTGTTCATTTATTTAATGATGTACATGTAGTTTACATGAGTATCTCCCACGATAATGATCTCAGCTGGTATCTGTATAGTACGGTTGGTAAGACACGAGGCCACAATGTGGAAACCTCCCTAAACCGAACACCTCCCTATACCGAACACTTTTGTTCGGTCCCATGGGCGTTCCGTAAAGGGAGGTTTCACTGTATAACCAAGATAGCAGGATTTTTCGGAACATCTTATTTTTGTGAAGCTTGTCTTAAACCATATAATGGAGGAATAACAAGGCATCATTATTGTGAAACAGCATGTTTTGTATGTAAATCAAAGAAATGTGTAGAAACTGAACCTATTGTATGTACAGAGTGTAACATGACATGTAGAAACAAAGAAGTATGGATAGGCATAAGAAAAAGAACAAAATCAGTAGTCAGTGTGAAACATGGTGGAAGTGTACAAAGTGTCATAAAGTCATAGATAGGAGAGACAAGAGAAAAAGGAAATTGTATAATAGAGAGGAAGAAAAGAAATATCAACAAGTGTTTACTAAGAGAAGAATTTTAAATGATTATACTACCATACCATTTGGTTATTAATAGGGTGTATTACATGTATATTGTACATAGTAGATTGCATGGACTGTACTTTATTGTATAAAGGTGTATCATATTATAGGTTGTCCACAATTATCACAAGGTTAGTTGATGTATAAAGACATATTGTAAATGTACTGTACATACTTTTGTTTACAGTGTAAAGTTTAATATAATGTATATATTGAGTTATATCAAATGGTCCTATGTGTATATGTAGATTTGGAGAAAATACATTGTGTTTTTATCTGATCAAGAAATAAAAAAAAGTTTATATAAAGATGAACTCTCTGCCATTATTTATCATCAAAATGGATACCCCCAAACAACAGTTAGCCCAGAAGTTTTTAGTCCCTCTGATAGATACAGAAGAAAAATGGATTGTGCATTTAACCTTCGAAGATGGTCAATATTCAAAAGCCAGAGTGCAAAAATTGGAAAGAATACACACAGAAGCGTTGGTACGTCTCTATCAACAGAATCAAATGTATAAAGCCCAAAGAATTTTACAACGCCATCTCTTTTGGTTAGACAATCATCCTGATCTGAAACCTTATGTCATTGATATGCCTGAATTTATAATTAAGATGACAGATGAAACATTTTGGCACAACAAACAAAACTAAAAGGTGAACATGTTTCAACATGTTCTACCAAATTGGATCAGCTTTATTACTAAAAATAGAATCTGGGGATTTCCCAAAGACGACCAATCACTGACAAGAATCAATCATGACGTCACAGATGTCAGTTTTCTAAAATTAGATTTATGCCGTCATCATGAACCAATCAGCATGAAGAAATCTTACGGCCGATTGCTAAAAATACACTTTATGATTAGCGAGATTGTATAAAGGAGGAGACGTTTCATCCCATTATCATTTCTACTCTAAAGGGGAAGAGATAACAAGGCAAAATGGAACTACAACTGAGTCATAAGGCAGTGATCGAAGTGAGGAGAGGAATGTTTGGGTCATATGTGGCTGTAGGCAAGATGCAAGGAAAGAACAAGTGTTGGGTGTTTATATCCTTACAAGCTTGGCAGAACTTTACACAGTCCATACCTAAAGTGACTGAACTCTTAACACAGACCTGGACAGAGAAGAAGGAATTGTATTGACTAAGCGGGTGAAACTGACAGTGGTTTGGTTTAAAGACAGATATTACATAGGACTTCATAGTACAGATTTATCTGGAAACAGGGTGAAAGGACTGAACTTGGATATGGATGAATGGACCCGGCTTGTAACAAATGTGTATGGAATTGAACAAAACTTGAAGACAATCAGAAAGAGGACAGCAACTGAACAAGATGAGGTGGAGGTCAAAAAAAAACGAAGATGGGGGAAGGACAACAGACCAAAAAAACAATAAAGCAATATCAGTGGCGAAATGTATGTCCTTGGAATCATGGCATTATACACGAAAGGGATGACTGTTGGGTGTTTACAGAAGAGATGTGTAAAAAGAGACGTGAAAAATACGAACAACGAAATAGAGATCGTGATGTTGTAGACACATCACAAGATATTGTAGCTAGCAGAGACATAGTAGTACCTGGGACCCAGGATTTAATTAAATGGATTTATATGTATCACATTAGAAAAAATATTATTAGTTTGAGAGACAATAGTTGTTATGGATGTAAAGAGGATTTACCAGGTCAGAGAGACCACATGGAGGGAGGGTGTTTGACAGAATGGGACGAGACAGTGGACAAATATTTCAAAGATGTCAAGAGTAAAATATCAGCTGTGCAGGTAGTGAAAGCTTTAGACAGAATAATGAATGAACTAAAGATTCATGTGAATAGGAGTGCATCGGATTTATTGACTGAAGTATTGAATGTTAGTATGAGAGAAGGCATCATGAAAAAGGAACTGAGAAAGGAAACACAAGATATTAGAGTTGACTTTTATGTATTATTTACCGAACTATGTCCTAATCCGAGAGAATTTACAATTGTGAATATTTAGAAGTCTTTTAATGGAAGATTACATAGATAAAAGAAAGTATACGATGTAAATTTATAGTTTTATGTGAATATATGTTAGTATTTGTGTGAATAAAATGTCTGAAATGAAATTTTACCTTGTTTATATATATTTTTTCACTACCTAATACTGTTTTTATGCTGTTTTGTGTGCTGTTGTGCTGTTGTATGTTGTTTTGTGTGCTGTTGTGCTGTTTTGTGTGCTGTTTTATGCTGTTGTGTGTGCTGTTTTATGCTGTTGTGTGTGCTGTTGTGCTGTTTTGTGTGCTGTTTTATGCTGTTTTGTGTGCTGTTGTATGCTGTTTCATGTGCTGTTGTATGCTGCTTTGTGTGCTGTTGTGCTGTTCAAAGTTTATATAAAGCCCTTTTACGGTATAAATATTAACACTTTAAAGGATTGGATCCTAATTTCAACAACCTAATTTAATGATGGGTCGAAGACGGAGAACTTGTCCCGTATGTGGGAAGGAAAATCTACTACATTTATATACACACCTCAGAGATGTACACAATATGAAGCCTTCAGAGAGAGCAAAATGGTTGAAAAGATCTTATTCACATGGTTCCCAAAAAAATGATTTATCTCAAGATGATCTACAGGAAAATCAGTCACGTCCCCAAACTATGTCCTCTGAAGCAAAAACAAACATGCCCTGACAAACCTTGGTGGGAAACTCAAAGTTTGCTCCCTTTTAAAGCAAGCTCATCCAGGGTGATTTCGGGTCAATCCAACTCGGGCAAAAGTTCCTTTGTTCACAAATTATTACAGAACATAGAAGGCATGTATGAGATCAAACCAGAAGCCATTATGTTTTGTCATGCAGTGTGGCAACCATTATATGATGAAATGGAACAAATTATACCAAACATTATTTTTCATCAAGGGTTACCTACACAAATAGAAATAAAAGAGTTTACAACAGATGATTGTCATAAATTAATCATTTTTGATGACATGATTAACTATATATTACAGTCACCTAGTATGGAACAACTGTTTACCTGCCATTGCCATCATTATAACATATCAGTCATTATAGTGAGCCAAAACTTTTTTCAGGCAGGAAAACGTAGCCGTACTATAGCTCTCAACACTTCCTACATTGTACTCTTTCAGCAAAATAGAGATTTATCACAGATTGCAGCATTAGGTAGACAAATCTATCCTGGTAAAGGAAAGGTCCTTGTCCACGCTTACACTGATGCTATGATAAGTCCTTATAATTATCTAGTCATTGATTTATCTCCAAATTCTAACCCAAAATATCGTTTAAGAACTCAAATTTTTCCTAATCAAGATATCATAGTTTATGTTCCAGTGTGTTAAATTTTACAATGGAGTAAAATTTATAAAAAAGATCATTAACATTGCCATTTAATCATGGAGTTGTCAGATGCAAACACGAAAATGTGTCTGAGGGCTAGTTTTGTACTTATGACAATACTTTTGGGAATTATAGGTTTCAATGACATTGCTGTCCATTACCAAACTCCCTCTGCTTGTCCTCTCAAAATGTGCAACCAAAGTGAACCTTTGACAAAATTAATACAACTGAATGTTCCTATCTGAAACAATTTTTACTCCAACATGGTAAACGATTGACCCTTTGTGGATATCATGGAACATTAAGAATTGACATCAGACAGTTTATTAATGGGAAAGCTACAATCCAATGAATATGGTTACGGAGAAAAGAATGGACAAATTTATTAAATCAACTTCCCGAGATCATGACAGCTTTAATTAACGGACAAAAAGTTATAAGAAGACTTAAAGAGGCTGATAAACAATAGTTTAAGATGGCTCAGAATATAAGAAAACATTGGCCTCTTTTTCAATGTTTGTTGGGAGCAGAAACACCAACACATGCAAGGGCATTCATTCGAGCAACAAGTCTCAACCAAATGACAACCCTAATAGAAATTATAGAGAATGTGTTGAATGGTGTAATCCCCATCACAAAAGGTTATAAAAAGAAACTGAAAAAACACAAAAGAATTATACAGCACTTGGCAGACACTAAAGGTATCACCAGTGAGACACACCATGTTCTAGTAAGACATATTGGTGTAGTTTTGTTAATACTTCAATCAGTGAAAGGTGTTATTCAATCAATACTGTAAAGATGGAGGTCAAGAAAATGATTTTAATTCCTATGGAGAAATATCACAAGAAAACAGAGCAAACTTCAGTACAGGCTCTGGACATTACAGAAGAGACAAAACCAGAAGGACTCAATGAATCATTAATCTTACAAGCTATTCCCAAGATGTACAGAAATAAAGCAGCGGCCATTTTGAATCATATTGCCTACAGTGATATTTTACAATGGAACAATAAAGGAGAAATCATTTATCATGGACAAGACATTCCACACTCACACATCACTGACTTATTGAGAGATTCACAATGGGAATATAAAGATCCAAATTTAATTGGAATATCTGAATTTTATCAAGCATTGGCAGAGCTGAATATTCCAGAAGGATTAATTGGTCATACTGAAAGAAGGCAGCGTGTCAGATATACCAAATCTCAGCAAGATCATGTGACCAACACTCCAGAAAAAACGAGAAGTTACCCATATAAAAAGAAAGTACCTGCCAAGTCCAGTCAGAAAGTCAGCATATTTAAGAAGTGGATGCATATGTAACCATTGCGCAGATTACCAATGTTGTCATTAGGGGTGACCTGAACTGTCATTTTCATTTGAAAAACGTGGCTCAGACTCTAACGAATGTGACTTATGATCCAAAGAAATTTAATGACTGATTTGGAATCATAGAAGAATCAATGGAATGTGTTTGCTGTTTGGTACCGGTACAATGATTTGCAACAGTACAAGAAGTTGGAAGGATACACGACAGAGTCTTAGACAATATGAAAGGATTTTACAGAAATTAGCATACCCAATACAATTGAAATCATTGAAGCTCATTACCATGTCTGCAGTATATACTTTATCTAACAAAGTCAATTATAAGATAATTTTAAAAAGTTTACATGATGTGACTTATGAACCTGAACTATTTCCTGGTATCATGTTAAAAAGAAACAATATAAATTTTACAATTTTTCACAGTTGTAAAGTGGTAATAACAGGTATCAAAGAAAATTTAAATAGAACGGTGAACCCTGTACTGATGGAACTTGAATTATTTATTTGAATTAAAAAATGTACTGAAATGTTACTCTTGTATTATTTTATATAAAGAGAAAGTGTTTAACAATTATGTAATCATGGTTACTACCAAAGAGAAATATTTGGAAAAAATTTATTATGATGTATCACACCCTGGTAGTTTCCAAGGTCCTCGTAAATTATATCAAGTGGTGAAACAAGAACCTAAACATAAAATAACTTTTAAGGAAATACAAGAATGGTTACACAAGCAAGAACCCTATGCTTTAAATAGATTTGCACGACGTCGGTTTCCAACGAACCGTGTTATTGTTGATAGTTTAAATTCTCAATTTGATGCAGATTTAGCAGATCTGAAAGATATCAAGAAACAAAATAAAGGCTATGCTTATTGGTTAGTGTGTATAGACATCTTTTCACGTTATGTTTGGGTACGTCCACTAAAAACTAAAGGAGGTAATGAGGTCATCGAAGCTTTTAAATCTATATTTAAAGAAGGAAGAGTCCCTAAGACTACACGTACAGATGCTGGAGCAGAGTTCAAATATCAAGGTCTTCAGGACTATTTCAAATCTATGAATATCCATCACATTTTTGCTCACAATACTCCAAAAGCCAATTATGCAGAGAGAGTAATTAAAACTTTAAAAACAAAAGTTTATCGCTATATCGTAAAAAATCAAACTCTAAAATACATTGATCATTTACAGGCTATTGTCAAAAGTTACAACAACACAGTACATAGTGCTTTGGGAATCACCCCCATTAAGGTGACCAAATCCAAAGAAAGTGAAATAAGATATGATCAATATAAATTACGTAAATATAAGAAACCAAAACCTGCCAAATTTCAGTATAAGGTAGGTGATAAAGTACGTATTAGTTATTCAAAGGGTGTCTTCGATAGACAATATGATCAGACATTCTAGAGTGAGGTTTTTACAGTCACACAAAGACAACAGAGACAACACATACCAGTTTATTGGCTTAAAGACTATAACAATGAGTCGGTCAAGGGCACATTTTATGGACACGAATTACAAAAGGCATTCATGGATGAAAATACAAGCTTTAAAATTGAAAAAATTCTCAAGAAGCGTACACGTGCAGGAAGCCGTGAAGTCCTAGTGAAATGGCTTCATTGGCCATCAAGATTTAACAGTTGGGTTTTAGAGCAGGACCTCAAAAGTGTCAAAAAGTAACATAGAGTTTATGAAAAGAAATTTTAAATATATTCTAAAACAGTCACCATGGAAGAATATTATTTGTTTTAAAGCAGCGAGGATTGTCTTGATTATTATCCTTCAAATGAAGGAGGACCTTTTACAATTCAGCTACCTCAGCCCTTATGTTTACCAGGATCATGGAAATGCGCCCTTTTACAACTAAGATAATATACTCCTCAATTTAAAAATGCACAACGTCCTGATGACATAAATATATGTTCAAATATATGTGCTCAAAGTTATATCAATAATGTTCAGTTACCTGTATTACGTAGAGTCACAGTGGATTACAATAAGCCTAGACAGAAAAAGTGTTTAACTGTCCCTTATGGTTACTATGTACCTGTCATATCGCATACATTAAATCACATAGAAATTTATATAAAGGGGTCAAATGATACTAATTTATCATTTACCTCCAAAGTTACTTGCGTACTGCATTTGAAAAAGTGACATAATGGTTCATCAGTTCAGTAATGTTAATAAATGGGTACAACATTTTCGCGATGTTGTTGCTGGTAAAATACCTAGTAATCAAAAATTTTATGTAGTGGACGATATAAGGTCAACACAACAATATTCGACCAATAAATTATCCTGCGACACAAAAGAAGCTCTGGATCGTGCAAAAGCAAGACTCAGACATACAAAGGTTATAAGAAGCACCAATACACAGAGAAAAGCAACAAAAGTTATAAAAAGAAAAAAAGCTACATCCAAGAACAGAAAAGCAAGGAAAGTTAAAAGAAGAAAAAAAGCTCCTCCCAGGAAACGGGTATCTAAACCTCACAGAAAAACGGCTAAAAGACAAGCAACACAGAAGAAAACTGTTCAAAGACAACCACCTAAGAAAAAGACAGTCAAGAGAAGAACAGAGAAAAAGAAGAAATCAGTGACAAAATCAAAAAAAGCTCATCCTACTCAACTGGACTAGAAAATCGCACACCAAGAAGGATATTCAGATCAGTTGGCTTTGTTTACAGTACCTATGATGGACAATACTGTGGAAAAACAACAACTTTACATTTGTAAACCAACGGGACAAATTACACGTGAATCCCCTCTGGACATTGAAATTCCCAAGTCAGACAATTATGTGGATCTATCCTCTGCAAGGCTGTACTTACAAGTCCGTATTAAAAAGAAAGATGGTACTAACTTAAAACAGACAGATAAAGTTACATTTTGTAATTTACCTTTATCATCACTATTCTGACAAGCTGAAGTATATTTGAATCAGACACTTGTTGAAGGGGAAGTTAATTATCCCTACAAAGCATACCTGGATGTTTTGTTAAATGAGTCTGAACTAAACGCCAGCGAACTTGAGTCACAATTATTCTTTAAAGACACTGGTAATAATTTTGATGCTTTAGACCAATCAAACTTTGGTTATTTTACTCGTCACAATTATACTACAGGGAGTAAAATTGTCAAATTATATGGTCCACTTCGTTTGGGAATTTTGAATATGAATAAATATTTGCTAACGGAGTGACGGTTAACATTAAACTTTGGCCAGCACAAGATATATTCAGTCTCATGTCTGATAAAGATAATTATAAAATTGAAATATTGCAATGTTTCCTGAAAGTGAGATCACTGACCATGAAACCTGCTTTATTAATTGCTCATGCAGAGGTTTTAAAGAAAACATCTGTCCTTTATGAGTATACAAAGTCTGATGTTAGAAATTTTAATATTGCACGAGGACATTACAGTCAAACCTATAAAGATATATTTCAAAATAAAATTCCTGACAAGCTGATTGTTGGTATAGTTAAAGGAAAATCATATTCAGGACAGATTAATTGTAATCCACTAGAGTTTATTCATGCTAATGTCAATTATGTGAATTGATCAATCAATTCAATTATGATCACAGGACAACCAATGACACAGGATTTTGAAAATGGGCACTATGTTGAATGTTACAACATGATATTTCAAGGACACGATCTCAATACCATTGATGTGAACAGATCTGATTTTGTTAAAGGATACACCTTTTTTGTGTTTGATTTGACAAACCAGCCACAAACTGGAAATATGAATCTTGAAATTAAATTCAGTAAACCATTAACTGAAGTACGTACGGTTATCTTGTATGGACAATTTCCTTCTTTATTACACATAGATGAAGCTAGAAATATATATTCAGTGAATTAGCATACATTACATTTTATCTGGAAAGGCTAACTTCAGCACTGAACACTGTTAACGTTTGACAGCTACCTTTTAGGTGGACGGAAACTTAATAAGACAGGTATAGAATGTAATGTTATCTTGATGGAACCTAGTGTTAGTCAGAATTAATGTATTGTAAAGGGTTTATGGTTCGGACCCCGACCCCATAAATCCTAAATGACGGGACAATAAAAATAGATAAAATTATATATATATATACTATTGTCTGTTATTTATCTGCTTATCTTGCAAGAGTTAAATGGGTATGCCCACTTAACACACTGCATTTGTATAAATATTTTCCTTCCCTCTACATCTATTATACAGGGGGTAGTAAACTATGACAAGTATTAAATGGTGATGACCATTTAATACATACCACATATTCATTAATATGTTTCCTTCTTTATCTGTGGATACAGAGAGATAATAAACTGTTTGCCCTAGTGTGTGAACCTTACCTGTTTTGTATGTATCCAGTAACAGTCATGAATGTATAAGGACACAGTGCCCATGCCATAATTTACCTGAATATCTTATAATTATCACATTTATTTTAATTCCATAAATTAAAAGTCTACATTCAACTTATACCCATTTTCTTATCTTGAGTCACCGAAGTACAAATTGCTCGGAAAAAGTTGCCCCTGAAATGCGAGGGTTTTCACAGACATGACACAGACTTCAACAGAAGACGCCATTGTTAGACGTTTGTATCAAGATCCTTATACATTCATTCCAGACATATCTGGTAATGGGTTACAGGAATAAAAAGAGATGTAAACCTGCATAAGTGATTGTGTAGGTACATTTCTGTGTCTTCTTTCCTTGTGCTTCTCAATGTAACGAGTTCATCTGACGGCAAAATTGTCAGCCGTTAAAATCAAAGGGACGATGCTATTTTCACCGTACGGTGAGAATAGCGTTTGGTCTATTTTCACCGTGCGGTGAGAATAGCGTTTGGAAGGAGTTTTGTCTATTTTCACCGTGCGGTGAGGATAGATTTTTGTCTATTTTCACCGTACGGTGAGGATAGCGTTTGGTCTATTTTCACCGTGCGGTGAGAATAGCGTTTGGAAGGAGTTTTGTCTATTTTCACCGTACGGTGAGGATAGATTTTTGTCTATTTTCACCGTACGGTGAGGATAGGGTTTGGTCTATTCTCACCACATGGGGATGATGGTACAGCTTGGTATATTTTCATGGTGAAGATAGAGGCGGCTCTATTTTCACCATCTGGAAATTCAGAGCCTTTTCGCAAATTTGTGGTTATGGCTTGTCACATAGAACTAAGGCAAATTAATATTGGAGAAATGCTTACTTCAGGGAGATAGCTAGCTTTATAGTATAGTCAATAGGAAACGGGACCAAAGCAAAGTGCCCACTTACGGAGGGTTTACTGTAAAGCAATTACCTTGGCAGCGTGACAGCATAATGCCATTAAATGTTTGGCTTTTTAACATCTCAAATTAATGTATATGAATTTACTCTACCCACCCATCAGTCTTTCATTCTTGTTGCTTCGTGGATTTCTTTTTAATGCGATCCTTAACCAAAGTCATAACAAGATAGATCTATAAGTTACCCTTAAGTTCCGTAACTTCTATCCGTGACAATATTAAAAAAAGTTCCTATCTTGTCTTGTTACCTAAATTTTTGCCTTTTCCCAGAAAAAATACAGTGTTGGCTCTTTGAAAACTATCAGATAATAAAAGCTGAAATAACACCTCAACAGATCTCATAAACCATGCTCAAACTGGGATGTTAGGCCTTTTTATCATTTCAGCACATGTTTGTTCCAATTCTCTTTGTGTGCAATATCATGAGACAATGCTTTTCCAAAATATTCTTCCCTGGTTGACTTCTTCTCAGCACCGTACTTTGAAAATAGAGCAGCCCCTATTCTCACCATACGATGAATATAGACCAAACTCTATCATCACCGTACGGTGAAAATAGACAAAACACTATTCTCACCGTACGGTGAAAATAGTCACTCCGATAAATTATACAGCCTCTGAGTGTGTGTGTGTGTGTGTGTGTGTGTGTGTGTGTGTGTGTGTGTGTGTGTGTGTGTGTGTACAAACAAAAATAACTTACGTTTTTGAAATCCAATCTTTTGTTTTTTTCAATGAAATTGTTTTCCCATTTCGGATATGAATACATGTATAAGCACCGAGCGTTTTCTTCCTGTGAAGAACAAAAAAAATAGTAAACTAAACGAAAGATGGCGCTGTAAAACAACTCGACGCTAATAATAGACCCTATATATATATATATATCTACGGTATTTAGTCACGTGGGTATGTTTACAAACAAAGCAACATGATGGAGCTAGCTATGTTTCTTCACGTGAGTCTGACACTCTGCTTTTTTCTTTTTACTGGATGCAATGGAGCTAGTTTGTATCGAATGGCCAGGAGTCATAGCTGTGAAGACGTTGACTTCTTCAAATGTAAGTGTTTGGACAGCTATTACGTCAATTGCGCATCAATGGAGCTACGGCACCCACCAAAGTTGTCTTTTGCCAAACTACAACTGGAAACGTTAATACTTACTGACAATTCAATTAGCCATATTACTACTGATTATTTCGCTAATCTACCTAAGATCAAGTTGATAGATCTGAGAAGCCAGAGAGTATTGCTGACTAAATGCCAAGCCATGTTGATGAATGCAAAAATCTTATCAGACTGCCCAGATTCAACCACAGGGAACATGACACATGTGCCTTTCCCTCCACCGGATAGACGCACTACCCTAGCATTGCCACATAGGATGACAACCGCCGTTTGGAGCAACATCCCGGCAGTAACCGCCAGTACTGTCTCATAACATAACACCTACATCACCCCCTCAACAGTCATCAGTCCAGAGCATCGCGCTAACAGTACATGTAACCTCATCACCCCCCATAGGGATTGCAGTCTACAATAGCCATTACATGTATACTGAACCAAACAAATAACGCAACTTTTTCATTTGGGTTTATTTTCACATTGGAACTGTATTTAAAGTTCAGAAATATACGAACCGTTGTTAAATCAGTCTAAAATAATGCACCAAGTAGTGTGACCTCAAGGTCGAGTACCCTGACCTTGCCATGGGGTCATTGTCATGAATCAAGAGTGACTACAGCAGGCTATTTTACGCAAGTCTCTGACACCTGAAATTAAGGTTGCCAAGTCTTTGATTCTGGGACAGGAAAAGGCCACATTGAAATCAGCCCAAGCGTAACTGTGTGCGAGGATATGAGGCTTTCAAAGTTTGGTGGTTGTGCTGAATCAAGGACAACTGCAGGATTCAGTGTTACCCACATGACTAAAACATTCGCACCTTTACTGGTTGGGTGTAGCCCCTCACGGACAATAAAAGGGCAGCATCGGATTCATTTGGCACAGTATTCCAAGAACTATGGGTCGATTACCAACAGTAGATCGGGAGAAAGGAATTGGCATGCTACAGGCTGGTTTATCTGCAGCAGAGGTGGCAAGAAGACTGCAAGTCCACAAATCCACTATATCCAGACCTGCTACAAGATTCCAGGAGACTGGGCCACAGCTGATAGACAGCGTCTTCTGAGACCAAGAGAAACCACACCTGCACAAGACAGACACATCAGGGTGTCACATCTGCGGAACAGAACTCGACCAGCCACTAGAACTGCACAACAGACACCTGGCAGAACCAATAACAGAATATCTGCCCAGACAGTCCGTAATAGACTACAAGAACACCATCTGCACGCCAGGCGTCCTTACAGGGGTCAAATTTTGACACAGGCAAGAAGGCATGCCCGACGACAATGGGCTACTGCCCATACTCGCTGGACCCATCAACAGTGGAGGGATGTGCTATTCACCGATGAATCCCGCTTCACCCTGTATCATGCAGATGGTAGGACACGTGTTTGGCGACGAAGGGGAGAACGCTACTCAGATGCCTGTGTGCTGGAAACAGATCGATTTGGAGGTGCATCAGTGATGGTGTGGGGTGGAATTTCATTCACAGCCAAAACCCAGCTAATCTTCATTGAAGGCAATCTTAACCCTGCCCGTTACAGGGATGAGATCCTTCAGCCTGTTGCTGTCCCTTTCATTAGACACCACCAACTCCACTTGCTTCAACAGGACAATGCTCGGCCCCATGCCGCTAGACTGACGATGGACTTTCTGCAAGGAGAAGGAATTAACGTTTTGCCATGGCCAGCCTTCTCACCTGATATCAATCCCATTGAGCATCTTTGGGACTACCTTGACCAGCGTGTTCAGAGACGGGATCCAGCGCCCGCCAACTGCCAGCAGCTTCGCCAGGCTCTTCAAGAAGAGTGGGATCGTGTGCCCCGGCAGATGGTGCAGCGGCTAGTGTCATCCATGCACCGACGTTGCATAGCAGTTACAGATGCTGATGGTGGTCACACACAGTATTAGTGGACATGCCAATTTGTGAACTTTACAAATCAATGTTGCCCTGTTTATTGCCAGCTGGTCGCGCCCTCGTTGACAGTTTCAAGATTTTGTTTTTCACATGTTATGCCAAAAAGACTGCAGAATATGGATCTAATTTGTTTCTGTGATATGAAAGTAACAATAAATATTTAAGTTAAAAAGTTTAAGGGTTGCGTTATTTGTTTGGTTCAGTATATATGTTTTTTTTCGACCCTGGCCCTGCTGATTATCCTACTGTTAGTGATATTGCGTAATCACCTACGTACATGCTACCGTACGACTAAGCAGCCTCTCACCAACTGCACTATTGGACATCCCCCTGAGACTCTCGGACCAACAGAGCTAGGCATACCCTTTCTGGATGGATGCAGCGAGGAGTCCATTGAACTTTGGACCCCCACTTGGAGACCAAAAAAAAACCCAAATGAATGAAACAATGTGAAAAACCTGATCACTTATATATATATATACAAACTTAATTGAACAAATGATTGCTCTATGGATACGAATGAATGAATAACGACTCGTAGTCTTAGATAAATAATATGTAAAAAGTTGCTCACGTTTTCGCGTCTTGGTTAAGATGTTTTCACGGATATACATACAGATGGGTCCAATTTCGATATAATCACCAGAGGTGCAACTCTATCTAACTTGCTGTTTTTTAAGATTTCGGTACAATTTTGACTACTTTAACCCCTAAAAGATCATAGGAAATTTTACACGCAAGCTAATATTTATTTACAGCGTCCCTCCCTCCTCCCCCCACTTTATATACCATTGGATTATAATTCTGACATAATATGAAGAAATTCACCGAAAGGAAAGTTAGAATATGAATCGAAAATTTCCAAAAACTTACTGATCGAAACTTTTTGCTGATTAAAAGAAATTTTTGGTGTAAATTTAATTGGCAAATATTTCTTAATAGTTTCCTAAAAATTTTGATTTTATTTGTTTTGCTAAATTTTTCATCTTTTGTATTCAAAATATAATTTATATCACCTTGATTAAATCTAGAGGCCAAAATTTTCGAATAATTATTTATGATATAGTCGCAATGACCGCTGTCTATATGACCAAAAAACAAAAACCTTGTGCTATTCTCAAAATTAATCCCCTTAGCGTACCTTCATGATCTTTGTACGTTTTATGGCAAAAATCATGAAGTTTCGCGTGATTAGAGCAGAATGTCCCCTTAACCGCACTTTCTTTACAGGGCTGACCAAAAACAGAGCTTCCGTCGTCGCTAGAGCGGGTGGCCACTATAATGACATTTTCGCCCCTGTTGACGGTGGGAACTCCTTTTCTCGTCTTCATACTGGGGTAAGGCAATTTTGAAAAGCGCATATAATTGACACAATACCTCCATCTTCAGCAAAGTTGAATTCTTTGTGGGTTAGCTTCTCCAGCTGTAGGCACGTTGAATGGAACGTAATAGTGAAAAGTAAGGTATTTGTAATTCCTTCCGCCTAGAAATTATGACATAATCTAGTCTATGATTGGATGAAGGGAGATCCTATATAATTGAGTCTTGATAAAAATGTATACCTCTGAGAGAGTCTAAGTGCCTCCTAAAAAATGATTACATAATCCTGTCTATGATTGGTTGATTGGGTACTCTCTGAAAACGAATCTTGATTATGTATGTATATAATATTCAACTCCTGACACTCTGGTATTCCTAGAAAAATGACTTTCTATAACAGCCATTAGGTCACAAATCAATATTTCCTATCAGATCAATAATCTACACTTCACTTTTATCCCAAGCCCGTTTGGTTTCTTCTTTGTTTTGATTATTTGCGTGTGGATCCTGAAATTTATTTGTTTGTTTTTGTGAGTTTTGTTTTGGGATGCTAGTGTTTGTGTAAGGAATTATAAGGTTTATTACAGAAGGTTAGTAGAAATAAATGTGAATTCTTTGTCAATATAGATCACCTGTGTCTGTTAATTTGGTATAGCAGCTATTTTAATTAACTCGACTGTCAATCATCATCAACGGTACGGTTCCCACCGGATCCTGAAATGTATTTGTTTGTTTTTGTGAGTTTTGTTTTGGGATGCTGTTAATTTGGTATAGCCGGTCATTATCTGCGCACGTGCTTTTTGAGCGTGAGAGCAGTAGACATCTGTGATTCATCAGCTATTTTAATTAACTCGACTGTCAATCCTCATCAACGCCCCCACTTCGTGGAGTAGACATCTGTGATTTATCAGTTATTTTAATTAACTCGACTGTCAATCATCATCAACGGTACGGTTCCCACCGGATCCTAAAATTTATTTATTTGTTTTTGCGAGTTTTGTTTTGGGATGCTGTTAATTTGGTATAGCCGGTCATTATCTGCGCACGTGCTCTTTGAGCATCAGAGCAGTAGACATCTGTGATTTATCAGCTATTTTAATTAACTCGACTGTCAATCATCATCACTGAGGCCTCGGCTTCGTGGGGAGAATCCGTCCATATAGTATAGTATAAACATATTTATTTTCTCAGGATTGCCTAATAGTACACAAAGACTAATCTGGAGGCTCTCCAGTACATAAAAGGACGCACAGGAATATATACAATACACACTGGACGAGAACAGAAGACTAAATTCACGGCTTGTACACGAATAATACAATTGATGCCAGATAGTGGAGACTTATAATTAGATCATATACTAAATTAGTAAATGAAACGTCTAGATTCTGATAAGAATGTCTGAACAGCCTCAAAGATGAATACATTATCAGTGTCTGGCAAGTCCTCACTACCTTTCAGGAGAATATTTAGTAAAATGTCACTAGAGCACTGAACTATTAAAGTCGGATTTACACCTGGAGCGAGTAAGTGACACACAGTGTTCAGTAGACGGACCCTTTGCACAGTGAACTTGGGGTAGAACAAAAGGTAATGTTTCGTATCTTCATATCCATTTAATCCATTCAATCAATCAATGTGTCAAACAATAAACACAGAGTCCCCACTTCGTGGGGGAGAATCCATATCCATTAAATCAATCAGATCAATTCAATCAATCAATATCAATCTGTCAATAAACACAGAGTCCCCACTTCGTGGGCAGAATCCATCCATGTCCATTTAATCAATCAGATCAATTCAATATCAATCTGTCAAACAATAAACACAGAATCCCCACTTCATGGGCAGAATTCATCCATATCCATTTAATCAATCAGATCAATCAATGTGTCAAACAATAAACACAGAGTCCCCACTTCATGGGCAGAATCCATCCATATCCATTTAATCAATCAGATCAATTCAATATCAATCTGTCAAACAATAAACACAGAGTCCCCACTTTGTGGGGAGAATCCATCCATTTAAACAATCAGATCAAATCAATCAATCAAAATCAATCAATTAATCTGTCAAACAATAAACACAGAGTCCCCCACTTCGTGGGGAGATTCCATCGATTTAGATAATCTGATCAAATCAATCAATCAAAATCAATCTGTCAACGGATCAATAAACCCTACCCTTATACGGGCCATAAACCTATTTTTAGAAATCTCCCCCTATACGGGCCAAATCTACCCTTACAGGGGTAAAATCGACCGCTATACGGGACATAATGTAGTTTTGTTTTTCTGTACATATTGGAATATATCCAATACCACACTGTTGCTTAGGGATGGTTCAACATTTTCATCATTTTTGAATTAGTACTTACAGTACGCAAGGGGGGAGGAGGTTAAATGGGTCTGTACACTTTCACAGAATATGGAAAATGGTGGTAGATTTTTGGGCTGTTTTGTGCAATTTTGCTATGACCTTGGGAGAAAATCATCATTTTTAAAGTACTAATTTGGGGGGAGGGTGGGGGTCATGAAATTTAGTACCCTATGTACTAATTCAAAAATGATGATAATGTTGAACCATCCCTTAAGTGTTCTGGCTTAGCACTCTCTAATGAATATAGAAATGACTGACTGGACCCCAGCTGGAGCAAGAACGGCTTGTCTTCTGATTCAGGTTCTGTCATCTGAAAAATAAAAACAAAAAATCAATATACATGTACTATATACTTAATTTTTTCAATGGTTTCATGCAAAAGTGTAATAATTCTGTTACATTATGTATCCCATGCTTTTTATAAAACATATGTGTGGATACTTAAAATTTGACACACACATACGCGAATGGGAATGTGTAGCAAAATTTAATTCTCTTTAAAAAATATATATATTTATAACAATATGGAAAACTGTATATTATGATCTGGATTTGTCTTTAATTCTGTCGTACAAATATTAAGTTCTGGTTTACATAGTTATAAATTGGCCATGTTGACACCAAAATGCAGAGACTCGGGCACCAAGTGGTGGTCTCTTGGCGCATCCATTTTTAAACTCTCTCCGGGACCATCACATCTGAGACCACTACTAGAAGTGGTCTCAGATCACATGCAAGTGAACCAGAGACAATGAAAATGATGCTTTACAACTGACCAATTCATTTACCAGCTCTGAATCATGTACAACAATTCAATATTACAATCCAAAAATGTAAGTACAATTTAATACAAAAAAATGCTCAGTAATATAATTCGACTTTTTACTTGTTTAATTGCAAAACTTGAATAACAAGCTCAAGGCAAGTTAGGGGCACCCCCCCCCCCCCATCACACACACGCAAAATAAAATATTGAGTCTGTATTATAATTCTTGAATAAAACGTATGTGTGGATACTCAAAATTTAATTCAGGTTATTGGTGCTTCAGCCTTCACCGTTCATTCTTTTTACACAAATTTACCACAATTCATTTAACAAAACTAGAACCTGGTCACATACTTTGACATGCCAGACTATTAATCAGCAAATAATTTAAATTCAAGATCATTTTTTTAAGGAAGGATGGTTTGGATTATTAAACCATCAAACTGAAAATAAATGGGCGACCTCAGGCCATCATAAGTGTAATTTACTGTAAAATAAACCCTGACTTAATCATCAAAATTTGTTATGATGATCTCTTTGAAAGTAAAAATTAATCCGTATGCACAACATTTAGTAGGCAGTTTTTCAAATACTTGTATAAATACTAACGTATGGGCAACTTAAAAAGACGGATGGTCGAGATTTAATTGACTTCCCAGTCTTGAGTAATACTGAAATGGAGGCCCGCCATACATCACATGTACTTGGCTGTCCCACTCAATCGGCTTCAAAATTTGTTATGATTAGTGCTTTCAAAGTAAAAACTAATGGATAAATAATACATTTCGGCATGGAATCGTCCAAAATTTGCATTTATAGTAGCAGGTGGTTCATTTATATCAGAGGTTTATTCAGATACGAGACCGCATCATGTAAATATAAAATCCAAGATGGCGACGCCCACTCGATTCGATCAAGCCTTGGTGCAACCCTTTTTTCCGGGAATGATTTTAACATGTTCGAGATGGCGTATTACAATAAATTTATTATCAAATGAAAAATAATAACGTAATCTAATACTATATTGACATGAATATACCTTATACTCAATACTCACCTTGACTTTGAAGCGATGAAAGTCACTAAACTTGTAACAGCGTCACCATTCATTCAAAAACCGCGGGTCACAACCCAAGCCGATGCCATTGACAAAGAACGTCTCTGATTAGTTAATTTTTGCTCAAGGGTGGCCTTTCACGTGATTTGCATAGAAGTTACGAATGAATTCATTGTCCGATGTTTGTCGCTACCCGTGACTCGCGTGAGTGAGTGGGTCACGCCTCGCCATCAGGTGTGATAAGTAATGCATTTACACGCAGCTCCTCTAGTGATAAATTATCTACCTAACACTATATATATTTAAAACTAAAAGGTGCAATGCTTGGCCAAATACTTACAAAAAAACATGACTTACAACACATACTAAATTATATAGATTCTAGAGAAAAAAATCTTAAAACAGTGGATTTTACATAGTGGGGTCCCCACTGGCTGGGATTGCCACATACAGGACGGTGGCCACTGGGCCCTGCCCCCCATAACCTGTGTGCAGGCGCCTCCACCCATGTGGAACCCATAATATAATATTAATGATAAATAATAATTTTGTCTGGCCTCCGGAGAGGGTTTGTCTTCCAGGACGGTGGCCACTAGGCCCTTGCCCCCCGTAACCTGATGACTTCCCCTCACCGAAATAATCATAAAACAGGGTAAATAACATTTAATTTAAAACCTCACTTACGGGAATTAGTCTAGATTTCAGGGCAGACGGACCGAAAACGACAAGAAAAATAGACAAATACAGGCATCATCAGTGACAACGACGGAATAGCGAGGCTGCATGGAAGGGCCGACACATCTCAGTCGAGATGCAAAGGCCTGAGTTGCATGCTCATAAATAAGTAAATATTAAATAAGTAAACAAATCAAATTCTTATAAAGACAATTGATAGGTAGGCCCGGTTTATGTGTGGGTATGCAAAATTTTATACTGGCATATGGAGACAAGCTCTGTTGTATAAATTACTTCTAAATGATGTTGGAGGAAACTTCCTTCAAGTTCTTGTTTCTATGTATCACAAAGTTAATTACTGTATTAAAAGTGAGTATGGTATAACTGAAGCCTTCTCCTCAAACATCGGAGTTAAACAGGGATGTGTAATAAGCCCTATTTTGTTTAATTTATTCTTGGCAGATTTGATTCAGATATTTGATGACCAATGCGATCCTGTTCTCTTGCATGATGTAAAACTGAATTGTTTAATGTACGCAGATGACTTGGTGCTATTATCCACTTCTCAGTCTGGTTTGCAACAAGTTTTAAACAGGCTTCATGATTATTGTAACATGTGGCAACTAACAGTCAATATTTCTAAAACTAAAGTCATTATCTTTGAAAAGTCAGGGAAATCATCCAAATCATCTAGATTCAACTTTGGTTCAAACTCTGTGGAGATCACTAAGAGATACACCTATCTGGGGATTGAATTTTGTACATCAGGTGTCTTCACACACGCCATTAATAAACTCAAAGACCAGGCCAACAAGGCACTTTTTAAGTTAAGACAATTCCCTTTCAACAATAATGTTAACTTGGCAATGAAATTATACAAATCACTTATATGCCCTATTCTTTCCTATGGTAGCGAGATATGGAGTATCTTCCTGATTAAAGGCCTGAACGATGCTAATTTTTTACAGCTCTGCGATAAAGCGGTTCCTGAAAGTATCCATACCAAATTCTGTAAATTTGTACTGGGGGTACACAGAAAAGCTACCAACGCAGCGGTTCGAGCTGAGCTAGGCAGCTACCCTGTTCTTATTAATTTACTATGTGGTGTCATAAAATATTGGCTGTACCTGGTTAATAGTGACCACAGCTCTTTAAAGTATAAATGTCTTTTAGAAAACTATGAGTTGAGTCATGCAGATCGAAATTGTTGGCTAAAATATGTAAAAGAATTTTTGAACAAGATGGGTTTCCAGGAAGCATTGATAAATCTAGGTGGTAGAAATCAAAACTCGCTCATACCAAAATTAAAGGAAAAGTTACAAAATGTTTATTATTCAGTTTGGTCACAAGAAATTAATGGAGTTAATACAAATGGGCAGCATAAATTGCGAACTTATTGTACTTTTAAGCAAAAGTTTCAGATGGAAATGTACTTAAAGCAAGGGTTACCAGTGAATAAAAGAAATAAATTCAGTAAACTTATAGAATAAGCGCTCACACTTTGCGTATTGAAGCTGGTCGGTATACAAGGCCCAAAACCCCTGTACAGCTTAGAAAATGTCAAGTGTGTAATGAAAATGACTCCATTGAGGATGAATTTCACTTTGTTACGGAGTGTTCTTGTTATAATGAATTACGAGGAGGCCTGTACTCCCATCTTTCTTCACTCTGTGACCAATTTGACTCTTGGAATAATCGTGAAAAATTCAGTTATATTATGTCACTTGGTAATGATTGTGCGGAAACTTGCAGAAAAATCCTTAATTTTGTCAATGATGCTTTTGACAAGAGGTGTACATTGTTAGGGCACCAGTAGCATGTGCTGAACATTACAGTCTAAATAGTAAACAGAAAGAAGGGAGCACCTGTGTGTGCATTGTATATACTTATAATCCGTCCGTTTGTACAGTATAGGTGCACACAGATTTGGCCCATTGTACATGGAGAAAAGTTTTATTGTATTGTAGATAGAAAATGTTTTATATGTTTTATGACTACACCATTTCTCTGTACTGGTATATGTCAATAAAGTTCATTCATTCATCTGCATGGGCAAATGCCACCGTAGGAAATAAGTTCTGAACGTGGGGATCCAGGTATATTATATGTACACCACATTTGTACATATGTATACCTGAATTTGAACGCAACCAAATAAAAGTGCTTAAGAGCCTCAGTTGCTACACAAGCACAAAAATACCCCCCCCCCCCACCCACACACACACATTCTCCATGCTCAGTACTCTGGTTGGAATCGTAATACGCATGTAGCATGTGACCAGGGCTAAAGTGCCTGGAGATCAGCTTAAAGTGACCTGTGGTGTTGTAATGTGTTAATGCCAACATGTATAAAGTTTTGCAATGGGCATGAACCAAAGATTCTCAATCTGACAACAATTTCGGCCTTGACTGTTGCCACTGTTGAGTGTTGTTTAACAGACAATCACGGTCAGGTTTGTTTGTGGTAAATGTATCAAGTGTTACACCCCCAATTACAATGTGACAATAACTGCAAAGCAACTTCTGTAGGCCTTCTTGTGCACATGGGTGAAATTGGAGAAGATTGAAAATTGGCATTTTTGGGATTCAAATTTTTGTTTCTCCAACATTTGACAATATTGGGGGGGGGGGGGGGTGAAAGTAGAAGTATCAAAGATGACAAAATTACGGAGCCAAATTAAACATTTACCTCGCAAATTAAGCCTTTATACATATTCCAGAATGTGGGACAGAACATACATCAAAATTCAGTGTCTATTGGATGATTTGGATTTGGGTGATTCTATTGGAGACTGTACAACATACAATTACTTCAACCTTGCTTACAGCTTTAACAGCTGGTTCTCGTCACATACGGAAAAGCTTAAAAATTCTACATATCTACTGTATTTTTTATCTACTCTGGGTTATATTATAAAAGTAATTTCCTGAAAGAATAACAGCTGCAGAAATTGCAAGCTTAGACTTGCTCAAGTCTCACTGGACTGTCTTCCGTATTTTATTTAAAATGAAATTCACTGTAAAATAAATGTTTAAGTAAACACACGTCATAGCCTTATTCTGTTACAACACAGGTAGGCCCTTCAAGTTACCCAGCTAATTGGCGTGGAACATGCCTATAACCAGATAACATTGACTCCAGATGATTAGCGCCGGACGGTCTGCACTGTGTTTCTTATCACACAGACAAGCGAACGGTCATAACGCACCCCTCTTCAAAGGCTGTTAATTGAGCTACTGTGTAATGAAGGATTAATAAATTGCAGTGCACCGCGTCAGGCGGAGTGCATCCAATGTCGGCAGCCCGAGGGAGACGGTCAGCTTCGTCTCGCTTGAGTGGCCAGTGACTAACCATGCATTCATCGAAGACCACTTTCCGCTCAGTCTTATCGCAATGATAATGGGATTAGAACTGACTAGGACTCAATAGCTGCTACTGTTGAAACCGGCAGGCCGGCAGTGTCGACCAGTTAAAAAAGAAAAAGAAAATAACAGTAGGACTTACTTAATAACACTGTTTAGTTGGCATAATATTATACAGTTAACTTTGTGGAGTGGAAAATGTATCGCACTTCTGGGTAGGACCGCGGGATGGGAAAATAGGGACATGCACCAGGGGCTTGTGCAAGTCTATTGCAAGCTTGGCATATGTTTGCACAACATTCATTAATAATACCTTTAAATATTCTGGGCCAAGTTGGAGCAATTAAAGGGTCGCAAGAGGAACGTCCAACGTATCATATTTTTTTGACATTGAATGCCGGTACGTCAGACGTTAGTGCCACGTCCATTTGGGCCCAAATTCGTATTTCAAGAATAGTAGAAATATGTTAAAGCCGGAGTGGTTACTTATGAATAGGGATCTTCATTTTAACGAACAGCGGGAGCCAAATTGAGGCTGTCGTGATTTTTTGCCATTTAGTAACGTCTGTACCAGTATACAGTGCTTCTGAATCAAAGAGAATTTATTTTCACACCAAATTTTATAGCATAAGGGCTAACGCCTGAAAACCCCTTGCTCGCCCACAAATAGGATATGGTTCTGTGTGCCCTGGACATATATCTTGAATTAAAAGTGTGTCCTGAAACAAAAGTAGGTCACTAGGTCAAGTATCTACGTCACAGTGATAGCCTATTTTTATTGACTACAGTCATTCCAAAAACAAGACTTGTGATTATAGCAAGGTTATAAATGAGGCGACGGGTGCAAGGATCCAACAATCTCTTATTGGCATTTTAATTATGTTTGTACATGTACTGGTCAGGAGGGAAATTTATATTGCAATATCAGTCAATCATTGTATATTTTGATTTTCAAACTGTGTTTCAAAATTAAAATTTTCTCTGTTTTATATTTCAGATGGCTCATGTATCTCTAGCCTGCACGGCAGCAGGGATAGTTTTTCAATCTCCAAGATTCGATTTTCTTGCTACCAGGTGGCGTTTACCTCAGATCAAAATAACAAGAAACGCACAGCATAGAGCATGGACAGTGCAGAGCCACTTGAATCTGGGGATAATGTGCCATCACCTAACGTGCCAAAATTTGACGACTTTTAAAAAAGCATTCAAGAAGAAACATTGAAAAAACTTCGAGCTGTATAGCTTCACTGACAAAAACTGTGTATATATTGCAGAGAGAAAATGTTCAATTAAAGGAAGAAAAAGCTGAACAAAGAAAAGTTATTTCTATGTTGAAGAAAAAAACCCGAGCCTACAATCCCAGGAGGGTCAACCAAGCCATGAAAAGAAAAGAATCCAAAGATATGTGGAAGAGAAAGTTTCAAGCCCTGTCAGGATCATCAAAACATACTGAAAAAAAAAAAAAAAAAAAAAAGAAAGAAAAAGAGAAAAACATAGGGAAAAACAAACAAACAAACAAACCAAAAAATGATATCAGAAAAAATCATGCCCCCTACACAAATATAGAAAAACTCGTCTCAAGTTGAGAAAAGTTATATCAATATTTGTGAAGGGGTCTGACATTTGACATATTTGCTGATGAGTTCAATGTTTAGTGAACAATTAGATAACAAATCTTAAATTTAGTCATGTTTTAAATACTTGGATCATTTCACTTTCAAGAAATATACGCTATGCAAATGATTGCCTCATACTTTTTGTTGATGGGCCCTGGAGGTTGTAGTTACCCCAAAATGCCTTTGGTGTTTTTTCATTACCTGTCCTCTTCACACTCATAATCTGCCTGCATGTTGATAAAATGGTGCAGTGAACTCACTTTCTGTGTGTGTGTGTGTGTGTCTTTCATGTACACATATACACGTACCTTTTATAATGTACAATGTACCACAAAGCACTAATAAGCAGTATTTTAGCAAACGGTGATATGCTTTCAAAGAGATGCCAAATTTCTGACATTTTCTTTTCAAATTATTGAAAAAATAATGCATTTCGACATATCAGCCTGAGACTTGAGGGCCTTGTAAGCATGCATTTGGGAGCTCACGTGCACCTACTATTGTGATCATAATTGTTATTTAGTTACACACTAATTTCCTGATAGACACTTTTTTTAACACAAATGTCCTCGAAATATGCATCATGTTAAAATAGAAATTTCATGAATGAGTAACTACTAATTTGTAGAACACTCATAGGACTATAACTGAGAAAATATGTATTCATGTATTTGTTGCATTTTCAAGATATTGAAGGAACATTCAGAACGTGATGTTTGTCAGTTTTCTCTGACAGTCTGATGGTGACCTCTGCTGGTCACTAAGGAAATCACAGCATTGTGTGTGCCACAGGAACATCTGGTAAAAGGCCTAGTTTCTAAAATTGTGCATATGACGTTGAGTTTGAGAGGAGGTGGACTCCTTGTTTCTGTGCCAAATTTTCTCAAGCCAGGGCAATCAATGGCCCACTTTTTCTCATTACAGCAAAATGGGCTAACAATGACCAATCAGACACTAGCATTGTCAGAGAAGGAAGTAGTTCAGGTAATCATATTGACCCCCGTCAGCCCACCTCTATGCATTGCAAATGTCCTCTACATCATTCAGTTTATATTTATGTCTGTGTGTGAACACAGACATATTGTTTTACCCAAAATTCTTTCTTTCTTTCTTTCCGCCAGATTTTTGTGTCGTCTTAAACTCAGACACTGTGCAAGCTAGAAACTTCATACTTTGCATGGCTATAGAACCTGCAGTGAAGTTTTGCATATCGTTCTGAATAGTTAAGATTTTGAAAATTATGCAAATTAGGGCAATTAAAAAAATTCCATTGCTTCTGGCTTCCAAAGTATTCATCCGATTTTGATGATGTTGGACCCAAATTGTAGATATTATAACACTGCACATTTTTGTAATGTACATGTGACCTCTAAAGGTCAAAGGTCAAGGTCATTTGTATATTTGAAATATTCATCAAGCCATAACTCAGTCAATGTCCATCCAATTTTGATCATGTTGGACACAAATTGTAGCTACTGTAACACTCCACATTTTTGTAATTTACATGTGACCTCTAGAGGTCAAAGATCAAGGTCATTTGGACCATTGAAATATTCATCTAGCCATAACTTGGCCACTTTTAATCCAATTTTGATCATGTTGGGCTCAAATTATAGATATTGTGTAAGTGCTGCAACACTGCATATTTTTGTAATTGTGCAAATTTTTCACACACACAGATTTGCTTTCAAGCAAATCTTTCTTTTCTAGTTTACTTTCTCATTTTCAGGAAACGTTTTGAACTAGTGAAAACTGTTTATTAGCTCATGTGTCACATACAGTGGAATCTCCCTATACAGAGCATTAGAGGAACTGAAAATGTGGTATTTGGAGTAGTCTTTTTTTACTGGGTATCATTTAATTAAAAATGGGACATTAAATTGGTGGTCTTAATATAGAAATGGTGTCATAATGGAGGTGGTCTTAATTGGAGATTGTGCTTTATTAGAATTGACTGTGCCAGATCAACAGCTTTCCTTGGTGCAGGTTGGGTGCCAAGTGCAGTGTCACTGCCAAGGAAAGCTGTTGATCCTGTCTCGCTGTGACCAGGTTCAACTTAGCACAATTATGTCCTGGGTGGTCATTCATCATGTGATCCATCACGTTATGATGATGTCCCAGACATTTATGGAATGCGGAACAGAGGCCTATTTTACTGTTGAATACCAAATAATGTGTGTATTTTTACTGGATATGGAAGTGAAGAGAAGATATTGAATAATTACATATTTCTTACCACAATTTTCTGTAAATGATTGTTCTATTGTTGTAGTCATTGTTCTCTGAATAGCCAAGTACAGTGGCACCTGCTATTTAAGACCACCCCTTTTGCCAACCAAACATGACCACATATAACAAGTGGTCTTAAATTGGAGGTAAATTTACAAAGGATCTAGACTTGTGCTGTCAGAAATGTGTGAAAAATAAAAAGATCACTTGAATATGACCATTTGAATACACTTGGTAGAGACCTGCCCAAGCTACATTGCTACTAAATTTGAAGTGAATCTGGCCAACAGTTTTAGAAAATTCAGAAATGTGCATTGTTGACAGATGGAGGACAGATGCACACCTATCCTATAAGCTCACCTGATTGACATGTCGGCTGAGTTAACTAGAGAAGTTACAACTAAGCATGTTGAAATTTTACCTCATGTTTCTATGACGAATTGGAATGTGCAATTATCAACAAGAGGCCCATGGGCCTAATGCTCTGCTGGCACCATGACTAGATTGCACCTACATCTTCATTTCAAATTTTTGGGCCTCAAGTGGCTTCTGAACATAAAGCTTAGGTGATTTTAGTGTCTCATTTGTCCACCAGATTTCACTTCACTCCACATGTAATCATAGCTTATTAGTGCAATTCCTGTGATGCATGTGCCAAGATGACAATTAGTGGGTCCTTAACTTTATGTCCTCCGTGACCTTAGGACAGAATATCAAGGTTACCCAGATTATGTTGAAGAGGCCCATGGGCCTGGTGCTGTGCTGACATTGCCATTGATGTCCAAGCTACACCATGCCATTACAAAATCACATCTTTTAACTTTACACGCATGGTGACCTCACTAAATAAGTCGAAGTCACTGATATTACACAACTTTCTAGCATTGGACATGGTCCATATATCCTTTAAGTTTGGCAAGTCTAACCTAATTACTCTTCCAGATATGGAATTTTATATCTTAAAACATAATTTTGGCTCATAGTTTCCATCACCTTATAGGTGGCACCACTGGTATCATTAGCAATTTATATTTTGACCTCCCCCCCACAATCGGGGAAGATCTGCCAAAATCATAAGATGCTAGAGTGTTCACAAGATTTTCACATTTTGAACCCAATATTGCTTAATGTTGTAGGTGGTGCCACAAATGTCAAAAGGGACCTATATTTTTATACACCCTATAAGCCCTGAAAATTATATAGGGCTAACTTGAAAACTATGGACTGTATCATGGTCACAACATGTTTACCTGTTTATTACATAATCCTATAGGTGGCGCCACCAACATTGATGTCAACAAAGATTTTTAACACCTTATAACTTCTAAATGTTACATGGGCCTAACTCAAAAATTGTGCAGAGCATTCACAAGATGATCCCTATATTCAAACTGCCCATTTGACCTTGACCTTCAACTCAGATTGAAAAATTGTCACTGTTCAAAATATGTGCCCCACAGCAAGCTTTCCATAAATGGTCTAATCAGGTAATAACTTTTTGAGTTATTAAAGAAAAACAATAAATTTGGGCAAGCGCTAAAATCCATAATGACTGGGTCACGGTGATCCAAAAAGTAGGTCACCAAGTATAGTTTTATGTACAATGTAATCATGTGCAATTTTGATCCGGAGGCTCAATTCTCTTTGCCATTGATGTCCAAGCAACGTCTGGCCACTACAAAATCACCAATTTCAACTTTACAGGCATGGTCACCTCACAAAGTCAAGGTTACTGATATTACATACCATTCTAACAGTGGACATGGTCCATATATCCTTTAAATTTAGCAAGTCTAATCCAATTACTTTTCCATATATGGAATTATATATCTCAAAACACATCTTGGCTCATAATTTCAGTCAAATTATAGGTGCCACCACAAGTATCATCACCATCTACATTTTGACCTCCCCCATAATCCGTACAAATTCCGTGAAGATCCGCCAAAAATTAAAAATGCTAGAGTGACCACAAGATTTTTACATTTTGACCCATATATTACATAGTATTATTGGTGGCGCCACCAATATCGTAAGGGACCTAGATTTTCGTACACCCTTTAAGTCCTGAAAGTTCTACATGTACTGGGCCAATTTGAAAACTGGACGGTATCATGCTAACAAGCAAAAGTTGACGGATGGACAGACGGAAATAATCTGGTCGCATCAGCTCTGTGACCTTTGTTTAGCAGAGCTAAAAATGTAAGTAATCAGTTAGAGATACAAGATTGGAATGGAATAAGTTACGATTGTAAAAAAGTTGGCATGATACTAATTACAGTTACAATTTTAAGGTTGACAATGACACTTTTCTCACCGTAAACAAATCTTTGTGCATGCATCTTTGAATACTTGTTTATTTAATGTGCACTTCAGGGAAATCAAGATAAACTCCATTAATGGACAACAATGAACAAAACAAGATTTTCCTTTGGCATCTGTCTTTTTATTTCAGCAAAAATAAAACACGATGTGCATGTTTTCTTTGAAAAAATACATTTATTGATTGCAATTCGCTGGTCATATGAGCTCCACACTTTGATTGGACCTCCTGACAAATGATGTACATGTACACAGTTTTGAACTTTCCAGACAACAAACCACACGGCAACTCTATCAGGAATGGCTGTACTAAAAAGCAACACAAAGAGGGATAAAACTTGATCATATGTTGCACAAGAAACATGTACACCTGAACGGATGGAGTCCTTACTTTAGGATAACTATATGAAGTATTATAGATCCAGTGCCGCTTGGGTGCACATCTCTGTGATCTAGACATATGTTGTCTGAAAACTGTCAACCATGTGTACATTTTCAGGTGCAGATGAAATACTTTCATGATAGCAGCAACTACATTCCCTGGACTTCTGTAAACTCAATGGTACTGCGCTTATGTTTCTGCTAGGTAAGGTTGACATACTGATTTGTACGAAATTAACCTTTATCACGTTAACTAACTCCTTTGTGACAAAATGCATTAACAACTGGGAAATGAGTAAATTTTTCCCCTTATAAACGCCTGTTCTATGCATTCTTACCATTTTATCACTTTTAGTCCATTGTCACAGAGGTGTTTATTGAGATAGAATCCATTTGCACCCAGTCAAAGTTTCTTCACACTTTATCCGAATCCCAGATCAGTTCCTCGAGGGCTGCATATTAAGCGTGGTGCCTGATACAGAGATTTCAATGTCTTTTGACCACCAGGTAATATTTCAGTGCTTAGGATGATAAATTTGTCCCCCCAGGGCAAGATGAGGGTGTTTGGAATCAGTTCTCACTAATGAATAGCCTGGTAGCGGTCATTTGGCCAAACAGCCATCCAAAGTGAGATTAAATCACCGCCATTCTTCCATGTGTTTCTGCCGTTGTTGCCCATTATAAGGCTTTCCCTCTCTGGTACATATTACAATGGTCATGGTGCTGTTTGCCACAGGACTGCATGTACATTCATTTATTTTCTGTCTCTTTGCCCACGGCACAGGAATCGCTGATCTGGATGACACTTAAGTGTCTAACAGCTAGTATTTCAGTGCCATCAACACTCAAAAGGCAACAAGTGATCCTTGACATTTTATTTCCCAAAATTACAATCATTATCTGACCTTTGACACTCGACCCCAGCATTACCTGGTGCCAATGCAAGAAACAGTCGGTAGTCTTGTTTTCTGTGTCTTCCAGCTTGTACTGTACTCTCAGATCTTTCCTTCAGACCATTCCCTGGTCCATCCTGGACTTATAGATGATACTGCAGGATAGGTAACTTACAAAATATATGTTTACTACATGTACCATCACTTCATGGGGGGGGGGTAAGGGGGGGTTTCGGTACGCTGGTACAGGTAATTATTTTCTAGAGTACGCAGTACGGAAAATAAAAATCTTTCAAAATTTTGGATAGTACGAAGTACGTAAAACAAGAGGGCTTCCAGTACGCCAGTACGGTAAATAAAAAGCCCCAGTATGCCAGTACGGGAAACCCCTTACCGACCCTCTTCATATCAACCACCATGCAAGCTGATATTTGCTGTAAATTCATCAAGATTTTCACTGTGCACAGTGCAATATAACTATATTAGAAAGGAAAAGTATATTATGAGAGAATCTGTCATAATATACTTTTTCTTTTCTTTAGCAATACTTTTGTGGGGTTTCCCTTCAGTGTTTCCATATGGCAGACACCTGTCTTGACACTTTCCTCTCGTTCACCTCTTTCAATGCCAACTGTATCTTGAGTCGAACTACTTAAGCTGTGCTATTCTCAATTATAATAAAGGTGCTAGATTTATATTCCTTGTGAGAAGACTTCTTATTTAAGTACAACATGCCAATAGTCCAGCGAATATAATGGTCTGGGTGAACAGCTTTCCCCGGCGTGCTGCGGTGCATTGCACTTAAAGTGCACCGAGGACTGCTGCTGACTTGGCCCAAAACTTAGCACTGAAAGAGTTAATAGTTACCCTCAGTGGCTACCTGAGCCTGTGACGTGCCAGAGATTTCTCAACATTAGTGGACTTGTATGCATCTGGATGGCTGAGCTGACCCTTTTGTCATGCGTTGCATCATGTCTTTTCTATGATGTTCACTTACCATCAGTTAGTAACATTACCCCTTGCTATATAAGCAACATATGGCTACTGTTAACGGCTTCTGTTGAGAAGATACAATTTGATACCAGTCAGGCTGAGAACTAGACAAAGCCTTAACTGCTATCGGCCTCACCTAGCATTTAAATTAAACTTATAAAAACCTTGCTGTAGACATAAAGACCTACTATAAAAGACATCTGACCAACTAGATGTAACCTTAATATTGTTTAACTAACCCATTTGTTTCATGGTTTTTTTCCCCATTTGCTGGTACTCTGATACTTAGTTTCTTAAATTTGAATCTTCATGAAAAATGCACTTGCTTAAAAATAAACCCTCTCACATGGCCACGGCTGCAAAAAAAACCCCCTGTTTTTTTGTTGTTGAAAATAACGAATTGTGTTGACATGCATCATGCCCTCTTTTGTTTAATAGATTACCTGCTGCATGCAGTGCTAAATACATACTCTGATGGCTGTCCATCCTGCAATTTTGATCAGAACAAAATGTTGTACACTATAATTGCCTGCACCGCAGCAGATTAAAAGGAATTGATGGGGAACCCAGGGGTTGCTTGGCTACTAGAGTTTACGGGGACACAAAGAGACGCCCTTTGCGCCCTCTTTGATAGTGAGACAAATCATATACCAAGGCACATACATGTATAATATCAGATCCAGGTCTTCCTTTGAACTTATTCTTCTGTATCTGGTTTTAACAAACATGGCACATCCTAAGACAAAGTAACTCTTGGATTGCTATGGTTAATACATGTACTGTAACAAATGGCCATGTACCAGCAACAGATCACCCATTTATTTCTACCATGTCATGCTGCTGTTCGACAGCTACCATACTATACCAATTTACACAAGTTTTTTAGTTCTCTACAGGCATTTTCAGTGATAAGCACTCTGCTATTTTATTTGAACACATTTAGTGGTGAATCATCCCTTCCTATCAACTTCTATAGTCATCATCCTGGTCTTTTTCTGCGGTGGCTGCATCTGTACTTGTAAAAAAAAAGAGCACTGTTCCTTGCTAGTGGCACCCACATTTGTGCCCGCACTGTCTCTCCAATTAACGTGTTCTTGGTTTAAATTTCTACACTCATGCTGTCTCAGTAAACTACATAAATAAGACCAGGCACGACCCAGTATTGGACAAAAACCTAAGGACAGGGTGTCTCTGTACCCAGTAACGGAACAAAACCTAAGGACAGGGTGTCTCTGTAAGCTCTCTGTTCAGAGTTCTGTGCCCACATTGTCTCTGATGATGTCCTCTTTTGTTTAGAGGTTTGTGTCTGCAATGTATCTCAATGTTCTGTTTACATTCCCACATGGGTACTCAGGCTCTGATGATTTTCTCTTTGTTTACAGGTCTATGCTCACAATGTATCTGATGATGTTCTCTTTGTTCAAGGGTTATGCCCCACAAGGTATCTGATCCTGATGCTCTCTTTGTTTACATACCCATGCCCACAATGTCTCTGATGCTCTCTTTGTTTACATACCCATGCCCACAATGTCTCTGATGCTCTCTTTGTTTACATACCCATGCCCACAATGTCTCTGATGCTCTCTTTGTTTACATACCCATGCCCACAATGTCTCTGATGCTCTCTTGGTTTACATACCCATGCCCACAATGTCTCTGATGCTCTCTTTGTTTACATACCCATGCCCACAATGTCTCTGATGCTCTCTTGGTTTACATACCCATGCCCACAATGTCTCTGATGCTCTCTTTGTTTACATATCCATGCCCACAATGTCTCTGATGCTGTTGTATTTGTTTACAGGTCCATGCCCACACTGTCTCTACTAGTGTTCTCTTTGTCCTCGTCGTCCTCATCCTGTTCTGTCTGTGTGCCCGCACTGGTGTCCTGGGACACTGTGGATGTATCTGCCAGCTGTCCCTCAGTGCACCGGTCTTCTTCCTCCTCTTCTTCCTCTTCCTCATCATCTTCGTCCTCAGCATCCATAAGGAAGAGCCGTACACGTCGCCGAGATGAAAAGAGCTAGAAATATGAAGTGGAGCATTGTATAATCTGTTGACTGCAACACGGTTCCAAAACAAACAAAAAAAACCCAGTGAAATTCCAAATAAAATATTCTCAATGCCTTTAACCCTTTCCCCCTTAAACCGGCCAAAACCCGCTGGTGGTCAAATGTCGTCTGCTTCAGCGTTTTCAATTGATTTCAACATCAATGAAAAACAATTTGACTGAGAATTGAAGATGAGACCTGTCAAGAAAACATGACCCATGTCAACAGCTTTCCTTGGCATGGGTTGGGCACTTAGTGCCCAACCCATGCCGATGGAAAGCAGTTGACTCAGTCTTAATTCAAGGGGGAAGGGTTAATTTGCCATCTCGGTGGCTCTATTCCTTTTATCCAGTGTACATAAAGCAGCTTATTTTGACACCTGATGGTACAGTTTCACCTTTCACTTAAAATTTGTGCATTTAAATTCTTCAGCTTTGACAATCACAGCTTATGATGCTCTACAGGTACACTGGCACAGAAGACTTGTAAATTCTCCTAAAACACAAAACTATCATTACAGAGCACATACCTGCTCATCTGACTAGCACTTCTCATTTTATTCATTCCATATAGGTGAGAAAAGATTTACATAGAGGCCTCTTTGGTAGCATGACAATTCATTGTCCAGTTGATCTTGTATTATGTATGTGTGTTGCCCCCTGGTGGGAAAAGATAGAGTTGCCACTCCCACAAACACACTCACCACACAGGCCACTTTTCTTGTGCCACTGACAGTGAACTTGCTGGCCTTCATGTTGTCTAGGCGACGACAGTTCACATTCTCAACTTGTGGACCCACGTCTATGCACTGTCTGTTGTTGAATCAGAACACAACATTACTGTGTTAATGATTTCTTACTTCTACAGGTGCAAGCAAAAAAAAAAGTGTGTTACAAGTGCACTACAAATTTAGCTCACCGGTTTAGGATACCTCACAAAGTCATTGCAGTTGCACATGCAGTGCCTCTTCAGCAGTTTCATCAGGCTGTATGGGTCCTTTGTGCAAAATTTGAGCATACTCTACTACAAATACTCGGACCATTTCCTGGTCAGTCAAGAGCTTCCCTTGGTGTGATTTGGGCAGAACGCCCATCCAGTACAGCAGAAAGCTATTGACCTGAGGTGTGCCACCATAAGAGGTCTTAATTATCTGCTATTCTCAACAATATTTTTTTCATGGAATTTAGGTAAACACATTGGAGCTCACAACATTTTCTGTGCGGGCCTTTTTGGGCAATTTGAGTAGGAAAGGGTCAAACATTTTATCAAGAAGGATTACAAAGATGAGTACCCAGTGCACAGCCAATCCAAACCATCTACATGTATGTGTTTGTATGAATGCTACCAGGACAGTGATAAGAGTTGCTACCACATGAAGCAAGATACATGTATATCAATTTGAACATAAATGGACACTCTACTCCGTACACTAAACATGTAACTTACCCTACCTAGTCAACAGGGCTTATGATAAAAAAAAGACTATTATGTAATATACAGTCTATTGTAACCAAATGTAACTTTCAGTCAAAATTTTTACAAATATTTGAATGTTGTTTTTTTTCAGCTCAGCTGACTTGTCAGCAGCTCAGCTTATCTTATGGTCCTTCATCCATCGTCAACAATTGACTTCTTCTCCAAAACCGTCAGCCAGACTCCCTCCAAACTTGGTGGCTAATCTGTACCTTGGGTGGGTCTCTACCAAGTTTGTTCAAACGGTCATGCTCCAGTCATTTTTGGATTTTTTAATGATATTTTTTTTTTTTTTTTTTTGGCAAATCTCAAAAAAATCTCTGAAATAGCTCACCCGATTGCTTTGATATCACATAGGCACACTCCTGGGGACTCCTAGTTCTTAATTTGTTCACCAGGTGGCACTGTATTTTTTTAATTTTTTTTTAATTAGTTTTTGTGTGTTATGCTATATTTGACTTCTTCAGAACCATCACTCAGATTAAGGTCAAACTTCGTGGATATGTTTCCTGTAGAAGTGTCAAAGTTGTACACTAGGTGGAACTGCTGTGCTGATTTTTAACGATTTGTTCATTTCGTGTACTTATCGGTAAATGCACCTTACCTTTTGATTAAATATGTAAGTCAATGGGCTTTTGACTTCTTATCCAAAACTGTCAGCCAAATTGACTTCAAACTTGGTGGCAATGTACCTTGGTTGGGTCTCTACCAGATTTGTTAAAATGGTTACACTCAGCTAATTTTTGGATTTTTTATGAATTTCTTTTTTGGGGGCAAATCTTAAAAAAATGAAAGGGTATATGTACATGTCAGTTGAGCACAAGACTGTCACTTTCCTCTTGTTTTTTAAACCTTGTAAACTTTGGCTATGTTGACCACATACTTTTATCCACTAAATGTGACTGGTGTTTTAGCCAGCAGCTTGGCTAAAGAATATACAAGCTCGCCTCAAAGAAAATAGAACTGGTCTGTAGTTTTAATTCAATTCTTGATGAAATATCTGACAAATTTATTAAAAACAGTACAGCATCGTTTTGAGATCTCCCTTTCAAGAAACTTGATCCTATTTCTGTCAAAAGACAATCTACCATATATTCAGTTATCTTTGGTTAGCAAACAGGTGCTCATGTATAAAAGTTATGTGTATCACTTTATTTTACTTTCAATGTTAACATACTAATTGACAGATATGCAGACCAACTTACAGCGTGTCAAGCTGTGAGACCATGGTGCCCCCTTCTGGTAGTGTGACAAAACAGTGTGGTGCCAGTGTTGCCATGGGGACCTGCAGCAGAACAGGCAATCCATCCTCATGTACTTCTTCCAGCAGTAGTGACACAGTCTCACTGTCGTAGAATGATACATCAAGGATGTTGTGTTTGATGCATCTGTAAATATATTGCCAGAATCACAGTAACCAAAAACAACGCTTGGTGCACACAGAAAATTCCTCATTACAAAGCTCTTTGGGATTTCATGAGTTGTACGGCCCTTTTATTTGCCTCCTATATGCAAAGCAAGTTTCACCAACATTCTACACTTCACCCGGATAAAAGCTTGAGGTACCACAAGATGGCACCACTCCCTGAAGGTTCCTGTATATTCAACTCTCTAAAACCAGTAAGGTGATCGCACAGACACCACAGTGAATCAGCCTTATGTGGACTGACCCAGTGCAGATGACACAGCAACTTGGATACCTGTACCATGCCAGGCCCCACAGGGAAAATGGGAAAATACTAGAAACACATGAACACAGGGTGCATTTCATTCATGCATCAGATACATATAATATATACATTTCATGCATATTAAATACACATGGACATTCTCATTGAGCATGCCGATCGACACAGGAGACTGACATCACTTTTGGTAATATCAGAAGACTAGACCTACAGTGCATTGCAATCACATCATTTCTCAAGTTTTACCACCAATGTCACCAGTACACTTTATGTGAGTAGATGCACTATATCTTTGGAATATGTCCTGCTAGCTGCTGATGTCTTGCTTGCTGATATGAACATGTAATTGTAATGCTCTCTGTATGAACTAAGCTTGTTAATACCCAACATGCCATTTTCAATACAGTGGTCCCTGGCTCAACAAAACACCTTCCTTGAAAGACCACCTGTCTTGAAAAAACACCTTTCTTGAGAGATCACCATTTGCTCATACCAAGGGGTGGTCTATCAACATAAATTTCACTGTACCAGTAATAATATAGACTAACTTTATGTATATATGACCAACTTTAAGCATTGACATTTCCTTTTAACCTTCAACAGTTTTCACTGTTGGACAAAAATTTCCTGGTTAAGCTGGGCTGACACTAGCCTGTCATATCTGGAGAAATTGGATGAAGATACCTGCCACTTTTTACCAAATTGGTTAAAAATTTTAAAGATTTCTTCAGTTTTGATCAAATATTTAAACTTCATTATTTAACACCAGCCTATTGGCATGAAATTTTAGAATCAGTTTAGCTGAAGACACAAGAGTCTGGCTCACGCATCTGTATCACTTCAGCTAACCTGCCTACTCTTGATTTATTCCTACATGTAGTGCCAGCCCAACATCAGTACTATGAATCCACTCATATCAATCCAGAGGGACCTGGCATCAATATAACATGCAACTTTTTCCCATTAAAAATTACCACAAAGTGCCTGGTGTCTTTAATATTTTGACTCAATTTTCCACACCCTGTCATCAACTGGAACAGTTGCTGCTGACAGGCTCCATACCCCATGCTTTGTGCACTCATGGCTCCAGCGACCTTGAAAATGAAGTCAAGGTCACCAAAATGTAATCAGGTCAAGCTACAGTTTGATGTGGCCAGTAAGTCATGAGATATTTTGCTCACAAGGACTCTACTAGAGACAATCAGACATCATTTTAAAAGATTTTATCAACATTGTCAAAACACGGCAAGGGTATATGGTCCTGAGGGACTAGTGCGACTGATTTCGTTCCTTATGGAACTCTTCAGGCACGATGTCAGTTAAATCCCTGATAATGCGTTGCACTCTGTTGTGTGAGATGTAGTACAGTTCCCAAGTGTAAAGTGCAGAAGTAAACAAAGGACGTTGCCAACGTTGGGTTTAGGGATGAGGCATGACGTCATAAAGCAAACAGTAGGTCTGTTCAAAAGGTCACCTGTACAAAGTTGTCAGGTGTTGCAAGACGTGCCAGTGGCATGTGGTTTAGGAATATTCACGTCTCCTAGATGCAGGATATATTCTCAATATGGTCATTAAGGGTTATAATGATCCATATTTTATACCTATACAATGAGTAAGACAGAGTGTAATAAATTAGGATTTGATACCTCTGCATGCCGTTGAGATACCACTTTTTAATTTGTCTCTAATATTTTTTAATTTTCTTCTTAATGAATTTTATCTCACGTTGGAAACACGGGTGGGTCTCTTGTCCATCTGTGCATTACATTTTAATTTTAAAGGGGGGGTGTTTTTGTGCATCCTCTAACTGTGTATTCCAATACCTCTGTGGTGGGAAAATAGACATAGAACAGTAGAACTTTTTAAAAGAGCAGTAGAAATATAAAAGATATTAAACAATATGGCACCAACCTATCTTACAGATATGTTTTCCTATGGAAGACATATATGTCAGAGAAAATCAAGGTTGACCCTCAGCAGATGATAAATTGTATCTACCAAGCCTGAGACAAATTATGTAAAGTCGTCTTTTGCTGATTGTGGAGCCATGTGTTGGAACTTCCCTCCCTAACTGTACCAGGAAATCATCATCTGTCAAAAATTTCAAGGCAAAATGTACTGAGCACATAATGAAAGGAAGAGCAGGTGGAAAACACATTATGAGGTATACATTATGTATGTAACAAACTCTCAGTGTATCTTATGAACAACACCACCACACTTGTATTTTGGCATATATTCCTGACCGTACTATGAATGTATGATTGAATGTTGTCATTGTACGTGTACTTATGTACCTTGAATCTTTGTGGGCCTTGGGGAAGATTAGGGGCATACCCTATAGTCTTTCCCTAACCAAGCCACCCTCCTTACATAAAGTTTATATATATATATATATATATATATATATATATATATATATATATATATATATATATATATATATATACATATATGTGTAAGCTGAGAACAGTATATCCACCAAACTTGATTTTCGGGGGGGGGGGGGGAGCTTTCCTCAGTACTCTGTGGCTCTGGGTACATGGCAGCCTCCCCTGGCACCCTTTGATGCCGTACCCTGAGTATGTCAAGGAAAGTTAGTCAGCAGGAGGTTAAACTGCAGTCCCACTGCTTCAATTGTAATATATTTTGGATAAATCTGACAAGAGACCCTTTGGTGTCATTCCATTATGTAAAATGAAAAGCTTCACCCCACAGACAGACCTCATGTGAACTTTCCTGGGCAAAAGAATAAGATCCTGATTTCACTTCACTCTGAATCTCTGACAGTGAGAGTAATTCTGGCTTAAAGCTAACAAAAGCACAGCATTTCCTTTATACAGTTTGACACCATGCTGTAGTATCCATTGAATATGTAAGACCAGGCATCAATGGTATTATCTGAGATAAGACTGTCTAATGCTTGCTGAAGAGATCTGTGGAGCCTAAGAACTTGGACAAACACAGAGATTAACCTTATTTCTCTGTTTGAACAAATGTCCGTGCTATTCGGAAGTCCTGAGTACGTGTGTAAGACAACCGCTCTGGAGGCTGCATGAGCTGTCTTGTGTGTATCAGTGGATATATCCATATTGAGGGTGAACCGAAGAGATTCGACTGATTGAGCAGCAGCTACACCTTCTGTGTCCTCACTACTGTCCTACTGTAAATGTACTTGCTTTTAAGTGCGTAAAGTTTTACGGTTTTTACATTTCAGACATTTAACTCAAATTGTCATTTTGCTGTTTTGGACATGCACAGTTGCTGTTAAACCTTATGCTGAAATACTATTTCGCTGTGTTCTTATTTTCACCATTCTGTGCCAGCAGCGAAAATAAGCGAAAACAAAAATGCAGTGAAATTCAGTGAATTTATGGTACATGACACGGATATGATGAACGTAGTCTCAATACATTAGTGGGTAAAACCTCAGGGACTTAGCTGACATGCTGGCACGCAACTTTTTCTTATTAAATATTACAAGCCAGTATCCGATGTACGTGTCATCTGCTTACTTTTTTCTCCCATGAATTAAATACCACCAGTCAGTACCTTTGTTAGTGGAATAAAAATATAGTGGTTGTAATGACATTAAGACCCCCTCGACCAGTCTCATCTGGTTTTAAGTACACAGTATATGTTTACAATCAGACAGCCAGCTTAGAAAGCTTATCCAAGGTCTTCATATTAAGATGCTTCAGCTGTACAAATATCAAGGATGCTGCTTCACTTGTTCTTAAGATGTGGTGTTTACAAGTATTTTCTACATTGACACCTGCCATGCTGAACTAAGACAAAATTTTCCATTCACACATGAATATCTTTCTCCAATCCAATATTCTGTAATGTTGTCAGCATAGGATCAGCCTTTTTTGTGACACTTTCCGAAAGTTCCAACCATGTGCATTCACATATTACATCAGACACTGTACATATACAATGTAGAACTCTGTTGTGTCCTGTCCATGTTAGACTGTTTCTGTTCACAAATAACCACCAGATGGCAGTGGTGGTGTCGCCAGACAATGAAACTACCCGAAACTGCAGTCCAAGTCACCAGATGGACCAGAATTGCAACTGTTTTTCAAAAACTGGAAGCATGGGTATTATGCATGTCAAATGAAGTGCCATCTGGTGGCTGATGACACAGGTGGTTTAATATTTATTCTGCCCTTTTTGCAAGAAACACGTTTTCAATGGTGCACACATGAAAATCAACTTTTATTCATGAAAAAAGTTCTGATGAGGAGCAAACTGCAGGCCAACATTGGACAGAGTAATTTTTTGGACAACAGACAAAGTAATATTAGTTCATGCAAGCCAACAAGTGGGAACAAGATGGTGTCACTGTTGGCTTACAGGACAGCAGTGTCAAAGGATATGAATAATTGACCCAATAATACATGAATTTTAGATATAACTCATTGCAAACACAAAGAATGTCAGCAGTTTTTTCTCTGGGTTGCCAGGCGCAACTGAATTTATCGTACTTTTGCATGAAGTTTCCGCTATAGTCTCACACACTTTTCAAACATGCAGCCAACTAGAAATGTCCACATAATGGCTGGGCAATTAAGTATGAGTGTAAACAAAAGGCACAAACTAGTTTTAATTTGAATTTTTTTTCAAAATCTTTTCCATGAAACAGATGAGTTAACTGTTTAGTGCATGTTCCACTTAGTGCTCAAGAGATTAGTCAACAGCTTTCCTCAGTACGCTCTACGTCCAATACAACCAGAAACTCTTGAGCAAAGCTGTCGACAGATAGCATGAAAGATAAGTAGACATCACACACAGCATCAGGTGCTGGCTGGAACTTCACAGGTACCGCAACTCATCTGGCCAAAGAAGCCTAGGTCATCTTATATTTAATAAGCATTTGTTCAGAAAAAGTTGTCCACCCATTGGATGATTTTGATGAGCATCCTATAGGTAAAATTGTGATGTTTTAATATTCATAAAGAGCATGCATGCTGGAAATCACCTGTGAAGTTTCGGGACACAAGGATGTTGACATTCTAATTTGTGTACAAAAAGCATCATCCAAATGTACTTGGCTTAAAGTATGCCCATTAAGCATGCTTGGGCTTCACCATTAATGCCGAAGTACATGTATAAAAAAAAAAAAAAAAAAAAAAAAAAGAGTACTAGATACCTGGTCGTGTTTGATATGATGTAAATCAAATGTGGATCTGTCAAAACAAGCAAAAAGAAAACAGCGCTGCAATTCTTAAATACTGGGATCTGAGCCAAATGCTACAATGTAAGTCTGTGGGAAACTAATTAGTGGTTCAATCCATACCTTTAGTGGGACAAACTTACATGCAGAAACATCAGACTTTGGTCCCTTGGGGTGAAATGCATAGCCCTTACTCAAACCCTCATTAATTGTCTGCCAATGCACGGCTAATCTTCAATATATCATTTCAAAACTTTTAGCAGTTAAGCCCAGGAGCATATCAAATTTTTGTCACCATGTGTACAGATGGAGAGAAACCTTTTGTATAGCTCAGGAGTATATGACACTGTTTGTGCGGAATTTCACATTTAAAGCTGTTTTTAGCTCAACAATTACATTTGTACCGCTTCTGAGTGGTAAGGTACATATCTTGCACACAGGATAATTCAGTGTGGCTTTACGTGAAGAGTTTGGAATGTCAAATGAGCATTCCCGGGAATTCCTATTATCGGCAGCTGTGTCATCAGTTCCCAAGTGCTGCTTTCACATTTCTGATAACCAGAAGCTTACAAATATGAGCATGTCAATGCAAAGGACAAAAGCTGGTCAAACATGCGGAATTTGAGGCAAAAGTGACTAATAATCCATAGGAAATGGAATAAACGTGCGTGGATTGATACTGAATTGCTGCTGCAGCGTGCGGAGGAAGTGAGGGATATAGTATCTACAGATGTATGGGGGGGTTGAATTGGTTGTCTGACGGGATTAGATTCAGTCATGTGTGTGTGGCATTTAGCATAAGTATTTGTGTCAATTTACTCACATTATCCCAGCCACTGGGTTTGCCAGATTTCTCTCTCCATCAACATTTGTCTGGGCTTTCAGCATTGAGCGCCCGCTGCTGGGAACAAGATGGAACCCAATACAGGTATCACTGAATTAGTTTCTACACAACCACCCAGATCTGTTGTTCGTAAGTCCCTAGGGGACAACTGGCCTTCAAATTTCCTTCTGTATCACCTGGTCAATTGAGTGACCAGTGGCGATGCAGTCTAGTTTCACACCAGGGATATCAATTTCTCATTTACTTTAAGGGTCTGGATATTGTACAAACATATACAATGTACCAGGCCCATGCAACTTCTTTGTCAATTGTCATTCAATGAAAAATAGATTAGTCTCTCACTGAGTCTGTTGAGTTCTTTTGTGCTGGCAAAGTCAATGGAAATCAACACTGGATATTTCAATTCTCTGCCAGAGGAAAAGCATATGCAATTTGCAGGGGTCCAGATATGAGTAACAGTATTACAGAAAAACTTTGGCACGTGTGGAATGGTCATGCACACAATGTCACTGTATACAGTAAAACTTAAGCACATGTGGCATGGTCACACAATGTCACTGTATTGAAGTAAAACTTAGGCACATGTGGCATGGCCACACAATGTCACTGTATTGAAGTAAAACTTAGGCACATGTGGCATGGTCACACAATGTCACTGTATTGAAGTAAAACTTAGGCACATGTGGCATGGTCACACAATGTCACTGTATTACAGTAAGACTAAGGCACATGTGGCATGGTCACACAATGTCATTCATGCAGACAAAATGTTGGGCTGGCTCAACTTATGAAGACCACCCCTCACGAGAGACCACATACCTACTGAAGAATCCTCTTTCATAATACTTCAACACAATGACAGTTGGCTACACAGTGGTCCCTGTCTTGAGAGGTCACCCAATGGCAGGCCCAAAGTGGCCTCCCATTAGATTTACAATAACATGGAAAAGACAGTAGCAGTGACCTGTCAATTCTGGTCTTTCCAGCCAGGTGGTCTCTCATTGGAGAGGCCTTTTAAGACAGGGACCACTGTACCTAGAACATGGAAATCTTGATCTGAGGCAATCTGCTGAAATGAATTTTACTCAGGCTTACCAGTGCTCACAAATTGGGTCCTCATATCAAGAACCAAGCCACCTGACTTTATGTCATAGCATAAAGCATCTCTGTAACAGCCCTCCCCAAAGATTCCAAACCCTGCATGTAATTACACCAGACATTGTAGGCATGGAACTCTCTTCTCTCCTCTGTTCTCTATTTCTGTAGACATTTAACCACCAGGGGGCACTAGTGGTGCTAGGCCACATACTAGGCAATGGACAACCTGCAGCCGGCTTGTAAAGTTAGTCTTTTTCTCCACATCTAAGCTTGGAGTTACTTTCCTGACATGTTTTGGGTCATTTATTCATGGTCTTTATGTATATAAGGGGCAACTCAAAATTGTCATCACTTTCACACAAGTGGCATAGAGAGTATTTCTTGATATATATAGCCCCCTTACTCCTCCAGGTTTACTGTAGCAGTACCTGTTTTGAGAGACCACACATATAAATGACCACCTGCGTGCCTTCAAAGACCACCTTTCCCACATACTTTATTCAGTATTTTTCATTTAGTTTTTATCTCCTATAAGAAACCACCTGTCACAAGAGACCATGTGCTGGATGCAACTATAGCTAGTATAAGGTTGGTCTTTGAAGTCAGGTTTCACTCTTCTCTCAAAATGCTAACCTTGACCCAGATACTTACCAATATGTTTACATGAAAACAATACATGTTCGCTTGCACCCCCTCCCTTCCCCATGCATACTCAGTGTGTGCTTGCCGAAATGATTAAAATGTCACCACTAAGATGTAAATAAAGATTTGAGTTTGCACAATATATATATTCTTACACGGGAGAAACAAATCACTTGTGGTGGCTGAAACGCAGCTCCTCCGTCACCTGTGTGGGAGGCTCAGGCGTTAGAGCAGCTGAAAGTAAATCTTCACATAAAACGTCTTTGTTTTTCAATCTTCTGTGATGGTGACTCGTCTTATACTTCCCTGCCTACCTATATGTCTCATATTGTTTAAGATCAGCAGCTGCTCTTGATGCAGCTGGGAATTGCACCAAAAAAGTTTGATGTAAAGATTCCAAAGTTTTCATTTGAGATGAAAGCATACCTTTTTAATATACCAGGTGCCAAATATGTCTGTTTTTCTTTACACAGGATAACTGCGCAAAAGCATAATCAAACTAGAATAGGCTGATTTTCCGACAGAAAATCAAATGTCTCCCGGTGCGCCCTTACTATTGTCACCCTTATTTTTAAAAATAGGCATGCCAATTCCAATGATCTACAGATATGGTGTATATTGGTACATAACCATAGAAAACTTCAACCTCTTAAGTCTTATTCTTCTGACATCACATCTGGGACTATTTTCAATGAAATGCCCATGTCAGCTTGAAAAATAGGCCAAGGTCACACATCTACAAATATATAATAACACAATTTGAAAGTACTACCTTTTACAAGACATTCTTGACTTATCACTTCTGCAGCTTCAAGGAAGTGCTTGTAACCTTGAAAATAGGTCAAGGTCACCCATCTATACTCCCAACCTAGTCTGTATTATGATACATAATCATGCAGAATTTCCGCCTCCTAAGTCACATCCTTGTGGAGTTATCATGTCTAAATGGATTTTAGATGAAATGCCCATGCGACCTAAAAAAATAGGCCAAGGTCAAACATCTGCAGTCACAAGCAAGGTCTTACATGTCTTTCATAGAAACATAATCAGAGAAAATTTTAATCTCTGTAAGTCAAATCTTTCACTAGTGTGTCTGCAATGATTTTGAAAAAGTGGCCATGTGATCTTGAAAAGGGTCAAGGTCACCCATCTACAATCCCAAGCAAGATCTTATATAGGAACATCTTCACATAAAATTTCAACTTCCCAAGTCAAATCTTTCTTGAGTTATTGCTTTTACATGACATGCCTATGTGACCTTGAAAAATAGGTCAAGGTCACCAATTTGCAATCCCAAGCAAGGTCTTCTATAAATTTCAACTTCCCAAGTCAAATATTTCTTGAGTTATCACATCCACGTTGATTTTTGATGAAATGCCCATGTGACCTTGAAAAATAGGTCAAGGTCACACATCTGCAGTCACAAGCATGGTCTTACAAAAGTCTTCCACAGAAACATAATCACACAAAATGTCAACCCCTTTAAGGCAAATCTTTCTCGAGTGCATCTGCAATGATTTTTAAAAAGTGGCCATGTAACCTTGAAAACAGGTCAAGGTCATGCATCTACAATCCTAACCTAGTTGGTACTATGGTACATAAACATGCAAAATTTCAACCTCCTAAGTCAAATCCTTGCAGAGTTGTTGCATCCGTGTCAATCTAAGATGACATGCCCATGTGACCTTAAAAATATGTCAAGGTCACCCATCTGCAATCCCAAGCAAGATCACATATACGAACATCTTCACATACAATTTCAACTTCCCAAGTCAAATCTTTATTGAGTTATCACATCCACATTGATTTTTGATGAAATGCCCATGTGACCTTGAAATATATGTCAGGATCACACACCTGCAGTCACAAACAAGGTCTTACAAAAGTCTTCCACACAAACATAATCACACAAAATGTCAACCTCTGTAAGGCAAATCTTTCTCATGTGCATCTGCAATGATTTTTAAAAAGACGCCATGTGACCTTGAAAATAAGTCAAGGTCACCTATCTACAATCATAACCTAGTTGGTAATATGCTACATGAGCATGCAAAATTTCAACCTCCCTAGTCAAATCCTTGCAGAGTTATTGCGTCTGCATCGATTTTAGATGACATGCCCATGTGACCTTGAAAAATATGTCAAGGTCACTCATCTGCAATCCCAAGCAAGATCATATACAGGAACATCTTCGCATAAAATTTCAACTTTCTAAGTCAAATCTTTCTTGAGTTATCATGTCCACGTTGATTTTACACAAAATGCCCATGTGACCTTGAAAAATAGGTCAAGGTCACACATCTGCAGTCACAAGCAAGGTCTTACAAAAGGCTTACATAGAAACATAATCACACAAAATGTCAACCTCTTTAATTCAAATCTTTCTTGAGTACATCTGTAATGATTTTTAAAAAGTGGCCATGTGACCTTGAAAATGTCAAGGTCATGCATCTACAAACCCAAACTACTTCATATTATGGTACATAATCATGCAAAATTTCAACCTCCCTAGTCAAATCCTTGCAGAGTTATTGCGTCCACATCGATTTTAGATGACATGCCCAACCTTGAAAAATATGTCAAAGTCACCCATCTGCAATCCCAAGCAAGGTTTTATATACACATATTCACAAAAAATTTCAAATTCCCACATCAATTCTTGCTTCAGTTACCGCATTTGCAACACACGCAACAACATGTTGAAGAAGAAGACGAAGAAGAAGAAGAAGAAGAAGAAGAAGAAGAAGAAGAAGAAGAAGAAGAAGAAGAAGAAACGGACACAAAAACAATATGTCCCCCCGTTGCATGGGGAGACATAACTAGACTATGAAAGATGATTTGCTCGGCAGCTAATTGTTCTGTGCATTAATAAACTGGACAAGGTATGAGTTGGAATGGAAAGACATTCTGGAATACATCTGAGGTCATTATTTTTTCTTTTAAAGCAAAATCAAAATACAACCTTTGTGCGATATTGATTAGATGAAAACGTCAATAGCATATAAAAAAAATAAAGAAAATAGAATAACAATTTTTTCTATAACACTGTCAAACATATTTAAGACATATGAATTTAATATTCCTCCGAATAACATCATCTAAAATGCCATGTTTGTCCAAGATCCAGCTGATATGCAATGATTCATACAAGTGTGGAAACTGAAATTGTACCTCAGTCTACATTTTCAGATCTGCAAAAGTTCCTATCATTTTGTCCTACAGTATATGTACACTGCACTTCCTCCACTCGACTGTTTTGGTCCTGATCACAACAAAAGTCAAGCTCACCTATGAACAGTAATCATCTATGTTCAGAGACAACAGGGAGACCCAGGTCAACAACTTTCCTTGGCCAACTTTGGCTGCAAAGCATGCCATGGATGGCTGTTTACTTAATACACTTCTATTTCTTTACTGAGGATTAGGACAGTTGTTGACTCAGTCCAAACACAGCACTCCATTTTTTTAAAAAATCTGGATTAACCCTTCCTCCATCAACTTGCCAAAACTGGCTGGTGGTCAAATGTTGTCTGCTTCAGTGGTTTCACCTTCTTTCAACCTAGTGAGAAACAAATTGGCTGAAAATTGTCGATCAGACCTATCAAGATCACATGCCACAGGTCAAAAGCTTTCCTTGGCATGGGTTGGTCTCTTAGTGCTTAGCCCATGCCAAAGAAAGCTGTTAACCCTTTCTCAGTTCAAGAGGGGAAGGGTTAATCACCTCTCGCTGTTGAACCATTAACTCATTCCACACTATGGTCACAGGCGTTGGTCAGTGGTTCTGGCACTGCCTGGCCAGTCATGCTGCAGCTGCCCTTGCAGCAGCGGCAGCTGCTGCATGACTTACCAGGCAGTGCCCTTGTGGCCGCTGCAGCATGACTTACCAGACAGTGCCAGAAGCACTGACTTAAGACCATAGACATGTTGGTACTTGAACGGAAGCTCTTTTCATGGAGAAATTAAATATGCAATTGTCGTCTTAAATCTAGGTAAATATACAGAAAAATCAGGGACTGGTATGGAATGTGTTAAGTATACATATATCCAAGACTGGCAGTCCTTCAAACCTACATTGGTGAATGTGGTTTCCACTGTGTGCATCCACACATACACACCCAGCAGTCTGTCAGCACTGGTATGTGGGGTCTGGTAGCCTCACTCAGTGGGCACATTTCCAGGCCCTGATGGATGGTGCCCCTGTTAGCAGGACTGTGGCACTGCCAATTACTACAGGTGCAGGATTGTTAACAGATGGGGGATTATTATCACTTGAAGACTATATAGTATGCCACAGAACTTGAGAACCTTGATCCTGAAAGTGATCTTGTTCTGCAAGCTATCTAATTTTCATCTCAGGCATTCTGGTACAATGTTTACAATATTATATTTTGTACATCAGCCGTATATTTTAGGCATGTGAGTGACCAGTTAGAAAATTGTCTGAAAATTTCCCAAATCCACCTGAAATACCTGCAAATCAAGGAAAACTAGAGGTTCGACATAACTGAATTAACATGAAATATGAAAAAAAAAAAACAAAAAAACAAAAAAACATTATGACATCAATTTAAATGAAATCAGGAGTTAAAATAGCTGACATCAGCTAAATATATATGAAATCTCACATGTCTATTATATAATCTTAATACATTTTTGTTCTTCCCATACTTTAATGTTTCGGTATCATAGTGTCATCTTTGCTGGAAAATCATAAAAAAAAGGAAGATATGACAGCATAATACCAAAGTGACGACATGTTTGATGTCCATGTCTTACTCAAATCTGTATGGTCAATGCACATTTAACTATATATTTTATGTTCGGAAGGAGCGGGACTCAAACCTGCAACCTTTGGCACCAGTTGCCTAGCTGAAATGGGAAACGCACATGTCCACTCGACCAAATCCCCATTCTTAAAAAGAACGGTTCAATGGAGGTAATTATGTGCGAGTGCCATATCAACAGGGTTATGCAGTATATTTACTGAGTCGGAATTTATTTCCAAAATTGGGGACTTAAATCCACCAGCATTCAGGAAATGCCGAAAATATATCTTTTATGTTCGGAACGAACGGGACTAAAACCTGCAACCTTTGGCACCAGTCGCCTGGCTGAAAGGGGAAATGCACATATCCACTTGACCAAATCCTCCTTCTTAAAAAGAATGGTTCAATGGAGGTTGTTATGTGAGAGTGCCATATCAACAGGGTTATGCAGTGTGTAACATGTTTTCAGTAAGGTGCAAGGAGGAGGATGTAATTGACCAGAGCATAGTCCCCAGTAGATGGCACTACAGGTAACTTCCCCTGGTATCTACCTGTCGCGGGTGGAGACTGTGAGCTGGGTGGTAAACAAATACCTGCCTCATACATTGGTCGAAAATGTTATGTGACACAGGAAGCAGAAGCTGCCACCAAGCAGAATAGTATATCTCATACGCTCTATTTATTCCCAAATCATATAGGCCCATCCACAGCCCAGTTTGTCTTTTGATTGCATATTTCTGAACACTTTGCTCAAATTAATTTGAATTTATCCGATAAGTCATAAAATGAGCTTTCGTTCCATATCTAATAAAATATGTTTTTCTCATCCCACCAAGTCCTGCTCCACCTGTTCTTGCAGGTGGGGCAGGACTTCAAGGCAATGCAAAAACCACTGTGCCAGATACCTTTCAACATCACTCAGAAAGGATTATAAGCTCTTTAACAAAATTTAAATTTGTCACTTATATGTCTCTGATAACCTTGGAGTGGTTTTAATATGGACAGCACAAGATACAAGAAAATACACTCTGGAATGTAGAAAGGCAGAGGTAACACGAAAGTGGTCTTTTTATGAAGGGGTCTAAATAGTTTTCTACTTGTGTAGTTGATGTCTTGCTGTTCAGCCAATGGTGTGGCACCTATCAATGCGTACAATGTATGTCAGTTTGTAGCAGGAAGTCCAACTACTCAAGAATGACACGCAAAAAACTGACGTCAAAGTAGTCCATCTGTGCTCCCCAAGCATTAGTTGGGTATCACTTTTCTGATTCTTAAAAGTTAAAATTATATAGTTTTGGACAGGTCATAATCAAGAGATTACAAAAAGTGTAAAAATTGTGATCCTTTAACACTGTTGTTGTACAGCAAGCATTTCTTTCAGCTGGAACGGCAATGCGGCGTGGGTATTGGAATGTGGAAATAAGTTCCAACTAGTTCCAGTAGCTTAAAAAGTATTTTGATCAATTTACTGTCAACACATGTGGCTAGAAGCCATAAATTTAACTTCTGCTCACACTGTAACAGTCATGTAAACAACATCTAAAATATGCCGTATGCATATTAATTTCCCACCACAAAGCACCGGTTTGGCGCCAGACGATCACGGGGGACGTGCGGGTCACATCACTGTCACAGACTGGGCCATGTGTTCATATCTCACAAAATTCACATTTTTTGAGAAGTTTAAGTTCACAAATACCACACTGGTATTCGTCTAGTACTTCCAGAGCCATATATAAAGAACAATTTCCATCTGCCTTTAATAAGTATTCTTTATTTCCAAAATATTAGTAATATCCCGCTTTTCCCCACAGTCTCTGACCCCTATCTAACAATATACCGCCAAGCAAGACCAGGCAATCAGGTATGCAGTTGTGGCGGGAAATTAATATGCATATCTCCTATATTCTAGCTTTCAGAAAATGTATACTTTACAAATATATATTCAGTGCTTCATTGGATAATAAATGAAAGCTACTGGTCACATGTATGTATGTATGTATGTATGTATGTATGTATGTATGTATGTATGTATGTATGTATGTATATATGTATGTATGTAAATATATATATATAGACATCCTTAAATTGGAAAGACTGTAACCAGTAATTATATTACGTGTGCCATAAAGTCTTTGCAATGTCTAGAATGCTTTCCAAACACTCAAATACAAACTCACAAAGGTATTATACATATACATGTTTGTGTCATTTCTTTCTATGTGCAATACATTACCAGAACCATACCCAGGGACCACTCCAAAATTTCCCTACGATGCTCATTCAAGCATGATGTAACCAATGAAGTGTGACAGTGATGGTGCAAATCTGTAGTGACCATCACTATTAATCATTTACCCAAGTATGAAAGTCGTACCCAGTGTAGTTAGTGAACTAATGCCAGTCCGAATTTTTTTCTACAATGCACATTCAAGCATGATGTAATCAATGAAGTATGACAGTAATGATACAAATCTGAAGTGACCATCACTATAAATCATATACCCAGGTATGAAAGCCCTACCCAGTGTTGTCAGTGAAATAATGCCACTCCAAAGTTTTACGTTGACGGACAAAAAGTGAGTGCTTAGTCTCGCCAAGAGCTTATGTTGCCGAAACAATAAATTACATGTTTACTCCATGGATTAAATAAGGCAATCCCCATCTTTCTCTGGCGAGATTTAGGTGTTGCTGTAAACAAATACTTGATCCCCCGGATATTTGTTCTCTCTCCCCCCCCCCCCCCCCCCCGGTAAAAATCTGCAAACATGTTTCCCCAAGGGAAAGGAATATTTGTTCCCATCAATGAATATTTGTTTCCCCAGCCCCAGTATGGAGAGCTAATGTACTAATGTTCTGCAAGTATTTGTTTCCACCCACAAACTCACTGAAGATTAAGTTTGTGTGCAAACATTGACTTATCGTGTTTGCTAATATATTTTTCATCTTATCTATGTTTATCTCTACTTTGTTTAGCTTACAAAATTTAGTTCAACTTAGATAAGCTTTAGTTTTTTCTTAGTTTAAGTTCAATCTCTTCTTCCATTCAGCTTATAGAGCTCAGCTGAGCATAGGCTGATCATGGTAAAAGTACATTAATTATCCCCAAGTGTGAATGCGATGTGCATACAATAAACATAATTGATAATATAAAGTGTATGGTAGGGGAAGAAATATTTGTAAGGTGAACAAATATTTTTTTGTGGGGGGAACGGACATTTTTCTTCCAGGGAGAACCAATATTTGGGGGGAACTAATATTCTGTGACACCTTACAACACCTAGGGAACTGACCTACTGCACCCTGTTCTTGCAGTTAGCTCTAACCTGCAATACAAGTCATGCATGAAATAATTGATTTCCACTGATATCTGTGACCCCGCCACTGTGCAAAGGTGACAATCCGCTGCCAGGATATACATTGTAGGTGTAGGGATGAAAAATCAAGAGTGTTAGTAACATTTGGGAGGGGTGGGGGCTTATTCCAAACATATGGGAACTCTTTCTTCTATAAATTTCCACTCTAGTTTGGTGTGACTTTTTAAAGATTTCACTGATTTTATCAAAAAAGTTTGCTGGTTTGGCAAGAAAAAGCACCAATCATATCTTTGCCATGTTTGATAAAGGTATCTTGCCAGGTGCTTATTGCTGTATGATGCTAGCAAAGGCTGGAGTGCCAGGACGGGTAATAGGAATGACCAATACTCTCACTGAAAATGTTTTCATTATCAGCAATGGGAAAATTGTCAACGCATTAACAAATATAACACAAGCTCACAGCACTGTTTCACAGTTTATAATGAAATGGGCAAAACACAGAAGTCCAAACCAAACAGGTCAGGCTGCACCAACACATATATTTAAACTATGGAACTACTGTCATTATTATTATTATTATTGTTATTGTTATTGTTATTGTTATTGTTATTGTTATTGTTATTATTATTATTATTATTGGGTTAACAGGGTTTCCAATATGCTGGTATTGCAAATAATTTTGCCCCAGTGCATTATACAGAAGATAAAAATATTCCTAAATAACATCCAGTATGAGGTATAGGAAGCAAGAGGGCTTCCAATGTGCTGGTGTGTAGTAAATAAAATGCCCCAGTACAGGAACTACATGTACCCTTTACCCCCTTCTTGTTGGAGAGGAACAGCGTGAAATTGTCAGCTTTATCTGGACTGTTTTTGAAAGGCACAGATTACTCATGCTGTTTATGTGATGAAATTTCCCTGTAACTTTTCTCTGTTGTAAGCCCTAATTGCGTCTGAGTTCCAGAGTCTGAACATGTACATAACAGAGATATACTGGTATATTGTGTTAAACTTGCAATTATCGCGTCACCAGAGGATCACACTGACAAGTGTACACTCTACGTGCCAACGAATCTGGACATAAGACAAAAATTTATGGAGATTTGGCAATGTCTCTGTGATTGATACCAACATGAACTTTGTCAGAAGAACTAATCCATAAAATATCCTGTGACCATGACCATATTGACAAATTGAAATGTTGGATTGAGCTCAAAGAAGATGGGTCTGCAATGCTTGAAAGCCGGTCAAAAGGGCAGCCGATTGAGACTATTAAAGCCATCGATACGCGTAGATCATGCCGGCTTGTACACAGTGTGGACAGCTTACAAATCTCTATTGTTTCTGACCGAGTATGTCTGTCCCTTTCACGTACATTTCGTCATGCCACATTTATTCTGGTTTCAGTTGTTTCCACGTCCCTGGTCACTGGACAGAGACTTTTTCAAAAAATAATGCAATAAATCACTTTTGTCTCAATGTAATCTTGACGTCCCCTTCTTGGCACTCTTGTTTGTTGATTGATGTGATGTCACCCCTATTATAACCTCTGCTGACCCCCCCATTCTGTGTTTTGCTGACCAATTCCATCCACCATTCACCCTTGCACGGGGCATTTCATATATTTTTTCAAATGGATCCATCCATGAAAAGAAAAGATCCATGGTGAACACTGACCAGTGTCTCATACCTAGTCGCCATCTTTGTGACCAGCTCTGGACTCTAATCTATCAAAAGCCGGCGGTTTACAAAGGGTTTCAACCTTTTGTGGCTGACCACCCGCCTTGAATACATCGTGGAATTATTGACGGCGCTCACAATGGATGGTCACTCTTGCAAAGTTCAGTGGAATTGTATCCCTCAAACGGCCCTCTTGGACAAAGGCCTGATGGTACAAGAGAAACCATAATGAAAATTTAGGGGCGTGAAATGTGTAGGGTGACACCCTCAAACAGTTGTCCCAGTGCACATATGCCCCTTTGACATGTTTCGAAGCACTGAAATTACTCGAGTTGCACAATTATACACCAAACAGGGCATTTTGTTACACTTTTATTGGCACGTAAATCATCCAGGGCACTTTATTTGTTGATTTTGCTCTAAGTGTTAAAAGTAAACTACAACTATTATATTCTGACAGAAAAATCAGCTTGTATACACAGTAACAGTACCAGGATAGTGCTACACCTAATTCCCTTTGAAGCGGAATACAATTCTCCAAAAAGCTATTCCCCATAAAACAAGCTTTTTCTTTTGTTTGAATAGAACCCCATCTCAAATTTCTGCGGTTTCACTAAGTAGCCAGCCTATCTGTCTGAGCATGCTGGGTAAACCTGATATGGCAGACATATTACGATCCAATAACTGTAAAAATTGAAGAAGGATCCTTGCAAGGTATCACATTTTAGTTGAAGGAAGTCGGCTGTCAGTCCTCTAAGGCTTAGTTGGGTTTTGTGGCTCTATCGGGTAATAGTTGCCCTTTGTCGACTAATCTGAATAAGAGGCTTAATTAAGCTGGTAACAGGTACCACGTATTTCAGATCTGACTGAGCGGCCGGTCCCTAGAAATTGACACATCTACAAGCACACTTGGGCACAAAAACATTTTTGTGACGGTCCTTGCAGTGTGAAATTCTTCATGACAACAGAACAAAGTTAGTTCCTTGGGACCGACTGCCTTCAACTGATCTTTCATAAAGGAAAACCACATCCTGTGGCCATTGATGTTCATATTACAATTATGCAGATCACCCTTCAATATATGGCAAAGAGAAGTGAAGAGTTAGTGGGTGGTGATGTCCATGCACTTGTTGACACAGTTTGCCATTCAACGTCACATTAAACCTACGTGTATCTTGCAATAGTCTTTATTTCATTTCTTCAAGTTTCTTCCTTTCATTCTAGCCTCCGAGTCTCCAGCACATTTTTTCCAAGATTTAATATGAAGACTGTACAATAACCCTTTCGCCCTTGAATTAAGTCTGAGTCAACAGATTTACTTGGCATGGGTTGGACACTTATGCCAAGGAAAGCTGTTGACCTGGGGCATGTAATCTTGATAGGTCTCATCAACCATTCTCAATCAAATTCTCTTCATTACTGTTGAAATTAAAATGCATTCAGAGATTGCTGGATCCATGCCTCTGTGACCTCATTTATAACCTTGCTAATTTATCACAGGTCTCAATTTGGAATGACTGAAGTTTCATGATTTGAAGTCAAAGCTAGGACAACAGAATTATAGCCCAGACATGAAGTGTAATGTAGTTTTTTCATGATGCTATCACTGTCACCCAGATACTTGACCTAGTTTTGTTTCATGACACACATTTTGGTCTACATTTATAAGTCATGCTTCAACTGCAATTATGGCAGTTGGGGTAGAGCTTGATAAAATTATGATTTTTTTGGATGACTATTATGATTGTATTTTTGAGAGATTTATCACATGCACTAATTTAAAATTAAAAAAGCACAAAATAAAAACAAAAACAAACAAAAAACAAAAAACAAAAAAAAAAAAAACAAAAAAAAAAAAAAAACAAAAGGGACAAAAGCCCAGAAAATGAGAAAAGAGAAAGAAAAAAAAAAAAGAAACAAATTTTAAGCTGGCACTTGACAGACCATATATGTATTTTGAGAAGCTAAAATAGGAAGATTTTATAATATGTTTTGTGACCAAGGAGCGGCCTTGTGACAATCTGTTTTTCAAGCACGGGAAGAAAATCAAGACTGTAAATTAACTTTAGCAATCATAAATGTTAAAACTAGGAATCAGTCAAGCAGGAGAGACCATAAACTTGTTTCCATCAATCTGTATTATAATCCAACAGAAGAAGAAATATACCACATGATGGAAAATCAAAGCTTTGGATATTGTACCCAAATCAAGAGAAAGCAGCTTTCTCTTAATTGCCAAACACAAGCCTTGTTGATCTACGCACAAAGCAAAACACAGGTGATGAACCAGAATATGGTTAATATAAAGCCACATGACATACATGAAAAAAAAAATTTGCATGATAAACAATGATAATAGTTTTCTTTTTTTCCTTTTTGCATCAGTACAGCATTACTTCACTCCACCTTAAACATTATGATAAATTTTTCATGAGTAGCCCTTCAGTGACCTAGATGGCAGAAAGCAGGCAGAGTATTAAATTAGCACAAAGAAACGATCAGTTTTCTACAATTTACCCTCAATAAATTGCATCCACTTTTTGACACAAAGTGCAGCTCTAACATTTACAAGCATGTCGCTCGTTTTCTGTCTCGGTGCTGTTGCACAAAAGTTAAAAGCCAACTTGACAACAAATCTGGACAGAAATGTCTGGTGTTTTGATTGCAGTCATTTCCAATCCGCCTTTTCCCCATCGTCCACCCTCCCCGACCGTTGTGATAAATCTACCTGTTACAAATATATCAGTTGTCCAGACAGTTTTTATGTGGTCAGTTTTCCGCTTGGCGACTCCCTGCTGATCGGGACCTGTCAAGTGGTCTGGTCATGTCCACTACGGCCTTTGTTCTCTTTCAGTTTGGTAAATCGTCTGGTCAACTCAATAGTGCCCCTTTGACCATTGAGTGACCGCTACTTGTTGTCCTGGGGTCAAGACACATCAATGGAGAGGTCACCGAGTGGTCATGGAGATTTTTCTAGCGGGATTGCGAGTGTTTATCACCGCTTTGATTAGTTTGTCGCGGCATTCAGCAATCACATCTGTGCCTTCATGGCCGCCTGGTCTGCCTGGGTTTCACAACTCTTGCTTGTGTCTAGCGTGAAACGTTTATCCTCCATACTTCATCAAAGTCAAAGACAAATGAAGCCCAAATAGACCCCCACACTGTGGGCGCCACTCACCCCTAACCCTAATGGCAAAAACTTGCTAATTGCTATATACAGGTGCGTGATCCCTACACTGAATTTGGTGCCAACTTAACACACATAGGTCAGATGTCACTTAAACATGCACAAATCTGCTGTGATTTTGATGGTAAATGCCATCAATGCTAAAATGCCACGTTATTCTGACTCCTTAACACACAAGCTGAAAATAGTTTGTCATAGAACTTCAGTTTGTCCCAGGAAGCAAGTTTATTAGTACTGGTACATTATAGTCTTGACTGTGCCAAATGTGGCCAAATTTCTTTTACTTGTAACTCTGAACCTTTCGTTGCACCTGTATCATGCACGGCCAGGCACCTGCAGGACTAATAACCACTGGGGTGGAATGCATTTTGAGTCCAAGAACTTGGGACTACTTTCTATGCTGTTTCCATGCATTCCATGCCGATCTTAAATGAACGTTCATACCTTTTGACCAAGTCACAGGTAATTGTAGGCCAAATTGGAATTTGTATTCAAAATTTGCTGCATCACACATCTCAAAGGTGAAATAAAATGAAGTGTATTTAACCTTTTCCTGGCCACAGTAAGACGGAGTCAACAGCTCGCCTTGCTGAGGCTAGGGCTCAACGTGCCCCACAAACACCAAGGAAAACTGTTGATCCTGCATGATCGGTCTCTAAGAATTATGGGTACCGGTAATACCCATAATTCTCCACAAAAATGTTTTCTATTATCACGGAATTTAAGAGAAAACATTGAAGCAGATGACAAAATTAACATCAGCGCGCTTCATTTTGGGCAATTTGGTTAAGAAAGGGTTAATTTTCATGGCTATTGAGCCTTCTAATTCTGGACTCTCCAAGTGAACCACATGCAACAGCCCTGTTTCCAAAGCCCCAGGCAAACCAAGCTCCTTCCACTGCAGTTACCTGACACCTGCATTTTGCATATATCAACAAATTAAGTTTCTCAACAAACTTCATCCTACTCCAAACATTCGCATGTTGTCAGCTAAGACGTTTAACTTTGGGTAAGATTGGGAAGCCTTATATCACTATGGATCAATGTGCTTAGAATTATCTTACGAGTATCTTGACTTCCATCAGAGAAAGTTGCTGGCCGCGAACTTTGCACACTCAGGAGTTTAACGGACCTTATCTGTCAACTGCTGAACTGTTGCTGATGTTTGCTTTCCAGAGGAACAGAGCCTCCTACAAACATTTACAGTTGTTGGAGTAACTATTCCATCTTTGTACACGATATTTGGAGTTTATTGACTAAATTTAATTGGAGGCTTACACAGTTCCGAAGAGCTGTTTAAAATGCCAAAGCCAGTTCAAAAGAATATTTGCAAAGCAATTTTACATCCAAGTCCTGTGACAACACTCCAATTTAAGTGTGATACTTCAAAACTGTGTCTATTTGCTGCACATTCTATGTCCAGGAAGTGACATTTTGCACTACGCCTTTGACACTTACAGGTCTTCAAAAATCAACTCAACAATGTTGCCACTGCAAAAGCTCCCCTGCATTTAGTAATGTGAGCAGAACAGCCATTGAGGTGTATTTAACAGAAGTATCGTCACCTGGTTTATGATCGGGGAATATAATAGTGTCATCCGGACAGCTTGTTCTGAGAAGCTCCACGTGAAAGCAAGTGCTTTCTGACTTTGGTTTGCACGACTGGCTGGTGCCTGTGGTCACTCGATCATTCTTCTCACCCATCCATACATTTACTAATTAAGGTCCCTGTCTTGAGAGATCACTCCAATAAGAGGCTACCTGCCTTGAAAGATCACCTTTTTAACTCATTCCATACTGTGGTGACAGGCATTGCTCAGTGGTTCTGGCACCGCCTGGCAAGTCATGCTGCAGCTGCCCTTGCGGAAGCTGCAGCATGACTTGCCAGGCAGTGCCAGAACCACTGACTTAAGACTATAGGCATGTTGGTACTTGAACAAAAGCTCTTTTCATGAAGAATTTAAATATGCAATTGTCGTCTTAAATCTAGGTAAATATACGGAAAAATCAGGGACTGCTGTGGCATGAGTCAAGATAAAGTGGTCCCTCTCTAGAATGACCACCTGTCTTAAAGGACCACATTTTTTCAGACACATTGCATATTACTTTTCATGTTATTAATACAGACAATGAAAGATCATCTGTGTCAAAAGACCACAAGTTGCTGCTGCCTAAGGGTGGTCATTCAAGCTAGGGTTTTACCCTCCTCAGTGCTTTACAGTTATCATGTTATTTATATCATTTATACCTTTCATGACCGACTAACTGTCTTAACAGACCATAATTTTGTCATACCCACGGCTATTCTCCAAGATGGGTTTCACTGTATCATGTTTGTGCCTGTGGCTGGGTGAACGACACTCTTGACATTGCTATTTGTTCAACAACAAATTAGATGCAGGCAACTCTTTAACTAGTTCAAAAACCCTCTCACTGACAGGATACTTCTTTGACACTGAAAGAAACAAAGTCAGAAAACGCCTAACTCTAAGTTCATATTTCAAAAATGTATCAGTAACCTTCACTGAGCTCTCAACATAGACATTTTCAATCTGTTATCCAATTTCCAATGGCAACTTCATAGATTCAGATTTATTTAATCACAATGTTGCTACATTGTTACAAGTGCACAGCACCATGTACTCCCTCCCTCGAGCATCCTGTCTGCACATACTCTTGTAACAATAATATAACATCCCTTTTTTCCTGACCATAGGTTTATGCTTTCACCAATGCACTGTTCCCGTCTAATAATTCAGTGCATTTTCAAACACTTAATGGATTGACTAACCCAGTAGAATATTCCATCTTTAGCAGGGATTGCTTAGTAAAAGGATTTACATTTAATGTCTGTCTGTCAGTCACTTACATGTAGAAGGTGGTATCAGCCTATGCCCTATTACACTGAAATAACCACAACATAAGCATAGAAGTGGTGATGCTTCTTATAGATACATATATGCAATATAGATACATGCAATCTCTCTCTCTCTCTCTCTCTCTCTCTCTCTCTCTCTCTCTCTCTCTCCCCCTCCCTCCATCCCTCCCTCCCTCCCTCTCTCTCTCTGACAGACACTGCTTTGCATGTCAAATTCACAGGCAATCATGACTGCTGGATCCATGCCCTGCCCCCTCGCCCCATTTATAACCTCGCTAATATCAGGTTTCATTTTGGAATGACTGTAGTCAATAAACATAGGCTATCACCCGGACCCAGAAACTTGACCTAATGACCTACTTTTATGCATGACATACTATTGTGTCCAGATACACAGGTGTGTTATTTTTCATGAGTCTAAGTCAAAGGACAACAGAATTACAGCCTTGGCACGAAGTGCTATGTAGTTTTACATAAATGTATCACCCTGACCCAGATACTTGACCTAGTGACCCACTTCTGTTTCATGACAGACCTTTACGTCAAGATATATGTGTTTGTCAAGTCTCATGGAACTAAGCTAAAAAGTAAAAGAATTACAGCCCAGACACAATTTTATAAAGATATGTCACTGTGACCCAGATAATTGACCTAGTGACCTACTTTTGGAATATGGCACACCCTTATGTCCAGATGCACCTGTGTGTACAGTTTCATTAACCTAAGTTGAAGAATAAGCAAGTTATAGCCCAGGCAAGAACAGAGTAGACCACCTACTTGCCCTACTAATCTGCTTTTGTTTCATGACACAACTTAAGGTCAAAATATGTGTGGCTGTCAATGTCCTGGGCACAAGTTTACAAGGACATGTCACTGTGACCTACTTTTGGTACATGACACACCCTTATGTCTAGATACATCTGTGTGTACAGTTTCATCAATCTAAGTTACACAGTTAAGGAATTATAGCCCGGACACGATTTTACAAGACTATGTCACTGTGACCCACGTACTGGACCTAGTGACTTACTTACAGTACATGAAACATTTTTAGATCTAGCTATACATGTATGTGTGTGTCAAGTTTCATGAAATCACATTAAATAATCAAGGAATTATAACCCGGACATGATTTTACAATATGTCACCGTGAGCCTGATACTTCATCTCATGACCCACTTTTGCTTCATGACACAGCCTTATGTCTATATGCACCTGTGTGTAAAGTTTCAGTAATCTAACTTGAAAGACAACCGAATTACAGCCTGGACATGAAGTGTGATATAGTTTTGTGTGACTGTATCACCGTGACCCAGATTCTTGTTCTAGTGACCTACTTTTGTTTCATGACGTACACTTTAGGTCAAGATATAGGTGTGTGAGCTAGGTTTTATGAAAGTAAGTTAAATAGTAAAGGAATTATATCCAAGGCACAATTTTATAAGGATATGTCACTGTGACCCAGATACTTCACCTAGTGACCTACTTTTGGTACATGACACACCCTTATGTGTAGATGCATCTGTTTCATTGATCTAAATTGAAGAACAAGTGAACTAAAGCCTGGGCATGAAAAGCGGATAGAGGGATGAATGCACGGAAAAATCAATTTTCCTTGGTTTGTACAGGTGGTCTAGCTGCAACTGTTTATTTTACAATCACTGGGACTGAATATAATGCCCCAGCTTGTTTCCACTTCAGTTAAACATTGGCGGATGGTTTAACTAGGAAAAGCTGTCCAGCTAGAAAGGGTACATTTTGGTTCAGGGGTAAGTCAAATTGTTCTTATCTGAACCTGTACTATGAAAATTTGGTAATTATGGTTTGTTTGACAGGTATTCTTCTTTGATATGAAGCTCTGCATTTACAAGCAAAACTTCACATACTTAGCTAATTCATCAATTGCCACGTTCATATTTATTCATTATTATGTGGGTTGTCTTTGCTGAATATTTAGCTTAGGCAAGGAGCCGCTACTCAGAGAGACGTGTACGGGTAAAAGGCTCCGAAACATGTTGAGTAGTTACCCGCTGAAGACCCTTTAACTTATTTGGGCTAATACAGCCTAGGTCAAAATTTTACAGAGGAACGTGTGCAATATAGACAATAGTAATTCCATATATATACAGGTTAGACAGGGACAGGTTAGCTTATGGAGAGTAAAGAGTTCGAACTGCGGAATAGGATATTGACTACTAGGAAGTGGTTCTGGGCAAAAAGACACAAATACAATTACTAAATGCCCCTCCTCCAGTTGGAGGGGGGCATAATTGAAAGGGACATCACCTTTGCATGTATTTCTGTGCAGTCCTTTTTGCAACCTCCAGTAGCATGAAACTTGGGTAAACACATTGATGGTTTTCACAACAAATGCTGTCAGGAAAGCCCTTCATTCATTATATATATACATATCCCCGCGTCATGTACTTGATAACCATCAGACTAACCTTGAAGTGAGATTTCTAAAATACAAATCAGACAACAGTGGGCCAGTGCACATGGAATATACACTATTATGGCTGTAATTCATTTAACTAAAAAAAAAAAAAAAAATGTTTCGGCAAATTAAACTTTATGAATTTTACCTTTCAACACAAGGAAAAACTTTTTATTTCAATTACAAGACCACTAGCTATAACGATCACCTTCTGCAAGCAAACGCACAATTTGGACTGTCTAGAGGTTGATTGGCCATGGTGTCTATATGTGTACTTTTGATCTAACTGTACTACAAAATTAGTCACCGTGTTACTGTTTTATGTATTCATTTTGTATATTCCATCATTTAATGATTCTACGATATCCACAAAAAGTTGATTGTTGTGTTTTTGTACATCTTAAATCTATGACCAAAAGGTACTATTTGGCCCAAAACTGTCTTTAACCTGGAATTCCTCCCTTAGAACTATTGATCAGGAGATAGCACAGACTTGCATGTTCCATGTTGTATCACATCAACTGCTTCGTTTCACAAGAGGGCTGTGTCAACAGCCCATACTCAGCTGACCTAGACACTCATCACACTTGTGGCTCTGTGAACTTGGGATAGGATCAAGGTCACCCATGTACTGAGTAAGTCTGACCTTTATAGAAGAACACTAACATGTGCAACATCAGGGTCCCAGCTCAAGTAGTTCTAAAGTCATAGAGAAGAGTCAAATTCATGTATGTTGCACTGTGACTCCAGAAACAAGGTGAAGGTCACTCGCACTGTCTAAGAATGACCTACATAGAGAAACATTAACTTGTGCAACATCAAGGTCCTAACTTAAAACAGATCTCAAGTTATCAAGTGAACAGTAAATTTTGTGTCAGTTGTCCTGTGACCTTGGGAATGAAGTCAAGGTCCAAACATCACTGGAGCATGACCATTTGCACAAAATAGGCCGACACTTATACAAGGTACATCGATCTCTACCAAGTTTGGCACAAATCTGGCCAAAATTATTTAAGTTATAACCATTACAAGAAATTCCTATGTTAAACTTTCCTATTAAAACTTTTTTTTAGATTTTTGAAAAAAAAGAAATCAAAATCACTGGAGCATGACCATTTGAACAAACTTGGTAAAGACGCGCCCAAGGTACATTGCCACCAAATTTGAAGTAAATCTGACAGACAGTTTATTCAGAGAAGTCCAAATGGTAAATTACCATTAGAATGCCCACTGACTTGCATAGTAAGCAATAGAAAAGATGCATTTACCGATAAGTAACCGAATTGAAAAAAAAATCATTTAAAATCAGGAATTCAAAGCAGTGCTATCAGTGAACATCTTTGCTTGACCCTTTCACAAGGAACATATCGACAAAGTTTCAACTTATTCTGAGAGACGGTTCTAGAGAAGAGGCGACAAGTAACAAAAACACACTCAAATTCATAACAAAAGTTGAAAAAATGCAACACCACACTATTTGTTGACAGACTCTGGTTCCAAAGCAAAAGTATGCATTGTTGATAATATATTCTATCATTTGAGTACATTCTTGGTTCCTGTAAGATATTCCTTTGCTTAACTTTATCAAATTTAGCCTCAGCACCAGATATTTTGATATACTGACATGTGCCACCTTTGAACGCTTTATCCAACATTGAAACGGATGGATGACGGATGGCTAGTCATAACATAAGCTCAGCTGACTGACAAGTCAGCTGAGCTAAAAATGATTTGAAGTGACTTTTCCGTACTGAACTCCTTCATGGGAACTTTCATTCACATTAGCTTTTGACACACTCAAGTCTAAAATGGATAGTCTTTGTATAGATAGCTGGAAAGTCATGTCGTCAGTCCTTATATGGCAGCTGCAGCATGACTTGCCTGATGAGGCAAAAATCAATGACCAGATACAGTACTTGTTTCAAGTTGCCATCATATAACCAAGCACCAAAGCACAGAAGCTCCGCCAGCTTACTGGGAAGACACCCAACGTCCTCTTACTTTGGCTGTAGTTTTATTTTCACTTATTTTATTGGCAACATAAAACTAAAAAAAAAAAAAAAGGAAATTGTACTTTAATGTCGTTTTATGTGAAATATGCCTTGAAGGGTCAAACTAAAACTTCAGCTAAACAGATGAAATGAAGAAAAAAATGAATAAAAACCGGGAAAATTTATACACATGAAAATAAAAGCATGTGCACAGTGTACATGTATTCCTTTTCTATAAACACATGACTTTGTCACTCAAAGTTCCACTGTTCTCCACATCCTCATTGTTTCTTTTGGGGCTATACACAGGTGATCAAGGAAGGGGGACCTGGAACAGATGAGGTCATTAATCCATGAAAAAGCAGTCCGTATTTTATCCAAAAATAAACTTAATTACACCATAAATAATTCAGCTTTAATCTAATCGCAGAAAGGTTTTAGAACAGCCAATCTGGTGTTCTACCTGTTGAATCTCTCTTTCATCTTTCTCATCCCCCCTAGCAATTAAGTTTCAGTTTTGCACCTAATTTCTTTGATCCCTATCACTATGGAGATTCTTTGGTTTCTATAGCGACCACTGACAAGTAAGATTTACAAGTCTATGTTAAAGGTGATTGGAATGAATAAAGGTGCACAGGGGCAGAGGCAGCAGGCATAATGGAAGCCAATATTGTGTTGCCATAGGTATTGTGGTCTCTTCTCATTTCATAGGTAGTTATGAGCTGGCGAATGCCATCTGTGGTCCCATGCCACGTGCAGCACGGTCCATAAAGACTGGACAATAACCCACATCTGTCTCTCCAGGCTAAACAAATACACCATCACCAGCAGTCTTAATCCATTCCTTGTCATCAGTCTGTCACCGTTTGTCAAACATCGTCTTGGCTGTGAAAGCAAGCAACACACTTTTATCAATCCTTTTATTTCTAAAATAACATCAAAAAGCAACAGTGAAAATGTACTTACAATTCTGCCACTATGACAAGGATATACATGTGTATATAAAACCTGAAAGGTTAATAGGCCAAACCACATGCATCAAAGATTTATTTGTTCATCATCATGACAAAATGCCAGTACTGCTAGATTTCTGCCATGTGCAGAAATTTGGCAACAACGAACTTTATGGGTAAATGTGATCAAAAACTACCAATTTTACAGAAAACTTAAGAATCGTTCATCAGTGTCTTTGCCCCATAGCAGGTGTTTTGCCGACTGCGTAGAGCCATTCATCAAACATATGGGAGCTTCATAATCTCCACTGGGTGCTGTAAGTAAGGTTACTTATGACAGCCCTGCCAAGATGGCTCGACCGCACTGCACACGGGGGAATAACTGAAGCGTTGAAGTTTGGACCCTAACAAAGGCGCCAACTGTGACGATGCTCTCTAGCCATCATTATGGCTCATGAAACCAAATATATTCATGTCGTTCTTACAAAGTCTTCCCCCATTGTTCCTCTGAAATTGCTTGTGTTTCTCTCCGGGTGTTGAGTTACTGATGGGTGAAATGGGATTTTGAAACTTTACCTGAACTTACTCCGATGAATGCAAAACTGAAGGCCTAAATGAATACTTGTCCTGTCTTAAGCTGGATGTCCAGAAAGGATACTATTAGCTTTTCTTCAACTGGATGTCCAGAAAGAATACTATTAGCTTTTCTCCAAATGGATGTCCAGAAAGAATACTATTAGCTTTTCTTCAACTGATGACCAGAAAGGATACTATAAGCGTTTCTTCAACTGGATGCTTAGAAAGGATACTTTTAACTGGATGCTTAGAATGAATAATTTTAACTAGATGCTTAGAAAGGATACTTTTAACTGGATGCTTAGAATGAATAGTTTTAACTGGATGCTTAGAAAGGATACTTTTAACTGGATGCTTAGAAAGGATACTTTTAGTTGGATGCCTAGAAAGGATACTTTTAGCTCTTCTTCAACTGGATGTTGATAAAGTGTACTTTTTATTTTTTGACCACAGAAATGCCTCAATTGCCCACTTTAGGTCTGTTCTGTGAGTGGAATGTTTTAAAATTTTTTAATATCTTCTTTAGTTGGACCTCTGAAAATTACACTTCTATAATTTTCTCCCATCAGAATACCAAAAAGAACATTGCCATATATCTGTCTCACTAGAAATGTCCAAAAATAATGTCCGAGTCAACTCAACCCTTTCCTCTAACAGCCAAAACCAATTGGAGGTAAAATGTAGTTTGCTTCATTTTTTTTTTTTTGGTTAATTTTGGTGTAAACTTAAAAGACTTTAAATAAAAATTGTAGGATAGCCATATCTGAACAATGTCCTTCGTCTACATATTTCCTTTGGGCGGGTTCAGCACTGAGTGTCTGTGGACACAAGTCTGAATTCGGGGAGAAGGATTAAGCATAACCTATTTGCTGCCAATACAAGTCAAAACAGCAGAGATACTGCTCACCTGAGTTTACATGGATATGATACAATTAGAACAGCATCTGTTTTACTTATCTATCCAATATTGATTCATGGCATGGTGTTACTTAAAATAAAAAGTCACATGAGAATTACATATGGTCATACTAACATACATGTAGTTGATTTCAAGGACATATTTAGTATTGGGGTCAGTGGTTTTTGCATTGCTTGACAATGCAAAAACCACTGCCCAATACCGTTACCATCTTATCATGGACAGGAGCTACACAATTCATGTTGTGAGTGGCTTGTCTGACAAATTTCCTTTGGCCAAAAGAAAATATGAGTGTGTTTCCCCTAACAGACAAAAAATATTTTGGGTAGGTAGGCTTAATTTTTTTTTTTCTATAGTCTGACAATTTGGGTGGGTTGGTATGTTTTCTTTGTTAAATACAATGTCTTCCGCAATTTTGGGTTGGTAGGTGTTTTTATTTATTCATTTTGTTGGTCATTTAGCTATATACACTGGTGTTCAATGATAGTTACCAGCAAAACTTGCTACCTGGCCAGAATTCAGCTTGGGAGGTTTTTAACCCTCTGCCCTTGAATTAAGATGGAGTTCAAGGCAGAGTAAACAGTTTTCCTCAGCATGGGTTGATGCCCAACCCAGCTGTTGATCTTGGGCATGTTACCTTGATACAATGTAGGCCTTGTGTATGATTCTCTGTGAGACTACTCCAAAGACAGGCCACCTGTCTTGAAAGACCACCTTTTCAGGACACTGTTGAGTTCTTTTCATTTTATTTTTCCTCCTATGAAAGACTCCCTACTTGAGGGACCACAATTTGGTCACACCTATTGGAGGCCTTTCAAACCAGGTTTCTTTTTATGGTGGGAAACAAGGCATATACATGTACATGTATATTAATCTCCCACCACAAAGTATGGGGTTCATGCCTGTCAGTCATGGAGGGCACACAGGCATATCACTGTCACAGACAAGGCTAGATACCCCTTTCTCACAAAATCACTGTTTTTTAGTTTTTAATTGAAGTTTACAATTATGTTAAAATCATATTACTTTAGTGCTTCCTAAACTGGATATAAGAAGAAATTTCCGTCTGCCTGTACTGAGTATTTTTTATTCTAAAATATTAGTAATATCCTAGCTGACTGCCCGATAGGCATGCAGCTGCCTGTAACTTGGGGGAAGGGGGGGGGACTATGGTTCCGAAGACAACCATGTATACAATTGTGGCAGGAAATTAATATGCATGCCTCATATTTGTAAAAAAACAAAAACAAAAACAAAAAAAAACAAAAAACAAAAAAACAAAAAAAAAAAAACAAAAAAAAACCAAAAAAAAAACAAAAAAACAAAAAAAAAAAAAACCAAAAAACAAAAAAAAAAAAAAAAAAAAAAAACCCATTAAAAAAAAAAAAACATTTAAGCAGAGGAAACTTGACCACAAGCTGGTTTGGGCTGGTTTAAGGGGCAGAGGGATCACAGATATAAAGTGTATGACTTCACATGTACTTAGTCTTTAATTTAGTTGACATATATCTGAAGTATGGTTTACAGATACAGTGAAAATACATCTCGATAGACCACACGAGGAGTGACCACATCATGGTTTCTCAAAATGTGATCTCTCACAGGAGGAGTAAATAACTCAAGTATTCAGGGCAAAGAATCTTAAAAAGATTTCATGCCCAACAGTCTTCCAATGGAGTGAACACTCAAGACAAGGCCATTGTATATGCAACATACAGCAATGTTACCAACTTGTCCAATATCTGAAAATTCTTGGATTTGTTTCCCCTTTCTTACCACATAAAGTGGCACATTGTACCTGCTTTAAAAGCCACCTGCCATGACACACCAGGTATCTTTTTGAGACCACCCTGTCAGGACATTAGAGTCTATTTCTCTGAGGAATTTACCTGTATTTTAAGACCACCTGTAATATGAGGCCACTTTTGCCTGGCAGTAGGGGTGGTCTTAAATGGCAGGTAACACTAACTACCCTTAGGTAAAAATGCACAAGCTGAACATGAGAGACCACTCTGCTTATAGAGACCATGACTCTTTAAAATTACATTTGTCAGAACCCTACATTTTCCATTTTATTTAACTGCCATTGAGAGACAAAGCAACTTTGATGTCAGAACTTTTGGACCTGCCCTTGTGGTGGTCTCTCAAAGAAGGGGCGGGGGGACTAGTGTAGTGTTTTATGAATTTGGGCAGCAATAGTTAGGTGCATGCAGACCACTTGTTCTCCAAAACAAACAGCTTATTTTCTTTTCTTTCAGTCCTATTTTTGTTTATTGTGCAGGACAGACTGTGAGGCCATGCCAAAAAAATGGCTGCAGCTGACATAGAGTTCAGCACATCTGATCAATCTGTCTTGTATCCCGTTGCTTTAATCCTTCAGAATTTATCTGGTAACTGTAGCTGTATCACCTAGAAACGGTGGAAAATATTGAGACCAGAAAATATAGCCTTATCCACATCACCATAGTGAAAAGGTTTGGATATAGACTGGTTCCTGTGGTGCTGCTCTGGTATACACATTCGAAATAGACAGGGAACCAGTTCCTAGATAAAAGTAAAACCTGCGGCATGGAGCATACTCGTTACACAAACTGGCCTTGTGCATGCACTCGCCCAGTCTGGTGACTCGTAGGTTATATTTGGCTGGCTTTGCCTTTATATTCAGTTGGTAAGAACTGAGTCATGCAGTGAGTAATTGCTTTATAAGTCATACCACAGCCACAGAAAAGTTACCTTTCACCAGCTGGAGCATGACTAGTTGGCACACACAAAACTATGGACCTGCAGGACCAAAATGTTGGCACTTCAATGTCAGTTTTCTTTGTCTGAAAGTTTGATATGAAGTTTCTATTTTAATTTTGTGGATATAAATGTATGAGGAAATTTCTACCACTGACCATGCTGAAAAACTCTCCTTGTCTGCAATGTGTCGATGACCTACAAGTTTCCTCACCTGCCTAAAATTTCACATAAAAACAACTTTACAGCCACTTGACCCCAATTGAGACCTTGGAAAGGTGCCTGGTTGCAGGTGTATAACGCCCACTTGGCAAACACCCGTGCCACCCTCGTGTCCTGAAGCACCACCCGCATGCGTCTCTTTCTATCTACCTAACCTGGCATACAGCCAAGAAAAATGAAACATTTTCGGGGCTTTACTTCCTCAAACAATATATGTTTTGGTGAAAAGGGACTTTTACTTTATGTGTGGACTTTTACATACGACTCGTGCCAGAAGTTGTGGTACCCGTTACCAGTCTTTGCATGACTAATGCTTGAGGAATCTTTGGAGGAAATTGTGCAGATGAGATCTTTAGAATGTTGGGCCACAAATATTTTAAAGGTGTTGTGTTGAACTCTGTGAGTGGTCCAGTGACCAGTACGCTTGCTATAACCCAATGGGGGACTATGTCAGCAAAGTGCTTTGCACACCCGAGATCTGTCATTAGAAGGCGACCCCACTATGTCATCTCCTGTAATCGCAAATAACAAAGTTTTCTATTCTTAACAGGTGTCAACAATACCACACAGAGACAAACCTGACAATTAAGGAGCCTCCACCAACAATACTGCCACTGAATACAGAACTGTGATTTTCTTCTGTTACCCAACCATCGCTTAATTAACAAACCCAATGAAGACTCTGTGTAATATATAACGCCTCAGCTACAAAACCCTACTTGTAAATTAAAGATCCGTTGAACTGTTTACTGGCACTGGTGGTCTAACACCTTTGTCAATGGCTCGGTGGTAACTCTACAATCAACTGGTCGTCATGCTGCGATTTTCTAACAGGTGTCAAGTCCAGGGTGCAGGAACCAAACAGTTGTGTAATAGATGTGAGTACACTGTGCCCATGCAGTGGTCCTATATACACACACACCAAAAGTTCTCTCTTCGCCTTTCTTGACTCTTGGATCACGTTCACACATTCCTCGCTAAAGATCAAAGTTCAGAAAGTAGCATTAAGAATTTAATTTGCTGCTCCTCCAGCTCATTTGGCCCCGTGCCTGGCAGCACCCCAACCAACAGGCTTCTACAAAGACCTCAATTCAGGCACAAGATCTCCCCTCTTGGTCATAATAACGCAATTTTTTTTTCTCCAAATTACATATCTTTCCCTTCAATTTTAATTCTCGCATAAAATGAAAGGAGATTCGGTTTGTAAATGCATGCTTGTCGTCCATTGCACCCACGGTCGTCATCCCTGGAGGCTCTGCAAACCTGACAACTGTCATTATGAAGTTGTCACTTGAATAGAACTGGACACCCAGCTGATCCATTCTTCAGAAAGACTCCTTTTAGGAAAAAAGAAAAAAATCTAAGTTGCATCCTACAATTGTCCTTCTTTATCTCCCCATGCTCCAAATGTATCAATTCGGTTATTCTTTGCAAGAACGGCTGGCCTCTGTACAAAGATCTGACTATGGTGAAGTTCATGCACCAAATTAGTATGTGTACCATATCTGTGCGAACTGAAGTCAGAGGAAAATGTTAAAAGCATCTTAAAATACAATAAGGTAAAAAAGGTAAGTTCTGAAGAGGTCCTGTCACCAGAGACCGTGAGCTTTTAACGAAATGCTTACTTCCGTGACTGCCCGTGTCAAATCTCCACATGCAATCGCGCAAGTAACAAGTAAGAATTAAAATTTATTGGGACACACAGGGAGACAGTGTGCATTTTTCATCTTATAAAGAATCGAGCATGAATTCATCTTCCAGCTGTATTATTTGATGGGTATACTGTTGAAAAGTGAGACACAAAAGATGCTGGGACGCAGGCAGTCTCTCCTGTACAAAAACCCTGGCCTCTGGCAATTTAAGAGGTTTGGCTAATCTTTCTTGCTACAAAATCTCCAAATGTCATTGTGAAAGATCAAATTCACTTTATATTATATATCCCTATTTTAAAAACCATAAAAGTAAATTCTTTAAAACAGGGCTCCTGTTGGTAAACCTGTTGTGACAAAAACTGAAAATGTCAGTACCAAAGATCAACTTCACTTGAAAGTGTATCCCCTATGTACAAAATCACAAAAGTAAATTTCTGTGAAACAGTTTGCTTGACATTTTGAACAATGGAAGATTTTTGTTTGGACAGAAATGCATGCACCTGAAAGTCGATATTTTCTTTGGACGAATATGCACTGTTTGACCTGCACCTTTATCCAGGATATCCTAACCACAATTTATAAAAGAAACAGAAAGAGTCCCCCAGGGATATGCCTGGACTGAACAAACGTTTGCATATTTACTGCTATCGAGGTACTATATGGAGTATTAGCGTCCAACAATATTTTGTACGTTACATCAGGAGTAATAAATTAATCTTTGTATATGAGAACAATCCGAGCAATAATTGGATTATTAACTTGAAAAGGGATTTGTGGCAATATTTATTTTATTACATCATAATAAATCCCCGCTGCATTATAGGGACCTATGCGCAAACAATAAACATGGTCCACTCCAGTTTTACTACGGGATATACATAACCACATGTTGGACATTAGCGTTCAGCTGTATACAAAATGAACATTGTGTTTACTTGGTTTCTCATCTCGAGCTGTTTTACTACTACTTGACTGAATCTTTTCAGGCAAATAATTCAAAGGAATGTGCAGGGCAGATGAAATAACAACTTGACTGGCAGAGTCTGCTCTGCTAAATCATTCTACTCACAGAGGCTCTGCTCTATTGGATCCCTGTTTGCAGAGACGCTTCTCTATTGGTTCACTCTACATGTACTTGCAGACCTCTGCTCCATTGGATCACTCTGCATGTGGAGTCTCTGCTTTATTAGGTCACTCTGCATGCAGAAGGTCTGCTCTATTGGATCACTCTGCATGCAGAGGCTCTACTCTATTGGATCACTGCATGCAGAGGCTCTGCTCTATTGAATCACTCTGCATGCAGATGGTTTGCTCTATTGGATCACTGTACTTGCAGAAGCTCTGCTCTATTGGATCAGTCTGCATGCAGAGGCTCTGCTTTATTAGGTCACTCTGCATGCACAGACTGCTCTATTGGGTCGCTCTGCATGCACAGGCTCTGCTCTCTGGAATCACTCTGCATGCAGAAGCTCTGCTCTCTTGGACCACTCTGCATAGAGAGGCTGTGCTCTATTGGATCACTCTGAATGCAGAGGTTCTGCTCTCTTGGATCACTCTGCATGCAGAGGCTCTGCTCTATTGGATCACTCTGCATAGAGGCTCTGCTCTATTGGGTCACTCTGCATTCAGAAACTCTGCTCTATTGGATTGCTCTGCATGCAGAAGCTCTGCTCTATTGGACCACTCTGCATAGAGAGGCTCTGCTCTATTGGATCACTCTGCATGCAGAGGCTTTGCTCTATTGGATCACTCCGCATGCAGAGGTTCTGCTCTATTGGATCACTCTGCATGCAGAAGCTCTGCTCTATTGGATCACTCTGCATGCAGAAGCTCTGCTCTATTGGATTAACCCTCTCAGGACTCAGTAAACAGCTTTCATCTGTGTGTTCTGAGAATAGATGTTGACCAGCTGTGTCATTCCTGATTTTACCAAAAAAAAAAACAAAAAAAAAAAAACCCACAAAAAAAGCAAACCCCCCCCCCCCCAAAAAAAAATGAGCGACGCACACAACATCTTTGACACTGGACTACTGTGGTTATCTTTAATGGCAAAACACCCCAAGCAATTACCTCTGCATTAGGTTTCTGAGTGTTATACAAAATGCCTGCAACAATAAATTATTTTCTCAAACAAAATATCTGTACAGGTGTGACAGAGGAGCATACACATGTTAACCCCCTTCTTTATCAGCCACAGAGGGTTAAGTACTGGGAAAAAATCAGCTAGTCATGTGACAGATACATACATATACATCATAAAATTAAATCTGTCTCAAATAAATATAAGACCATAGTTTAAAAGCAAAATTTCAAATGAGCTAAGAGTGATTGAAGCTTAAAATTTGAATGACCAGTGCCGTAGCCAGGCTGAGGCAGAGGAGGCGCTTGCCTCCTCTGAATTTTGGCTGATGATGTTAGGAGTTAGCATAGAAATAGTTTATTTAGCCTCACCTTGTTAAGTTTGATTAATTATACACAACAAAAACTAAAAGGCCCTACTGTAACTAAGACCTTGAGTCACTCATAGTGATAGAAGATAAGAGCATCACAGGAGGTGTACTTTTTTCAATGATTACTTGTATCTTTGCCCTAGTAGTTGTACGACCAAATTCAATTAATATAAAATGATCAAAAAGAGTCACATTTAATCAAAATTTTGAGCATTTATATATGTATAAAGTCTTTTTTTTCCTTCAAAACCCACTAAATTACACCATTTTATGTGCCATTTTCCAAAGTTTTCAATCTTGTGAGGGAGGCATGCCCCCTCCCCAAACCCAACTCCCACCAATACCCTTTGCCTCCTCAATTTTAGAAGGCTGCCTACAGCCCTGACGACGCACACATATACGTTTGTGGATCATTAATTTGCAGCAGGCGTGAACTTTGTTTGGTCGTGCAATATGATGATTGCCATTAAACAGTTTGTCATCCATAGCAAACAATGTTGTCTGTTCAGTCCAAATGACCACTGTCTCTGACAATGATGTAAAGAATGGCTGATATTGACGATGGTTAAGTTGACCCTGAGAAATCATTTTGCCCCAACAAAGGATCTTCCACATGACACTGACAGAAGTGTGACTAAATATTGACCTTTCATCCATATTCATTCAAGTAGCAAATGCCTTATGTGCTTTGATCTGTAATTTGATTTCTTTCACACAAAGTCAAAAATCGTATATTTTCTTAGGTTAGAGTTTTATGTCCTGGGTCCAAAGCTGCACATATTCCTTATATGTTAGAACAGTCCCAGTAAAACGGTAATTACAAAATGTAGGCATTATTTTTCAAGGTTTATTACCACGATTTTTTAATCTTAAGATTTTGGTATTCATATTTCACGGCCCCACACCCCACCCACCCACAATGGGTAGGGTGCATGGCACTTCCCCAGATTTTCACTAGTGATAGGTGTCTCACATCATTCCACATGTATCCTTGATTAGCCTGAGTGCAATTTTCTATGAATATACATGTCATATACCTTAGTGCCTGAATTTTTTACCCCACAAAGTTGAAACTATAGTCTCTCAAATGGGATCAAATTTGCTATTCTGACAAAATTCTGGACTTTGCTAGGGAACCTTGGTGAAATGTTGAGATATCTTAACCCATTAAGTAAAAATGTACTAGTTTTTCGCAAAATGTGGAACCTTTGTTCAGAAAATTTGCCCAACAGTGGCTTTCAGAGCTGCACATGCCTGCCATGACGGTTACTGACATGACTACTGAATACCCCACCCCACCCCATCCCACCCCACCCCCAACCCCACCCTTGGAACCAGCATGCTGATGGAATATGTTTGCTTTGTATAGGCTGTACATGCAAGATTGCAAAGTCCAGCTGTCTTCCAAAAAAAAAAATTACGAGTACACATATTTCAAAAAGCTACATGTAATGTTTGAGGTGGAATCATAGCTACTTTTCACTTGCACGATTTATAATTCATATTGACATATGTAGTGTCACACAGCCCCACAGGCACCTGGCTTTTATAAGGCACCCCAACCCCTTTCGAAAAAAAAAAAAAAATGCCCAGGAGCCAGCTGCAAATCGGTACAGCAGAACACGGTCCACGCGTGTGTGGTCTGCCTGGCAACATGACATATGCTGAGTGGCTCGGTCTCCACAGTTACTTGTGCGAGGGTTCCTACAATGCCGTTTTCTTTAATTGCATCATGGACATATAAGCAGAGGCTCTATTCATACGTTCCTGATTGCAGATACAGAAAAAAAATTCCATGGACTGTCTGTGTTCCAATTACTGATTCTGTTGCACACTTCCTGTTTAATTAATGCCTGAAAAAAAAAATGGACTTAAAGTGTACTCAAAATATAGTGCAAATCCATACTATACCAATAATGGTGATGTTATTATGATGATAATCGTAAATGTAGATAATCTAAACTATGGACTGTAACACAGCAATGGTTCAAATTTCAAAAATTTCTTCAGATGCAATCAAATGAAATACAGAGCTCCCTCCTTTAAGGCAGTACCACCCTGGGGCAGGTCCAGAGGGGGTCACATATGGCAGGTGGTCTCTCAATAAAGGTCAAGCAACATGAGAAAGACAGCACTAAAGACCTGGCAAACGACTGGTCTTAAAAGACAGGTGATCTACCACTGCAGTGATCTGTCAAAACAAGGGTGAACTGTACTGTTTTATAAACTAATCCAAACCATGGATCTCACACTATAATCTTAATACACTGTGTATGATTAAAAAAAAAAAATCAGACAATCAGACAGTTAAATAATTCCTTTGCCATCACTCAATAAGGCTCCCTACTTTAAAGTAAAGATTCTTTGGGGACAGCTGCAGAAGTCTTTCCTATGGTTCTTTCAATAAAGTGTGAAGTCCTTGATACTATCAAGCACCCTACTTTAATATTCCACACCTGAACAATTAATTAACCGAAATCCCACATTAAATTGAGACCAGCCACCCTTCTTGTTAATTGATCAACTAATTATCTTAATCATGACCTCCCACCACTTGTACTGTCTACAGATTCTAAATACATGGTACTTGACCATGACAGATCTCTGTCATGGGTCATTGTTCTTTTGCAGACAGTCGAATGGTCCCTGAAATACTCCAGGAGTCCTAGAAAGGGGCTGGGCTGGGGGTCCACCATCAATTACGAGGTAACACTACTTTAGCAAATAAGTATTTTGCTGGAATATTTCTATTACTGCTTCTGTCACAATATCAAAATATTTTTTTAAGTTAAGCATACAATTTCTACACTATTTTATTTCATCGGATCAGGCGACACATTAGTCAGCCCCCCCCCCCCCGCTCCATTTGCCAGGCAGTGCAAAGGCCTGTCATCCCAGTCCACTTGAATATCAAACAGAAACCTGCAAACACTGCCGCCCCCTTCGTCCCTAATAAAATTTTCATATCAGCAACGTGTGCATTGTTGAGGACACTTAAGTCAATAGTCCCCGAAATGAGCACAGATGGGTACTACTTTTCCTCTTCACCTCTCCTCTTTGTGGACGGGCCGTCTTTGTCTGGGGGCAGCTGCCTCTATAGTTCAACGATGCTCTCACTGCCCCTTGTGTTTTGTGAGGGATCCCGCCACAAGGACCCAACAAAGGACTGCCACGTGCCCGACGAAGAAAAACATCCCTGACAAAACACACACATGGTCAAAACTTTAGAAAATGTGGGCCGGGATGAACATGTAATGAAAGCGTGCCACAGTGCACTTGCCATGGTTTGGCACCTGTATTAAGACCATAATAAGGTTATGCCGGTGTCACGGCCCTTCAAAACACACGCGCCAGCATTTATCTAACCCTGGCGCACACGTGCTGATCATTAGATGCAAAATCGTCTCCAAATAGTGCACAGCTACAGGTCACTGATTCTCGTTTCAGTTTGTATGTCTGTGATTTGTTGCATTCATATAATGCTGGGATTATACACAGTGGGCACACGTCCATGAAATAAAAGCCAGGAAGTCAACACTTGACAAAGACCTTGCCTGCATACTAAGCGACAAGAAACAGGGCTGTCCAGCTGAAAATCTCTGTAGCATATTTTTCTTAACTTGTAGCATTTTTTCTAGTTCTTTACATAAGAAACACTTATTTTTGAGAAAATCTGTAGCAATTTTGAGGAGCTTTGTAGCAAAATTTTGCTACAATGCTCCAGTTGGACAGCCCTGAGAAATATGATGATGGTATAGTCGTAATAAAGAAAAACATCATGACAATGACGACAGCTTCTTGTCATGGTCAGATTGGCGAAGAACATGATGATGATGATGACAACACAGAACTAATCATGATTTTATCTTGGGAGACCACTGCAATGGTGCCAATAAAACTGACTGTAGTAACAACACAGTAATCACTGATGATGATAGTGACAATCAAGTCAAACCAATTCCGACTTCATTTCAGTGAACACTGCTGTAGCAAGGATATGATTATAACACCAATGACGGGACAGCTGGTTATAACAATGAAATGGTGTTAATGGTGACTTACTTTTGGCCATGACTACAGCAGTGATACACTGTAGTTGTGAAATAGTCTCTAACTGTGTGTGATGATAACAAAGACAGTACTAAAGATATGCCACTTAACTCATTCCATACTATGGTCACAGGCCTTGGTCAGTGGTTCTGGCACTGCCTGGCAAGTCATGCTCCTGCTCCCCTTGCGGCAGCTGCAACATCACTTGCCAGGCAGTGCCAGAACCACTGACTTAAGACTATAGGCATGCTGGTACTTAAACGAAAGCTCCTTTCATGAAGAGTTTAAACATGCAATTGTCATCTTAAATCTATGTAGATATAAGGACTGGTATCAGGGACTGGTATGGAATGAGTCAATATATAGCAAGAGTTACAAGTTTGGTCATGGGAAATTCCACACACTGAGAGACAACTAACATAGGACCTAAAGCTGCAGATATATGCTGTCAAAATAAGAAATGAATACAGTAGTCCCCCTCTTATAAGGCCCCTCTCACTAGAGGCCACCCTTTTTGTAAGGCAAACATTTTTGAGCAGAAAGTATGGTATTCCCATTATATTCTCCCCCCCCCCCCCCAAGAGAGGCCATCCCTCTTTTAAGGCCACTTTTTGGCTGCATTTGAGGTGGCCTTATAAGAGAGGGATCACTGTACACCTGTACAGCATCAAGCCACAATCACAGGCTCAGACAGGTACACGCTATCATTTGTCAAAGTACCAAAAATCGGAACACAAGTTGTCCCTTTGGACTACAAAAGATGTTTGTGTGTTCTGTTTAAGCACTTGGGACAGGCTGAGACCTAGCCATCCTTGGTACAACTGGAGAATTCTCCAATCACTTTGTAACTGATGCTTTGAGTATGGTAGACCTCTAAATGGTTACATTGATGTTGCAGCTCTGAAGTATGAATTGGTGCATAAACAGAAAAAAAATCATGCACTGATTATCACTTAACTATGCCAAAATGTGAAGTATAACTTTGTGTAAAACAAGGAAAAACTCCACCAAGTCTATAGAAGAATATGAATCTTAAAAGTGCACATCACATGATTTGTATTTTTTCTTTTCTGTTTTGAAAACATGAGACAGAAGTTTAGGTTATACAGTGAAACCTCCCTGTACTGAACACCCTAGGGACTGGAAAAAGTGTTCAGTATAGTGAGGTGTACGGGATAGGGAGGTTTGATAGCATTGAAATTATATATTTGGGAGCGAGAAATGGTGTTCAGTATAGAGAGGTGTTCGGTATACAGATATGTTCGGTTAGAGAGGTTTTACTGTAATTTCAAAATTCTTTTGTGAAAATGAATGACTTCTATCCTGAAAGCCTATATTTCATGTTGTAAAATTCATAAAGAAAATATGTTGGAACTTTCCAAGATCCAGTGTTTGGGACCATTTAAAATTATTTTCGCTATACCTTGTCACAGATAAGTAATGAGGAAAAACTTGTCTATTTTATGTGTATTCATTTAATAATTAGCAGAATACCTAGACACTTGTGCCAATTCATTGATAGTTGGAACAAGTATACTTTTAATTAATGCCAAAAGCAATTAGACAAAACTTATAATTCTTTGAATTTGTAGCCAGGAGAAATACTGGTATTTGTCACTGAAGTCCTTAAACCACAGAACATTTTTTTTTTGGCTCATAAATAAAAACGGCAGGTGGAAGCCTTCAACTTCACAATGAAGGTGTTTACCATAGACAGCTTTTTTCTTCCTTACTGGTAAAAGTACGTCTATCATAAAAACAGATATCAAATCTAGGTCAAGTGTTAAACCGTTTATACAATTGTTTGCAAAAAATATTCTCCCCGAGCAACATGCACCTTTGAAATGCACTAACCCTAGATTTGCATTAATGCTGTGATGACTATGTGACTGTACATGTGCATGCATCCGGATGAGCAAAATATATTTTGTTTACCAGGTGGTGAAAATCATTTCAAATCCTGTTCAACAAATGAAGTTCAAACCACAGTACGTGTAAACAAAGGTGATAAAGGTAGAGACAAAATTAAAATGGGACCAAATGGAAAGAGGATGATTAATAAATGAATTATGAACAAGGGAGAGGAAAAGCTTAAGATGAGGCAGTGAACAACAAAGAAAGACTTAACAGGGGAGTGAATTCTGAAGACAGATTTTATACTTAACAAAAAGAAAAGCAGAGGGATGGAGGGAAGAAGGGAGGTGGTTAGGAAGGAAGGAGGGAAGAAAGGTGATGGAGGAATTAAGGAGGGAGGGAGGGAAGGATAGGTGGAAGAAAACAGTCCTTTGAATGTTAAGTCACATATGGGCATTGAAAATGTCCTTGTACGGTACATTTCACAATTTTAATCAGCTCCTGACCACAATCACCAGTCAGAAATCAGGACATGATCTGGCACCACCATAACACAGCAGTATCCATATCTGTATCCATATCTGTATCCAGTGTCCATGTCTTCTAAAATGGTCTTAATCACAAACATTTCAAACCTGTGAGAAAGCCATCAAGTTTTCGTTAAATATTCAAATTGAAGTTTGTCGACCTTATAATGTTCCTCTTATCTCCAAACTCATTTATTTCAGGGCCAGTTATATCATACTGCCACTAGAGAAAGGCTGCAGAAAAATGCTGACTGTGACCCATTGCATAAAAAAGTTAAAATCTAGACGAAAACTTAGTATCTATAGCTAGCAAAAATCCTCAACTAATTACTTTTGTCAGCTTGATTTACCAAGTGGCACATTTTCTAAGTAAATCATTGTCCATGGCAGGTAAAATTTACCCCGTTCAAATTTTGTGCATGTTGAAATCTTAAGATGCAAAGTGTCAAGAGGTTAGATGTAATATACATGTTTTGCACATGAAAAGAGCTATAAATGGGGGCTTTTATCACTAAAAAATGCATCATAAATAATTGGCTCCCTCTCCTATAACCTGTACTACATCATTTGCCGTACATCAGCCACATTAAAACATACAACAGAAATACTGTCCATTCATCAACCCTCTCATCATTTACTGCTGAATTAAGTTTTACCATGCATGTTATTTGATACATGCCTAAGATTACAGAGCTCAATTTTTGCCTTTGCCATGCAAAAAAACGGAAAATATTAATCTCTCCTGAAATTCTTTATAAAATCTTGCCTGTTTAAAACAAAATTACCATTTCCACCAAAATCTGAAAATATCAATCTGTTCTGAAATCAGTTTTAAAATTTTACATTTTCGGAAGAAATTTAACATCTTTTTTTTTTTTGGCTCAGAAATCAATGCTCCCATCTAAAGTACAAAGGCATGGGGATTATTAATACAGAGGCAGACATGCAGTGTAGCCACACAGAAAAAAATACAATAGGAAACAAGAGCATTCCTAGAAGATATGCCTCGAGGCTACACAAACAAAGCCTAAGAAGTGAAAAACTAAAATCAAAGAATTGCTATCACACCGATTTTTGGTCAGCGGGCAGATGTACGCCCTTGGATGTGAAATCTGTTGATTTAGCCAAATGACTAAGAGAGGACCTGATTAGTCCTTATCAAATTGTGTTGTGTGTACTTTTGGCCAGGCTGTCGGTATAGTCTTTCTTGTGTTCCGCTCACGACTTGCACCTGGTATGCAGCTCCATGTCACTTCAAAAAAACAACAAAGAAGTGCCCGTTACACCTCTTTCAATTCAAAGTCATACAAAGTGCCTCTGCCGACCGTTAGACAGAACAATTTACAGCGAGACAAATAGTGGTCTGGGGCTCCTAATAATCTGCCTCCTCCTACAATCATGATTAGGGAAAAGCAAACTCTGATTTTACATAGTAACTGACCTTCCAGGGAGCAAATTAGATTTCATCCAGACAAATCTAATTGTAATAATTAAATGACTATTTATGCCAAAAAAAAAGGCAAAATGTGAGGGTGAATCTTTCTTTCTTTCTTTCTTTCTTTCTTTCTTTCTTTCTTTCTTTCTTTCTTTCTTTCTTTCTTTCTCTCTCTCTCCCTCCCTCCCTCCCTCCCTCCCTCCCTCCCTCCCTCCCTCTCTCTCTCTCTCTCTCTCTCTCTCTCTCTCTCTTTCATTCTTCATTTTCATGTTAGTTGTGCCGATATTAAAAATCTTAAAAGGTCTTTGTCATCATCTTAATAACTTGAAATAAGTTTTAGATCTTAACGTTAAAACCAGGACAAGCTTAAAGTTGCCAATATTAATTTAGCCACTTCACATATTTACTGCAGGTTGCCCTAGAGATGTTGTAGTCATGACAGTGAAGAGTCTGCAGTTTTAAAAATCTTGTGAGCATAGTTCAAGGTGTGAAAAAACTAAACGTCATTATGTATATCTTGGACAAGTAAAGCTAATTTCAGGACAATAGTGACCTCTCAAAGGACTTCTTCTGAGTGATGCCTGAAATCTAGCTTTCACAAAATGTATTTGAATGAACAAACATAAGAAAACCAGGAAAGGGGCCCGACGAAAATTGAAAGTAAGTTGCCCTGAGGACTGGGGTGTTCAAAATTGATTGACATGCACTGTGGTTATCATGATTACCACACTGACCATATTTGCATTTCCAAGCACAGATACTAGTATTCCAGCAGTTCCTCTCTCTCCCTAAAGCTAACTTGAACCAAAATACGTCAAGTGCATAATAAACATGTAGACTTTGTAAACAGCTTTTATACCCAGCGTTACTTTTTTCTTTTTAATAAGCACGCCATTGGCATCCACCTCACGTCATAAGAAAGAAAAAAAAATTATATCTGTAAACACAACAGAAAACTGAGGTATGCAGACTTTTCACTCAAAGTACAAGGCAAAAATATTTTGTTAAAAGGAACCTCTTGAGGCATAATATCTTTTTAAATTTCAAAAACTATGATTTTGTCACTCAAAATGAAGGTCAATATTTTGCTGCGTGCTATATCCTTTTGTGAAGAGGGCCATGTTGGAGTGCTCCTATGAGGTACACAGCGAACGGCACGTGCCAGATGGGCCAAATTCAACAAAGGCATTGTGCAGGGATGTGGTCTGATTAAATACATTACTCAATATGCGCATCTGATCGGGTGTTGTGGGACTATAAAGTTGTATACCAACATGTGGCGGTGAGCACATATTATGCCCTGTGATGTCCCGTCCTCAGTGGGACGTCAAAAGTCTGCAAATTCCCCATGGGGTGTGTCCAATAAATACAATACACCACAAAGACACGAGAGGAGTGTAGTGTGCTCTATCGTATGTCAAACAAAATTATCCTCTCTCTTTGAAGACGACAAAATTGATGGCTAACAGGAAGATCTGCTTACATGTACGATTTCCTTTCTCCACTTGGTGATGCCTTAATTACGGACAGGAAAGAAAAAAAAATAATGTGATTTTTCCGCAAATGGTCTCTTGCCTTTATTCTTTGGGCTACTCATATCAAATATAGCGACACTGCTCAACGTCCCCCATCTGCCCTCATATTTATGGCATTATATGGATCACCAAAATGACACAATGATGAAGCACCAATTAATTGGCCCAATAACCCCCGGTGTTAATTGGATTGTTCCTTTGGTAGCACAACCACCCAGTTCAATGAAAGAAGTTGTCACGCCTCGGACAAAGATAAGGGGTAGAATCCTGGGGCATGCTCAGCAACAACGTTCAAACCGCAGGTAGCACTTCTGACAATTGAAACACGATTGTCTCTCAAAGCTACTGTGCATATTTTAAGTTCACTTCCCTGGTACCTGTGTTCTCCACGCAGCCATTTAATTGTGGCGTCCCTGCCCCAGGTACTTATGGGCAGAGGGAGGGTGAAATAACGAACATAATTATAAAGACAGTTCTCATGTACAGGCTAAGTAACATTTTTTTAATCAATTAAACATTAACTTGTTTCTAATTACAAAAATATACCGTTATACACACCACAGACCACAGTCTGTGATATGACATTAATACAAAATTAAGCTGACACATGGCTGCATCACAGTCTCTGACCAAGAAAACACTGCATTTACCAAACCATGGCACAAGTGGTTGTTTTATAGGCACATAACTTCAAGGCAAAAGCATTAGGTTTCAAATCTTTTGGTTTCTAGCGGCACAAATTTGTAAAGGTAACATGTTTTTAAGATTAGTTTCGCATCATAAATTTTCAAAATTTTGTCAATAACTCGCCAAATTTTGTATGCACATGTAGTTTAATTACGTATCCACACGATAGTCAAATAACATTCAAAAACATACTGCGATTACAGATTTAGCTTCTTCAATATTTTTATTGTAAACGAGGGAGTGTGATTTCAGCGGCTTCAAAGTTGACAATACTCACACTGTATCTATTTTTCTGAGTGACCACTATTGTATTATTTTATTTTTTCTCCATGCTATGTACTGGCATCCTCTAAATCACTATGTCGCCTTATTACATCACAGCGTGTTTACCGCAATGCATCTTGGGGGATTGCTGGGGACAAACTAAGCCAATTGTTCAGACTCACAGTGGAGTAGTATGTTAGATGCAGTGTTGACTCTTGCTGGTGTGAAACAGTGGAACCTCATTTATCTGTATGTCTCATTAATCTGAACACTTCTCCTGGAACAGAATTGTTCATTTTAAGTAATAGTGATTCAGTAATCCAGATGCTTCATTAATCTGAACAGTTCACTGGGGTACAAAGGTGTTCGGATTAACGAGGTTCCACTGTACACATATGTTCAAGTTCTGATCAGGGAAAGTTAGAAAATGCCGAACGTTAACTGTACGTTGCGTGCCGAAGTGCACAATTCCTATGAGGAAGATACCTGGACTCAGCTTTTACCAGTTACCACTCGACAAAACAGAGACGAAAACCTGGATCAAACTGATCAGAAACAAAAACTCTCAAGGTTGAATCAAAGTGGACCAGTGTGTGTTCTTTACACCATAGATGTAGATCGCTGCAGCTCTTCCTTACAGCTGTGTCTCATTGAGGACCCTGCCATAGATTCGTACTTTTCAGTACTGGCTGAGTCATGCTCTTAAAATAAAGTTTATACACATGTATAGGTATTTTGTCATAGTTCTCTTTTTATCATCCTTTGAGTTCAATACAATTATCAGTTTAAAACTCGTAAATTGAAAGATGTCAAACATTTTTTTATGAGTTTTCAGCAAACAACACCCATCATAACCATTCAGTGTGGCCCTAAGAGAATGACAAAGAAAAAGCAAGTTATTGTACATGTCGGAAATATTTTGTTGTAATTTGCTAGAATTCAATGAGACTGACAGAGTCAAAGTCCTCACAAAAAAGATTCTCCTTAGCTCTATAAGCACGCCTCAAAACAATGGTCTTTTTTTCTGCTGCACATGAACCTCTTCAGGTGTTCTGGCACAAACACTATTGGTCAGTGTTGTTAAAGATCAGCCCCAACACATGTGTACTGTACTACCTCATCCGGGATGTTACACAAAGTCCATGGCGCAATATGGTACATTTCTACAAATGTTGCTTATAGAAATACGATGTGTTTCTGGCTACTGTTTGTCAGTTCTTGATGATCTCAGCCAGAGGCAAAACACATCATACAGGTGAACATTACTTCCACAAAATCTGAAAAAGTTTTTTTTTTTCTTTTTGCCTCCAAGCCATACAGCACGTCCTGAATTTAACTCATTCCATACTATGGTCACAGGCGTTGGTCAGTGGTTCTGGCACTGCCTGGCAAGTCATGCTGCAGCTGTCCTTGTGGCAGCTGCAGCATGACTTGCCAGGCAGTGCCAGAACCACTGACCTAAGACTATTGGCATGTTGGTACTTGAACGAAAGCTCTTTTCATGAAGAATTTAAATATGCAATTGTTGTCTTAAATCTAGGTAAATATACAAAAAAAATCAGGGACTGGTATGGAATGAGTTAACATAAAATATCAAGTCAGTGATTTTGATCATGCCTGGCATGTCCTATCCGAAGAAAGCCAGACCATGTGCGTGCAGTAAATCACTGGAGCAAATCCATGCAGTCTGCAGTGACTCGGACAGAAAACCAAACAAAAAGCAGGGAAAGAAATGAAGACATCAGTCAACAATTGATTACCTAAGTTTACCTCAGCTTGTACCTTAAGTTTTTTCTTCACTGATGTTACGCCCGCATGGTTAACTTATCTGCTTATGTTAACCCTCTTGGACTAACCTATTTTTTCTGTAAAGAAAAGGGTTACTGTTAACCACCTCCAGTGCTAACTTAGACCAAGTCAACACCTTCCAACCAAAGTGACCTGAGACAAGCTGCTGACGGGGAACATTCATTCTTGTCCCCCTCCTGAACCATGAGTGTGCTGGTACTGGAACGAAAAGTCTCTTCACAAGAAACTTTAATCTGAAATCGTAATAATGAGAACCTAGAGAGGCACAAAATGTCATTGGCACTAAAAGAGTTAATATGGGGGACAGGAGGAGTGATGATTTTTTTACGTGATAATTATGATCAAGTGTGTGAAGTCCCAGCTTTTTGTGTTTTGCATGCATCGCCTCCTCTACACTTCAAATCAAAATTCAAATAAATCAGAGAACAATTCTTGTGCAGTTTTGAACAAGTGGTGTCGAGCACAAAAAAAAAAAAAAAAAAAAAAAAAAAAAAAAAAAAGGGACTGTTTGTTCCATCAAATGCAAACCATGAAATAACACTATTTCATCATGGTGTTTTGCATCAGAGCATGTGAGGAGGCAACTTAATTGGCACCTTGTCAAAAACTACTTGTAGACACCTGCCACAAAGTCTTAAAATTTTTTTGCCAATTATGCCTAACATGTACAGTTCATTGCAAGGGTCCCACACGAACAAAACCATGAAAACGGTCACCGCAACAATGCTTTTATATTCCAGCATAATATGAGACATGATCATGATTAGATAGGTTTTATGTATGTATGTATGTATGTATGTATGTATGAATGTATGTATACATATGTATGTATATATATATATGTATATATATATATATATATATATATATATATATATATATATATATATATATATATATACAGTGGTACCTGGTGTACGCAACCACTGCCATGAGCAGCCACACTGTTTTTTGTGGTCAACACACTCAGACAAGAGTCTATTTCTTTGTAAAATTTACCTGTGGTGACAGGTCACCCGCTGTATGTGGCCACTTTTTCTTGCCAGAAGGGGTGGCCACATACAGCGGGTACCACTGTATATATATATATATATATATATATATATATATATATATATATATATGTTTGTGTGTGTGTGTGTGTGTATGTGTACATGTAAATATTATGTCGATACATGTGTGTGTATATACATACATATACATATATATATATATATATATATATATATATATATATATATATATATATATATATATATATATATATATACACACACAAACATATACACATATATACATATACACACACATATATACCAGTTGTGGCACAGTCAACTGCACATGCATGTGACCTTTTGACTATATGTACATGTATTTCATAGTCTTTGTCACTGTTCACAACATGACATTAGCCCTGGGGTTGTGTTTGTGGCACTTTAAAAGTGGGGATTAGAGCACAAACAAGGCAAAAATCACAGACTGCTGGCACTGTTGAATACAATGATCCCTTGTACAGTTAACAATGATTGCTTGTCATTTTCAACAAAAACTTGCCACTTTTTTCCTCCTGTGTTCCCCATCAACTCATACACTGCCGTAAGAGTACATGTAAATGTAACTGGCTTATGCAAAAAGACAGTGGATGAACAGAAAAAATATTTGGTTTATTCTGTTGTGAACACTGACTTCTGAGAAATGCCTGAAAACCAACTTAACCTGATCAAGTACAGAGGTCCAATAGGTTTAATAGTGTTCCAATGAAGGAACTGATGTACATACAGGGAAGTGCTTCATGGTACGGTCAGCTTGTCACAATCTTTGTTGTAGTAGCTTGCTGCACACACTGAGGTTGAAGACCAAACACAGATTCACAGAGGTTCCAAGCCTCCTCAGAAAGTGGGAAAGTCGCCACAAAACCCTGTTGAATTTCCTTACCTCTCGCTGTTCAGAGTTCTCTCCAAGTTAAATGACTATAGAAGGGTTTTCTGCACTGTCATTCTTGGTATTTTAACTTAACGTACATGAATGCTGGAAGCCCCATTATTTCCCATATGCCACAACGGCCATTGTTTCTACATTTTCTTATGAGATCACACGAACTTTAATGACATGAACCTTGGTACAGGTCCAGGCATAGTCAAAGTAGATTTCACATGATATATGAGGTGCACCTTGTGCCAGGGCAAAACTGTTACTTGTAGCAGTGTACTGGAGTCCTATCCCACCCCGTTCTACACCCCCCCCCCCCCATCCCCATCCCCAAAAGAAGCTCCCTTGTTTTGCACCAGTTTTCACCAAACTCTGGTTATTTTTATGCTGCACCACATGGGACCTCTGGCTTCAGAGTGAACTTTACTACTTTATCTGGGTAAAGTCCCCAGCCCCGCCCCATCCGAGCCATAAACCCTTCCCAGCTTTTCAGCCCCAGGTAACATGTCAAGCTCGTGTACTGGTTATAATTACCCACTCTAAATACCCTTTAAGCTCTGCTGTTTAATATCAACTGACGTTATTCCGCTTTGATATGTTAACCCCTTCCTGTTCAGTCACCAAAGTGCTCAGATGTCAAGTGTCCCAGTCTGCTTTCATGTTTTAACCTCCACTTGCCATTAATGCAAATCACTTTCAACTAAATTTTACACGGGACCTATCACTATAGACTGCCTCTGGTCAACAACTTTCTGAGGCCTGGGTTAGGTGTTAACCATTCAACTTTTGAGCTGTTGCATTTGTCTCAGTGCATTCTCCATGGCAGGAAAAAAAAAAAAGGGACAACAGTTTTCATGACCTTTTTTTTTTTTTTGACTGCAAAATTCTCACCACAATTGCCCCATTTGTGTTATTTTTTCCCTCGCACTTGTCAACCTTTGGGTACAATGACATATCTCTTCCAAACACAATACGAGAAGATCTCCAGTTAGACATGTTCAGATAGGAAACCTGTTCTTGTCAGTGAAAAATCACATCCAAAAAAAAAAAAAAATTTATATGTGTAGAAAAAAAAAGAAAAAAAAAAACAAAACAAACACACATGCTATTTTGGTTGGTGCAGTCTCTACTGTTCCATGCAACGTCTGTCTGACAATTCCAATCGACATATAAAAAGTAAAAAAGAAAAAGAACGACAAACACCAAAACTTTTGCAAACTTTTGGGACTTCTTATTATGAGTTTAGGCGGAAAGCTAACTTAGTCATTCAAACAAGTTACCATGAATAAACATATCTACTGCTACTGCGGCAAGCGTGCCTTTTATTGGCACAATAAACACGAAACAGACCTTAGGTTCTTGACAAACTGAAAAGTGTGCTCGTGCTGAATGAATGCTGTTGGCGGCAAAACTTTAGGCTCGAAAATGCACAGACGAATTAATGGAATTTGAAGGTCAACATAGGCATTGTGCAACAGTTACGTGACATTCTGAACAGTATCAGCAACTTGGAGCACATTAATGCAACCTTTTGTGTGGGGATTTGTAAACTTTTGTGTTGTGGGACAGCAACTTTGACAGTCGTGGCAGAAGTAGTCAGCGATCTCTCAGATAAATAGTTAAACGTCTCAAACATTGCATCACTTGGCATCAATACAGTGAAAACACGCGGAACCTTTCATTGCATACGCAGCCCTGAAGCCAGAAGGGACAGTGGCAGTTCTGTTGAATGTTGCAGCATGCACCAAACCAAACTTTGAACATTTCTTTGAAAGGCGGCATATACTGTCAAGGATAAATGTATTTTTCTTTGCAGCATTGGAAACATGGCTTATTCAGTTTGTCCAAGAGGAGTGAATTTATTTACATACAAGTTAACTTGAGTCTGGACTTATCAAAATTTATAATGTAGTTTTATGACAGTAATCCATCACATACATATTAATTTCTTGCTTTCTTTTGGACAATTGGATGTATCATCATCATCATCATCATCATCATCATCATCATCATCATCATCATCATCATCATCATCATCATCATCATCATCATCATCATCATCATCATCATCATCATCATCATCATCATCATCATCATCATCATCATCATCATCATCATCATCATCATCATCATCATCATCATCATTGTTATTTATAACCCTGTTTTATCTTTCCTGCTCAAATCGCCCAAAAGTGCTCAGATATAAATTGTGGTCTGCTGAAAGCTTTTACTTATAGTCCTTATTACTAGATAACATTTTTGCTGAGATTTGTACACAAGACCATTCATGATGGCATGCACTACAGTGTAGGTCAACAGTTTTCCTTGGCATGGGTTAAGTGCATTGCACCCAACCCATGCCAAGGAAAACTGTCGACTCGATTGTACTCTGCTCAGGAATGTGTTAGTGCACAACTGCTAGCCATAATCCTAGCAGCAAAGTTAAGATAAAAAAATGAAGAGAGAAAATAGGAAAAAGGATGGGGTAGTTCTGTGGATACTGAGTTCCATTCAACCTATTCAAAACTTTTCCCCTTAAACTGGCCAAAATTGGTTGGTAGTCAAAGGTGGTTTGCTTACATATTTTGGACTTACTGCAACAGTAATGACAAATGATATGGATGAAAATTGTACATGAAACCTACAGAGATAAGATGCCCCAGGTCAGCAGCTTTCCTTGACGTGGGTTGGGTGCTTGGTGCAAAATCCACATCAAGGAAACCTGCTGACTCAGCCTAAATTCCACAGGAAATGGGTTAACAATAAAATAACAAGTTTATCAAAACCCCAATGTCAGTGACAATTAGTGCCTGTGTATGTGTCAAATGCGGAATCATAAATTATAAAACTTTTTCATTTATGATGAATTTCACAGATACTTTATCGTCGAGGCACGTAGCCAACCCATTTCAAGTTTAACACAACTAAAATGAAAGAAACATCTGTATAAAACTGAGATCTGACGATACTTTTTTTTTTTTAAATTCCCCACTACAAATGGCTGATCCACAGGAGGCCTCAGCTCCCGGACTGGCTCATCTACAGTCTTTTGTCACTGTTCACACCACTGTCAAATCTGCACGCTGGTCGTGCGATATCGCAAAAAGCCAGGTGAAAAAACTGACTCCCCACCGTCATGCGTACAGTTATGTTATCACTAGGTGCCACATGACTGGCCTTAAGTTACTGCACATTCACTCAAACCAGAATAAAGCCAGTCCCACTTCTTACGTTATTCACAGCTGATATGACACACTGCACATGCAAACACACTCAGAAACAGTAGCATGCAACTCTACATACTGCACAGTGCTTATGCAAAGGATTTAACAGGTGAAAGTTCCCTTGAAATGCTCTAAAAATGCTCTAAAAATGATTTTCAAACATGACGGGACAACAAAATAGGATTGTGCAAATCTGCAAGGCACACAGGGAAATGAACCCATTTCCTTGCCCGCGATGAAATCTATTGTTTTCTGGTTCAAGACATCATGGGCATTGTGTCTGTGTCAAGTCCAGGCCCCTTTAATTCTGCTCTCCGGCATACTCCTTCTCCGGAGAGTGTGTCAGGTACAAGCCTTTCCTTACTGATTGGGCAATTATACAAGTTGGAATTCAAATGCACTCAGCTGCAAAAACGAGGGAAAAAACCACCTCAATTTATTTTTTTTTTAATAGGCCTGCCACACACAAAAGGTCTGTTAACGGCAGGCTGAATCACGGGGATCTTCTCCCGTGCCTGCACACAACAACCACGTAAATGTACTCAAAAAGCCGACAATGCAGCATGCTTGATCGCCTGGCTGGATCAACCGAGTGGATGACAAATAAAGCAAGCTGCAGTTTGGAGCAAGACTTCCCGTTACGCACTTGTGTTGATAATGAAGTGTTTGCCTGGCACTCCCGCGATTTGGGTCGCTGGTATGGTCAGCCATTGTCAGGGAAACTTACTTCTTGTTCCCTTCTTCTTGCTTTTTTCAATTCACAACAGCATGGAATATCAACCCACTGGTCCCTCTTTGGAGAGACCGCCCCTTGGATATGTCAAAAAGTGGTTTCATACATCAGGTGGTCTCTCAAAAGAGGTCAAACAAGATGAAAAATATAGACAGGGACCAATTGAATGTGGTCTCATAAAAGGCAGGTGGTCTCTCAAGGGAGTGGTCTCTCTACAAGGGACAAATATATTTGCCAATGTAAATGCCCCCCCCCCTTCCAAAAAAACTAAGCAGTTTTAAACATAAAAGCTGTCAAGAAAACTTTCTGTCTGCAGCTTTGGTCAGTGATTGTTTCTCTTTACCTCTTTCTTGGGTGCCCTTTTCCACAATATTGTTCCACTGTAAACACAGTTTACATGGGGATATGAGTCCCCTGGGTTTGCCAGTATGGTCCACAAATCATGGGGTGGGTGGGTGCTTGCTGGCAGGTATTTCTGTTTAATATTCATGACAGTTTAGTTTCTATGGTTACAAGTGTGTGTGAATGAACAGGTTAGGGGACAGTCACCAAATACACTGCAGTACACCACTGCACCCCAACAACACACAAAACATTACAAAAATCATCAGCGTAATGTTCAACAGGTGTTATCTGTGTAATGTACCATGTGCAAGATGACCAACAAACAGTGTATGGACTGACCCTGAACTTGACACCCCTAAACAGTGTAGTGGGCCGGCCCGGGGTGATAAGCATTCCCCTACAGTGTTTTGGAGAGTGAGAAGGGACGTGCCATTTGTTCCGGGGAGCTGGCAGCCACGTGACAGCAACCAATCAGCATAAAGGACCCTTTATAGACGTATTCATTGACCGGCGACTGGCAAACAGTTGAACGGCTGAAGTGAGAGTACAAACTCCAAAGAGAGAGAGAGAGAGTGCCTGACTGCTACAGTGACTGTCGTGCACACTTTAGGACGCATGTAGGCTGTACCCTAATACCCTGAGCTGTGGAAGCAGTCCTGCACACCCTTGACCATGAGGCTGGACTTCATACAAGTCTTATGCTGCACTGTGTTTGTGGCAGTGCGGGCAGCGGTGAGTGTGTTTTTTAAGTTTTGCTTCACTGCCTTCATAGAGCCCTCTTTTCCCAGCCATCTGTCAGGGTGTGCACAGACATGCCGCCCTCGACATGCAACCCTCCAACTGTCATGTGCAGCCCCTGATAATGGACAAGTAGGGGGATGAGTAGATCCACACTCTTATGTGAGCACCACTCCATGACCCTGTTTCCCATTTTCCAGATAGGGTGACCCCAAACTGTGGAAGCCTGTTGCATTAAACCTGCAGTTTGTGTTTGAGGCAGCAGACAGTTGATGGGGCTCACACTTGTTTCCATCTATCATATCAAATCAAAACGGTCTGGACATTGGCGACCAAAAGGACAAACATACCACCCACAACTGCATCCTTGTAGCAGTACGATACTTGTTTAAACTGACCATTGATTCTGGAGAAAATTTAATTAAAACTTTATTTGTTACCATACATTTTTCGAAAACTAATTTCTGATGAATTAATTGTACACATTTTGTTTATTATATATAGATATGTGGAGTAGTCCTCTGGGCTGCTTTTCAGTTATTTTGATTAAAGTTTACAATAAAAAGAAAAAAAACATGAAAAATCTCGTATGTCATGCATCCCAAAAATTAGTCTCTTGGTTCATTTATTGGAAAATTACCCACTTTCTTCTGGCTCAAAATACCACACCTGCATGATATTTTGTTAAGCAGCAAGAAGTTGGATGGGCACAACTTTGTAACTTCCTTGAAAAATGAAAAAGCGTATAAAATAAGAAAAGCAGTGTTCAAGCTTTGCCCCACTTGCAGCCAATGTGCATACTCATGTACCAACAAGGGGGAACTAGCCCTTGATATTTATGTTCCTTTGTATTGTAAGAGAACCACTAGTTAAGGCAAGGGACACAAATTTGATATGTTTGGGGGCAGCCACAGAGCACATATGGCACCCAGCTATGTTATCATAAGCAGAATCTGAAATACACAATTCCTCCACAAAAGTCAAACATTGTTGACTTTGCTAAATATGAAAATACTGCGGGCATTGGTGGGTTCAGGCCCACAGAGAGATGCCCAACAGTTCTGTTGTAAGACTCTGGACACCTGGCTGGAGGGTCTGGGTGCAGTATGTGGGGACAGACGGGGCCCAGTCTCAGGGGGCAGCACCTGAAGCAGTCCTTCACCATCTCTGTGGCATTCAACAGTCTAGACAGCCCAGCTGCTGTATCCCGTTCCTACCCTGACTGCAGATACACTTTGACAGGGAGGCTGGGGGTGGGCTGATGGGGGGCATCATCAGCTCATCTGGACTTGATTACTGGTGGTACCAACACAAAGCTCTCCACCCCTATCAGCTGGCTTATACTTATTGGCAGGCCACCACGGATTCCACGGTGTTTTACCACAAAGCAGCTTGCAACATGCAGCTTCTCCCGTATAGATTACAGAGGTACACAGGAACTGTGTGCCTCTGTAATCCTATCCCCCCCCCTCCTTAAAATGTTATCTTGCTTCCTTTAATATTTTCTGCTTATTTCACCATGTACCACAGTTGCGTAAAAATAAAGAACAAACAAAACAACAGTGAAGAAAACTACCTTCTTGTAGCTCAAGGACTAAGAAAAAACAAAAGTTGACCTGTTCAGATTAAACAATTTTTGCAGAAAACATGAAAAGCGTTTTTCCCTTTAAAAAAAAACTATCACCGGAAAACAATAATATTTGCAGGACTTACATTAATTAATTTCATCAGGGCGCCCCAGTCACTTTCTCCCATTGTTCGTACAAAGATTAAGATCACCTTGTGAAGTGTGTATATCATTAAATTGAATACCTGGCCATGAAAGTCGTCAAGCATGGCCTGGGGGCCTTACATTACCCATTATTCATTGAAAAGACCCCTCAGGCAGTTACAGAACCCAGATGATATTTTCTTCTTTTTTTGGGGGGGGGGGGGTGGGCACTTTCACAATTAACAGGTCCTGTTAACCCTAGACCATCTTACCATGTCATCATTGCTTGTCCCTTTGTGAACTATAAGCCAGTGCTGTTAATGTATGTTTCGTTCGCATCCGCTTGACCACATAAATGGGCCCTTCTCAATGACATCCAAGCAAACACACTTAATCTGCCAGAAATGAATTGGGAGCAAATTCACTCTGCGGTGTAAAATGGAATTTCATTGCTGAAAGTATTATGACGGAGCGACCTGAGGATGTAGAAAGTAAGTTTAGGAAAACAAGCTCTTTTCACCGGATGCTTTCGACCACAGGAAACACAACAGCAAGTGTACGAGTTGTTTAACAGGCCAGACCTCCGTGACAAACTGCGTTCGCCAGAGAAAAAGAGAAGCAAAACATACATTCTTTCTATTGATCCAGTTATGCTTTTTTTTTCTTGTACTGCTATGAAATTATTTCTGATGTTTGCAAGCAAATCCTTGAATGACCTAGTACCTACGCTTGCAACTTCTTCCCCATTAAAACTTGACAGAAATGGTTTGTCATTGCAAACCCTGTCTTCATTGTTTCAACAATGACAGAGGGGATTAGTCAACAGCTTTCCTGGGTTCACTGTAGATGCATTATGCCCAGTGTACATTCAAGAAAGCTGGTGACTCAGTCCCTTAGAAAGTAAACAGGAAGACAGTATTATGAGCATGAGTTATAAAATCTACAGGTGCATATTCAACGTCCAACAAATTTGTCACGCCACCAAAGAAAGGATTGTGATCACCTGGGGATATTACTTTTTTTTCCCCGTTACTCACTCTTGGAAATCACAAGATATACCTTTTTTCATACCCCCCCCCCGAAAGAGAAGAAGATGTTATAATAATAATATTACATCCATCTCCAGATAATAAAGGCATCATAAAAAATAGTTTTCTTTTCTTTTTTTTGTTTTTTTTTGTCTGAAATACCTTACATGTAACTGGTCACAAAAGCAAATGCCATACAGAGACGGAAATATTTTGTTAGAAAGTCAAACAAAACATGAAGGGCCACATTTACAATTTTATTCCCCATCACAAGAGAACATTTGTGTTGGTCACATGTGAAAACTATTAGACTAGCGCAGAAAATCGACACTCTTACATTCTGAGCTTCAGTGTGTTGCCAGCTCACCCACTTTGTTTTAAATTTTAACCCTCTCCTGCTCAAACTAGTTGTCAACGACCGGTAGTTCAAAGTCGTTTGCTCCAACCATATCCTTTAATACTGCACTTTAAGAGAACAATCTGGATAAAAGTTGGAAACAAGAGAAAGCAATCTCAATCAGACCCTAGTGAACAGCTTCCCTCGGCACATACTAGGCACTTGGTGCCCAGAAAGCACCGAGGAAAGCTGTTGATTTAGATGTTAAACTGACCACTTAAGGGTTAACCAACAATTAACCCATTCTTCTTTGATATGCACACCACAATAGGAGAGGACGATTTAAGGATGGGGACAATGACTACATGTATTGTGTCACCAGGGATAGACCCAGTTCTCCAGATCCCTTGTTGCTGTCAAAAGAGACCGAATGAGAGTGGGTCATTGTTACTTCAACGTGCATTCGGGTCACGGGGCACTCGGGGAAAGCTTCGAGTACTGGGGTCGCGTTCCAGCGCCACCATTGTCAGCGGAGTCACACCTTTGCCGACACGTGGCCTCACGGGCGTAGGAATGCCGAAAATTTACCACTCAATTAAGCCCTGCCTCAGTTTCCCTGCACCCTCAATGGGGCTTACCCTCAGCCCCAGGGGAATTCTCTTCACCCACCCCCCATGTTAAAGTTACTGGAGGCAACTGCACAACATAATGCATACCCCAGGGCTTAAGTGATGTGCTTCCCTCTAAAAAAAAAAAAAACAAAACACACACACACACACAAACCCTTCCCAATAGGACAAGTGGCACAGAATTCTGCTCACAAAAGAAGTCAGTGTCTTTTCTCTGTTTGTTTGAGAATTAACCAGTCATGCACCAGGCCCAATTTCTCTTTTCCAGTTTGCAAAATGCAGGGAATCTCGAGGCACCACGCTCGGAGAATCTCACCTGGGCCAGGTCTGACCGATATACAGTGGTCTCTCTTTCTTAAAAGACCATTCCAATGAGAGATCACCTGTCTTGAAAGACCACTTTTCCCATGATACTTTGCTCAGCACTTTTCATCTTATTTACACCTTCAAGGAAAGGCTATCTGTCATTTGAGAGACCACAATTTGCTGCTCACTAGGGGGTGGTCTTTCAAGACAGGTTCCACTGTAAAACTTGACATGCAAGTTATAGCAATGATGTTATATTTTCACATCAGCAACAGCTAATATACAATGTGATCAATATGAATGTATGAAATTGCATTAAACCTCTCATTTATAGGACATCAGGACAAACGTCTGAATACTGAGGGGGAGAATGTTTTTTAAATTATGCAAGCAAAAAAAAAAAAAAAAAAAAATCAGAATCATAACACACACAGCGGGCATTCCATAAGTCCCATTCTCTGTGTTTTTGTGTGTTGGGACCCTATAACCTGAAGCTAGGGGTTTATCAGTCATCAAGGTGTGTAGGCACCATAAGTGAACAGTCCAGACCATCTGGGTTACGGGGAGCTCTTACCAGACCCCGTGACAGCCAACAGATGGCCGGTACCCATCTGTTTGTCCTCATCCCCAGCCACAGGGATAAGGCCACTGATAAAACCCATTTGGCCCATCTACATTGTTTGGGCCTTTTGTGATAAGACGGGCAAAGTAGCTGTCCCCCTGCTACTCTCCCCTCAAGGTTTGAGTGGTTTAAGTCGACCCTCTTCAGTTTTATCGACTGCACTTCGAACCTCTGATAGTATCTCAGTATCATTGACTTCGTCGTTGTATCATACAGTAATCATTTATTTTATTTCATTTTTTTTAAATTCATCCCTAGACTTTTTCTAAAAGTTTTCTACAAAAGATCTGAAGGATCCACTATGTGCACCATATACTCTCCACGTACGTGACGCCTGCAGCGCTGGTTCTTTGAAAGTGCTCGTGCGGAACTCCTGGTCTGCTTACCCAATCCTTTTTTTAATCTCAACCTGACTCATTAAGGAAAGTAGCTTGACATTGGTGAACATGCACTTTATTTCAGTTTCACGTTACATAAAACCGAATCTTGCACTGTTTTCCAGTTTGCCATATTCCTCTCTAAAACCATTCGCAAGCCATTAAAGATGTGCTGTCTCAGAGTTAAAAGCATAAAAAACAGGCACCTGAAAAATAAACGTTGGAAATGTCTCCTGTCCACAGTTGTTTTCACCCTGGATAGAAACTTCAGAATCTTCAGAAAATCATTTAAACATTTGTGCCAGACACCCTCTCAGAATGGTATCTTCACAAAGCTGACCTTTCACAGATTTTATGATCATTACACTTTTGCATGCCCAGGCATAATTATTGTACAAAGTTCAGGGCAGTAACCTAGAAAAAACACAAAAGACATTTCTCTCTCCTGTTGGCTGAATGCAGTATGAATCCCAGCTCCTCATTAATTACTTATTCATCACCAGAAATTAAAGGAGACACTTAAAGCCTCATGAGTCCATAACTGTTCCACACTGACTCTGTACATGTTTTTATTCCCAATATTTTCCAAGTGAGTGGTTATTTTCCCTCTGCTCACTGCCAGGTTCCTTGGGGACAGATATTTTTTTCTACACCCCAGTGTTCTATGCCAGACTGGTCTGTGGGTGATGATAAATACGGCACCAAACTGACAATTCAAGCATAGATGAAGTGGCCTTGGGTGTCAACAACACCTGGGCCAGTACCCAAAATTTCCCAGCATTCTTCAATGTCATGGCAGGTGAATCAGCTGAATCCAGGGCATCCAGCCATCATTTCTTTTTATTTCTGATATTAAATCGCTTATTGGAGATACAGTATCAGCTTTATCTCTAAACAACGATCTAGGCACCACTTTGGCAACCATTAACGTTGATTATTAGCAGAGGTTGGTATCTGCTACCTTTGTTTATTTCAAATTCTGTGTGGTAATCTATAGAAATCAGATGCTGTATCAGTCTACCTTTGGTGCTGACATGATAGACGATAAGCTTGCCTTGGTTGCTTCTTACAGTTTACTTCTTACAGTTTACGAAACTTTTCTAATGCATGTAACAGCTTTTCCTTTTCAGCAGCCATGAAGAGCAAAAATGTTGCACGCAGGAATGGCTCTAATGCTAGAATCCATTGACACCCCCCCCCCCAAAAGAAAACAACAAAAACAGATCACTTGTTTAACCCTTTCCCCCTTGAATTAAGACTGAGTCAACAGCTTTCCTTGGCATGAGTTGGGCACTAAGTGCCAAACCCATGCCAAGGAAAGCTGTTGACCTGGGGCATGTTAAGTCTCATGTACATTTCTCAGTCAAACTGTTTTTCATAACTGTTGAAATTAGTTGAAAACACTGAAGCAGACGACATTAGACCATCAGCTGGTTCTGGCCGGTTTAAGGGGGAAAGGTTAAGAGCCTGGGCCATACAGCACCTCTGCTGCCCACATCCAGTAAATGTCTCCAGTGTCACCTCTTCCCCACCTGCTTCAGCCAAGCCATATCTACACCAAGCTAAAATCTATCCCATATGGAAATTTATTCCTCCTCCTCACCCCTCCATGAAACCAAATACAACTGGAAAATGCCCAGTAATTGTTGGAAGCAAAAACCAAAAAGGTGTGCCAGCAACAAACTGCATGTGACACTTTTGTGAGAACTGAGCCCCTGTTATAAAACCAAAATCCAGTAAATCATGACCAGTTCAGATTTCTCCTTTTTCTTTCTTCCCCCCCCTCCCCCCCCCCCCCCCCAAGACAACGAACATACATGGTCTACATATTAACTGTCATCTGGAGACTACCCCAAAAACATCCAAAGCTGTCTTTGAAAACATACACCTTTTTTCTCTCTGTGACAGCTGGGCCTCCCAGACATAAAGGAATGACAAGTTTCAGCTCTCATAGCTTTAGTTCCACAACAAAACATTTACAGGTGTATTTAGCCAGGCCCAATCTTTTTTTTTTCTTCGTTTTCTACAGGAGATGAGATTAAAGAGATTTTCGTCGTGAATTAAGTGACTCCAGCAGGACAGGGCAGCCTTGTAACTCACCCTGTGTCTGATCCTGGCAGTCCACAACAACCAGTTAAACATTTCTGTCAGGCTTTATTTGTTTGCTCTTTGCAATGGGGCATCGAGGGCTAAGCGTACTGGTGTCTTTTTCATCACAACACTCTGCTTGTCTGCTCTCATAATTTAGCCAGACTAAATGTAAACTTTGCTCAAAAAAAAAAACAAGAAAAGATCTTGCGGGCACTGAAGTGACAGAGGGATATTGGTGAGATAGACACAATATACTGGTACATAGTTTAGGAATTTCCTACAAGTATCACAAATACTGTGCTCATTAAATGAAGGCTGAAATGTTTTGACACTTTTAGCATTAAAACTGGCTATTCTAAAACTCTGTTAGTGCTGATCACGACACAAGACGTGCTCGTCTGAATTATCATAATGCTTCCCGACTCAAATTCCACATAAAAAGTCCTTTCATTCAAGTACCAGCATACTTGTCGTTCCTGCGAAAATAGAAAAGAGTGATACAGGTCAACTGCTTTCCACAACACAATTCAGGGTTATTGGTGCCCTAAGCATATCGAGGAAAGCTGTTGACTCAGTTTCCAACTTATGACTGAAAAGTCTAATAAATGAGTACCATGAATAAATTGCCGAGGAGACCTATCAAAGTAACATGCCCCAGGTCAACAGCTTTCCTTGGCGTGGGTTGGGAGCTAAGCACCCCACCTTCACCAAGTTAAACTGTTGACCAGGTCTTAAAGTCAGTCTTTATTTGAGGGGAAAGGGTTTTAGCCACATTCAATGCCGCAAAAAAATTGGACTGTTTCAAAATAAAGTAAAACCTGTCTTGAAAGACCCCCCCCATGATATTGAAAAGATGGTGTTTCAAGGCAGATGGCCTCTGTAGACAGGGACCACTGTAGAGACTAAAAAAGCTATGCAGCATGTACCTGCTACATGAACAATCTCAGTGGCCAAACAACTCGTCCATGACCCCAAAGCTCACTGTCCAAACTGTCAGTGATTCGACAAACTTCGTACCCTGACTTGCACAGATAAAGGTTAGAATGTAAATGGTGCAATCAGAGTTGTGAGTGATCAGGGGCACTTAAGGCGGCAAGTGATCCTCCACATGTGCCCCCACGATCCGCACACTTCGGCTATCATAAATGGATACCCTCACCCTCCACTGACTTTTGCAGCATATTTCCTTCCAGTCGTATTGTCCTTTTAACAATAGCAACTCTACTGACGGCTAAATACCACCAGCTATGCTTGTCCAAAAGAGGGACAAGTAATGGAGATGAACTGTCTTTTTTCACCTATTTTGATCATCAGATAATTCTTAAGCGTTTGTCGACAATAAACATGCATCAAGTTTTTTTTGAGCTAGTCTGACAAACACTGACATCCCAAACAAAAGTTCTTGGGGGAAGATTCTATTGGTATACATCACCAAAAGTAAGCTATTCTCAGTGTACTGTGTAAGGGAACTAGTTTTTTTTTTTTTTTTTCTGCTCTCTCGCGATGTCAAAGCAGCAGTCTGGATACTAATACAGTGTCGCCTGTCTTGACTGACTGTAGATGGTTGATGAGTGACTATATAAACATGTATGAGATAAATTTGCCTGTTGCGATTCTACTCTGATGCCAAATTAGCTGACTACTTCATCAAGAATTCTGTGCTGCTTGACTTTCACGCAATTCACACTTTCAGTGATAACCCGCGTTCTTCAGGGATCATGATGCATGTGGTGATGTTCAGGGGCCCCTACCGTCCCCACAACAGGCCTACTGGGCCACACAAAGATATAGGCTTACACCTCTATAATGTTCTAAATATGGTCTCATAAAAAAAAAAAAAAAGAAAAAAAAATCCTACAAAATTCCTCTTGTAATACAAGAATTTGGCATTATGATTAGCTATTTCATTCTCGGAGTGCATCTTTGTGTGCATCGCTAGTCAAGGCAGCCCAAACTGACTCGTCTCATTGCTGCCCCCAGGCACACACTGTTACACCAACCAACCATAATTGCTTCCTACAGAAATTCTATCCTACTTTCATTCATCTCCCAGGAGACTTTCTTTTGTACCCATTTGCCTCATTATAAACTTACTCTAAGAAAATCACCAGGATGGGGTTTTTACCCTTTCTGCAATTCATGGGGCCAGTGATAATTTATTTATTTGGACTCCACTAGTTTTCCTGCTGCCGAAACATGCATGAAATGTATACACAGGGAGATCATTAACATCGGCAGGATTCCGCACAAGAGATTTATGCGAATCTGTTTCCCTCTATGCTCTCTGCCTCCATCCTCGTTAAAAATAATTAAGTATTGGCTATGTTGGTCCCTGTCAAGGGCCGTCTGGCCAGACAGAACCCCAAGCTTTCTCTCCAGGAGTCCAGTATGCTCTGTTGGGCTGCAGGTCATCATAACTCTTCTTAGCTTCCTTTTTTTTTTTTTTTTTTTGGTGCTGAGAGAAATCTTTGTAACTTCTTGTTGAATAACACCTGTCTCTGGGATTTCAAAGAATTATCTTTGAGAACCTTGTAAAATGACAACCAGTCAATTCCTCCATACATGCATTCGCTCTCGTCAGAGAACATACAGAATTGAAGCACATATAAAATTGTACATTAACTTATAAACTAAACGATTCGCTCTTTTACATAATTCTCATTTGATATTATTTATAGTATCACTTCAATAACAGCTAAAACTCGGCATGTTTACGCAAACTCCTCTCCTGTCCACCTGTTCAAACAGACTTATTTTCTTTTATTTGTGCTTTATAAGGGGAAAAAGGGCAATTTTCTTCAGGTGTCCGCAGCCTAAGAGACAGACAAATGACCACTTCATTTCACGCAAGCATGAACTGGTTAATTTGACAATCCATTCTGAAACACGCAACCTTATTTTGACCATGAACCAGTGTATCTTCCCATTATCCACTTATCTTGTGTTTACAAGATTAACACCACAGAACTCCCTTTTGGAGACCCTGCCCCAATGATTGACAACCCCCTCCTTCTTCCATTTTTACAGTCCCCAAAATGCTAAAAAAAACCCTCAATGTCCTAAATATTTAACAGTGTTATCAATGCAAAATATAGGTCTGAATTTGCAGTCTCATAGTCTTAAAAACGTTAGTGTCCTATGTATATATAGGGCAATAGGGCTAATATGGTGGCTACAACAGACAACACTAACTGTATGGATAGGAACCACATGTCTTGAGATTCAGATTTCCAAAATTTCTATTGAATCCTATGCAGACCCAGCTCACCCTTTTTCATATGGACCTTTGTACGCTGAGCAGGCTACCTGTGTGAAACGTGACAATAAATTCTGACAATTTCACTTGGTAAAAGTATCCGATCTCACTTGCGACATTGCTGTCTGCCTCAGTGACCTGTGACAACACAATGGTCTGGTTTAATCAAGTCCCAGCACAAGATCAGCCCCCACCCGGTCTCCTTTACACCGATGTACCAACGGGGGACAGCCATGGGCATTGACTCTAATTGCTTCCACATAACTGCAACGCAATTGTGCCCTGTATTCGTGGCTTACCCTATGCCTACTTTTATACCAGGTAGCCCAACCATGATGATGACCATTAAGTAGCTAATGTAGGGTCCACTACCACCATCATCTTTCTACATCCCAGTACAACACTTTCTGCTCGCTCTTCTACGAACATAAAAATGCTTCTGCTATGTGCCATTATGTAAATGTGAATCTCAATTTGGCAAGGGCTTTCAATTCAGGGACAAACAGTCACAAGGAGAGAATGCTGTAAAGATCGCAAGGTGTCAAAACCCATATGATCGCGTGATAATAATTATGTAGCTCTCCTCAATCAACGTCGGGGCCTCTTCAGATCAGCACAAGAGGCTACCTGAAAGACTCCCAGCCCAGACCTAGTTTCTCGTAATTTCCCACTCGAGTTCAAAGGACCAGCATTCTGTGAGTAGAGAAACAGGTTAAGCTTTATTAAGGAAGTTGCATGGCAAATTTTGCGGTGGGGCATGTTGTGGCATCAGAACAAAAGCTATTCTTGTGTCTGTATTCCCCTTTTTAAAACCCCTGCTCACCACAAAGATTCTATAAAGTACAGGACCCCACACCTACACCTTGAGCCGGACCTGGCCTTCAGCAAACTGACGGAAAACCTGTCATTAACTTTCCATCTGTCACTTTACTTTTCTCAATCTCAATGAACACCATCTTATGTTTTTGATTTTAAGTCTTCGACCTACTGCCAGTGATGACCAATGGACAGTGATCATTGTTACTTCTTACGAAGGTGGTGTGCATATGAGTGAAGTCAAGACGGACCAGCTTCTAAGCCATACGATGTACTGGTCCATTATCTTAGTCATTGCTACAGTGTTGGCAAACTTAAAAGGAGTCCAGTAACCCCTGACGGGGTCTTTTGCTAACCCTGACATGAACAGATTCCACCTGAGTGGCTGGTCTTTACTTTACCACTGTAGTGGAACAAACAAGTAGTTTCCTTTTCAGTGACACTTGCCACCTTATTTAGCTCGTGTCTCTTTGCCCGGCGTCATGCGTTTCTGTATTGCCAATGAATCTCAACTCATCCATATTCTCCTCAATTATGGCACCCGACCACTAATAGATTCACAATACTTTATACAATATCGACGGACTATTATCCTTTGCAGACAGGATTTCTGGTTGTTATTGGAAATTTTTCAGCATGGGGGGAAAAATTTCTGGCACACTGCCACATGTGACAGATGCCTGCTTTGCATTTCAACAGCAGAGAAAAAGCTCGTATGAAATATGCCAATTTTGATGTTAAATGAGACAAATTTGGGCTCCTTTCTTAAGGGGACAGGTGTATGTGCTTGTGATCAAATTACATCTAAGTTAGATTAGATCACAGTACAATACATGCTAAACAGCGGCATATCTTATCCGTGGTTGATTACTTTAAGAGGTATTTAGCAATTGTGGTGAAGTTAAGTTTTTTTTTTCCAAAATAACATGGCATTTGTTTTTTATGTGGCTGGAGAATACATGCAATAGATGTTTGGCGGCAATTTGAGTTACACATCGCAGCTTAACGCTTTCCTCCTTAAACCACCCAAAACCTGCTGGCTGTCAAATGTCGTCGGCTTGAATGTTTTTGCCTACTTTCAATGTTAATGAAAAACAATTTGAATGAGAATTATAGAAGAGACCTAGCAAGAACATACCCCAGGTCAACAGCTCAGTCTTATTTCAAGGGGAAATGCATATAGTCATGAACCTTCTGTCATGTTCAAGCAACTGCATGTTGTATCCGAGGCCAAGCAAAGCAATTCTGTTGCTGACAATATAAAGTTTTATGGAAATGAGAGGGTTGGAGCTCAATATGTTCTAAGAATAGTTTTACCTTCGCCATTGTGTGCTGTCCGCATGGACATAACTTCAACTGCATGACATCCACTTCAACACAGCAACAATGACTAATTGTTTCCATTCAAATATTGAAATTTTAAGATGTGTCTGCATCTCTGTGAATAATATTTACTGGACTCAGCCGAAGTTCCTTGCAAAAATTTTATAAATTCCTCTCAGAAATTATATGGTGCATCTTTAGCCCATATATAAAGCTGTTTCCTGTTAGTCTCAACGACAAATAAGCATCTGCGACATATCTCACCTGGGCTTTTAACATACAAATTTGAGAGTTCCACCTAAATTTAAGTAGCCTAAAGGTATCAATTTTCTCAGTGGTATTCAGAGAAAAAAAATACCAGGAAAGATGCAAAATTATAATTGGTATCACTTGTGTGAACAGTCTGAGCGATTAAAGTGTACCCCTGAGGTACAAAAAGCAGCAAATTTTCAAAAAAGGTGTGAAAAGGAAGCAATTAAAATGTAAGTGATCTCAGTTTTGGACATTAGGGGTCAAAGAGGAAAACTTGTCTCTTAAAAAAATGAAGCACAAGAGCTCAGGGGCTGTTGAACGTACAAATTAAAGAAGCACACAAGCTACAGCAATTCTTTCATACCTGAGGCTACCCCATTTCTCTGCTCTCAAATTGACAGCATGGGCCAGAGAAAGTGGACTCTTGTCGTTGCCGTAAAAGATCCTTAGTAAAATTTCCCGATCTGATACCTGTAATTTCAAAATGCAGCCGTGTTTTGAAATGACCGTGCGAACAGAGAAAGTACTGTTAAGTGATGTTGTACCTCATAAGACACACAAACACCTGATGTCAAGGATCACCACTGCTTGAAGCTATATTCCCTAAGTACCCTAGCTTCTCACCATGTAAAGCTATACCTTCTTGAACATAGCTGTCGTGAAATCTTTGCCAAACATTCAAGCGCTTCTCTTGAATTCACTCGACATCCCTGAGTAACAATTACCATCAATCTGTACTCTGTGATCCCTCTTTTCTATCAGAGAAGTATGTCACTGAAAAATGACCTTTAAGCCTTCCATTTTCTATCTCTGTGCCACCGACACAGAAAACAAACTTATATTTACTGCCCATGCCGTGAATTAACTTTGCTTAATTAGCATTCTTGCTGATCATTTGTTGTCTCTTTTTCACTTCCAGATGGAATTGCCGAAGTTTAACCAAATGAAAATAATCTACCCCGGATACCGCTTACATGGAGGCAAATATCGAGACAAGGACATTATAAAAATGGTTGGAGGTCACACGAGACACCATTTACATAATACTGCTGCTCTTCGAATGTCTTGGTTGTTCAATAAATTTGCTGGACGCCACTCCATTGGCAATAAACCTATTTTATTATCAAAACATGGTCGGGACAGTGTGCGAGGTAACAATGGCCTTGAGTATATATTCAGAAACACTGCATTTGGGCCGTTTTTGGCAGCCAAGTATGGAAATCCTGTCACGGCCAAACCCAATAAAAGAGACCATACAAAGACAATGAAACCCTTTACGGGTAAACAAGGGATTGTACGGTTTGTGAGTTATCACAGACATCATGCAGGCGGCCATGTTGCCCTCTGGGATTGCGATCATTTCTATCAGAGTCGTGACTGGACAACAGAACATCACATCATCAATGTGGAATTCTGGGAATCTCCAGGTGAGTTTTGGTCTGACAGTATAATTTCAGACTATATTGGTGACATTTGCTTTCACAGCTGAATCTATACATGTAGGTTTTGTTTCCTGTCTTCTTGCACAAGAAATAAGCAAAAACGAAGGGACATATAAATGTGTGAAAAGGGTTCTTTCTTGAAGAGACAGGAAGTTACTGGGACTATTTCAGAACACCTGATGAAATGAAGAAACACACGCATACCCTTGGTATGTGTTGGGCACTTATAAGTGCCCAACCCATGCCAAAGAAAGCTGTTGACCTAGGGCATGTGATCTTGATAGGTCTCACCTACAATTCTCTGTCAAATTGTTTTTCATTGCCCTTGAAATTAGCTGAAAATACTGAAGCAGCCAACATTTGGCCACTTGCCAGTTTTGGCCAGTTTAAGGGAGGAAAAAGTCAAACTACACTTTCATCCAGTCTCAGAATCTTGACCAGAGAACGAATAGAAAATATCTGAAATATAAGGCATGGTCCAAGATGGGGCAGTGCCAGCCATGCATGCCCTCTTTACCTTACAGTCTATGTATAGAAGCCTCTTCCATAAATACAACTTTGTTGAGTAATGCCTGAATAACATTGGACCTCACTGGTCACCTGAGTTAATTTGAGATAAAGAGCAGCTTTTGATGTCTGCAATAGGGCAGAAGGTCTCAAGTGCTGTAATTTTAGAAGCCAGGTGTACCTCAAACACAAAATCACAACATCAAACGAAATACCACTTGTCTCAGCTCAAAAAAAGTTTTGCATTCCGTACAATGCAGCAAAGCAGTTTTTGAAATATTATATTACCTGCACGGTGTATGACGAAAAAGTGACATAACTTGAAAAAAATACCACATGATGTTCACCTTTAAGACATCAAATTAAAGCCAGTTGGGTTCTTATATGATTAGACATGGAATGAGTTGTTGACAAAGTGCAAGCTGGTTATGTGCATATATATGCAGCTTATCACCACCAGTGCTGGTTTGGGTGAACAGATGGGAGAACATTCTGTGACTCGGTGGGTATTGTCTGCTCCTTACCTCAAAAGCCCACATAGTGATGCAACGACCAGGATGGCTATTGTGTCGGGTGCTGAAGTGGAGATTGACAGTCAATACAATCTCGATCGCACTCCGCAGACTCTCTACTCTTAATTGTTACACCACTCGAGCACCACAGCCGATACAAAGCCCTACCCACAAAAGAATTATGTCAAGTTTTAATTGGGTGACCAACCCATTGACAGACCCTTCAGAGCTGGCTTTCCGTTATGTCTAGAATTTACAAATGGAAATTTTTTTTCCAAGCCCTCAAGTGTTGTTTGTTGAGTTTTGGCACTGAAGCAGACGGAAAATTGTGATACCGTGTGCATATAAACGGAAATGGTGAATAATACGACTGGAGCACCAGACAGATTGATTTCTGAGCAGGACAAAGTCACAATGAATGAGGCATTACTGTTTACTCAAAAGATAATCTGCTATATGTATGTATGAAAAAAAACTTGGATGCTCTGTCTAAGCTGCACAGCATGTAGAACCTCATGGTCAGAAAGTGCCATAATCTTAACACATCTGACTGGGGCAAAATGCCCCTGTAGTGGCATGGGGCCATTTAGTTAACAATTTCTTGTGAAAAGGACCGAAGTTAGCTATAAGGCCAGAACTGCAAATGGCAGCCAACTGTCCTAGGCCTGTGCCGCCTAGGTATGCACAGAGAATGGGCTGCTTGCACCGATGTGTCAAGGCAGGAAGTGAAAATGACCCACAGTTGATAAAGCCTAGGTACCTATTACTTTTTCATGTAATATTAACGATAGAACTCCCCGCACGAGCCTTTATCATTGGCTGCCAATCTCAGGGCCCAATGGACCATAAGATGTTGTCGTGTGCGCAAAAGTTGCACACCTGCTGAACGACATTCTACCTCCTCAACAAATAGCCATACAGCCCTCACATCTGTCCTCTTTAACCCTTTTAGTTGCAAATTCAAGGAGTCAACTGCAGTTTGGCCACCAAACCAAGGGCCCATTGTCCTGATAGGTCTTTCATAGTTTGCTCATGCAAAATGTTTTCCATAAAACAAGACATTTGATAAAAAATATTAAGCAGCAGATGACATTTTACATCCTGGTACTTTTGGCCAATTTGAGCGGGAAAGGGGTTAAGACTGCTTCACGTGCCATGCTTGTTTTGGCATTCAATGGTCAGAAACAATGGTGCACCACCTACATTTTCTATGATTGTGCAGTCAGGGCCTCGGCACAAGCACAGGGTGTGTTGATGGCCATGTATCTATGCCTCATTAACTTTGATGCTCTTGTTTTCTCCAAACACTCACAAACAAACTCCTATCCTTCAAGATGTACTCATGGCAACAATTACAGTCCACTGCTTCAGGGAGCTTATACTTGAAGCATTACACCTCTAAAGGATACCATTAATTGTTGGTCTATTGCTTGAAAAAAAATGGCAAAATATTTGCAGATATCACAAATTCCATGATGCTGGTTACAATTTATACCATTTAAACATTTTGAAACCATTAACCCATTCCTAGTCACCATACAACTGAGTCAACAACTTTCCTTGGCAAAAGGATGCACCCAACCCATGCCAAGGAAAGCTACGGATCTGGGGCATGCCATCATGAATGGTCTTGCACACAAATATCAGCAAAATTGTTTTCCAGTAATGGGAAATTTAAGTAAACAATGTCAAGGCAGACAACAATGTACTTCCGGGTGCAAGGGGGGGGGGGGTGATTTGCGGGGGAAGGGTAAAACTTACTCATACAGATATATATGTATGAACATCCATACCATCGAAGGCTTAAATAAAAGCAACAAGTGGAACAAAATGATGTTTTTGTTTCATGTGTTGTCAATTTATTTTTTAATAGTTTTTTATTTGGTCAATTTTTTATTTTTATTATCGCTGGGTGGGTGGGTGGGTGTCTCTTTTTCTTTCCGAAAAAAAAAAAAAAACTTAACTTTTGAAATTGCAGCAAAGTCACTGTTGATAAAGTGAAACACAAACAGTGACAATACAAACTTTGATTTTACTGAAGAATCCTCATCAAGGAGATCAAACACACAAATCATATTTTTATCTGCAATAGCAGAATCGAAATTGTTCATTTGGAGTGCAAAAGGTGGCTGGTAGCAATACCCCAATGACAACAGTAACTAAGCCATAAAAGTTCTTATTAACAAAACTTCTGTGAACAGTACAACCCCTTTGTATAATTTTACACCTGTGCGTGCAGATAGCATTCAACGACATGTTTATCGTGTAAATATTCATCAGTGGCTACTGTTTGTCCATGATCTGGTGGCAACGAGCCTCATCAAATATATGCATGGACAGTTGTGGAACCAATCTCTCCACAGTATAGTTGCACCTTTTGTGATTTGTTTTAAATGGAAATTGGATACAGCTTGTCTCTTTGTCTGAGACCTAACGTATGCATAAGGGAACTGATATACTCAATTGGGAAATCCTCCACAAAATGAGAAGTTGCTTGAAGCATTTGGACGTGGGTATTCTTGAAAGAGTACTCTCAAAACTCTTTGACCAGCATGATAAATAATTTTGCTGAGGTTTGCAGACAACTGTAAGTGATGCTTGTTTAGCCACCCAAAACTTAAGTGCACCTGTAGGGCTGCTGTGGAATCAGGCGGACGGCTTAGTAGGGTCTGAGCAAATAGTCCCTGACATTGGCCCATTTGGTGAGAAAACACGCAGGTGCTCAATGTTGGTTACCATCTCTCTTGTATCTGCTCCACTTAACGAATGCTCCCTCTCCTCACATGCTTCCATTTGGATTTTGAGTAAAACTGGCCATCAAGACTACTGTAACCCTTTCCCCTTAAAACCGGCCAAAACCGGCTGGTGGTCAAATGTTATCTGCTTCAGGGTTTATCAACTAATTTTGACAGTAGTTAAAAACAATTTGACTGAAAATTGTAGATGAAACCTATCAAGATCATGCGTTCCATGTCACAGAAAGCTGTTGACTCAGACTTAGTTCAAGGAGGAAAGGGTTAACTTCCATGTAAGGCCACCCTCTGGTGGCTTAGTTCAATTCATTTGTCAGTTGCCTGCAGTGACTGACCATCTGTATAAAGGACAACACCTGTGTGATAGAACAAAAGAAATAGCTTAAATATAAATGGCAGGTTTTGCTATTCTTTCCAACAAGTATGGGAAACATGTGAAGAGCTACCGATATTTAGCACACTTAAAATTATTCTTGTTACTAAACTCTGTTATATAATTTGGACTTTCGGATGGTACCCTAATTTGGTGTTACAGCACTAGTACTATTAAAACTGAATAGACTACTTGCTGGGTTTGGGTGAAAGCTGAATCTCCTGCTTTTCACTGATACAGCCTGAATCAGAAAACTTTGGCTGCACAAAAAATCATTTGTACACGATGTTCCATGCTTTATGACAAGAAAGGATGACAGTTGCATGTAGTTTGTCTGACAAATCATTAACTGTGATACTGTCTGGGACCTATCATGTAATTCCACATGTGGTACCTATTTTTTAAGCATGCAAGAAATGCTAAATTAACTCGAAAAGAAGATTTGCTTCACAGCAACTCTGTCTGGCTGCCTTAAAAATGAGAACAGTTTGAAACGCTACACTTTGCCATTGTTCAACATAATCGAAATTTTGTGTATTAGCCTAATCTGCATAAATTAAAATGCTACAACTTTGTTTCTTGGTTCACTGGATATGGCCATGTCACAAACTTATAAAGTGAAGTTTGAATGACAGCACTATCTGTAATAGTTTAGAAGCTATTAAACATTTTAATTTTGTGTATTTCCCTAATCTGCATAAATTAAAAGCCTACAACTTTGGTTCATGGTTCACTTGATGCGGCTATGTCACATACCTAAAAATTGAGGTTGGAATGGCACCTCTATGTATAATAGTTTTGAAGTTATTCAAGATTTAAATTTTGTGTATGCATCTTATTTGCATAAATTAAAATTTAACAATTTTGGATTATGTTTCATTGAATATCACATGGATCATTGCTATGTCACAAACTTATGAACTGAAGTTGGAATGGCACCTCTATCTATAATAGCTTTGAAGCTATTCAAAGTTTAAATTTTGCATATTCACGTAATTTTGCACGTCACAGTCATTGGTTGAAAATGTCAGGTGACACACGAAGTAGGTGCTGCCACCACATGGAATTGTGTACAGTGTACATGTATCTGAAATGGCCTGTTATTTTTATCTCTTCCCATTGATGGGGCGTTTATCCACGCTTAGACTTTCACCTATTAGTGATATGCATCAAAGCGCTATGATTTTAAATACTTCTTTTTTTAATCCTTATCAAAGTAATGTGAAGCTCCTCAGTCCACTGGCCACATGTCCACTAACAGAAAATGCACACGTCACAAACCATGGGCCATGTTTATGCTATCTTAATACAGTCTGTTTCCTGTCAGTTATAACTATAGACATGTACATTATAATCATGTACATATAAAATTGTGGACATTTTGACCACTAACAAAGGAGATAAGAAAGTGGCAAGATTGCCCCAAGATTTATCGACTTAACAGCAAAAATCTGTCATTACAGCCAATTATCAACTGACATTGTTGCCCCATCAAGGTACAGATCATCTCTAGCGTGTTTATATCTGGCGGATTACCCCCTTTGATTCTTCTAGACCTTCTGATTCACTTGGGACAAGCTAAACAGACTATGGCCCATCTGCCTGGGATAAAATCCACTCAAAATTGCTGTACTAATTTCCGTTAATTACAGAGGAGCGAAGCTTTAAATCTGATGCACTGAACCTGTAATTTTTATACTGCAGGTGGGTGGATTGTTAAGGTTGACAAAACAATGGACCGCAAAGGGTCAAGAAATGACCAGTAGTTTGGGGCTTAGTTAATAAACACAAGACTAGTAATTTTGGTCTCCCATGCCCACAGTCCAATAATGGTCTCACCCTCGAATGACCATTGCTTCCACAAGAGCCACTCAGAAAAGAGAGGTCGGCCGCAGTTCAAAGCACTATCTCATTTACCTCAGTAGCAATTATGTAGCCTTGTGTAATGTTCTGTCACAGACCACTGTCCCAACAGTTGAAGATGAGAGACGAGTACAAAAGTCAAGACTCGGTCATGTCACTATCATTGATGGAGTACAAAAGATTTATTCAACCAAATTAACACCACGAAAGGGTTACCACCTTGACTTACTTTCTCACGTTTTCCCTTTTGGACCGTACGGATGAAAAAACACTTTTGACCGACTGAAAAGCATTCCTTCTTCACTTTGAAGTTGAATACCTGCACGGAACCGCTGGTGTACATACCTATTGGCCCAGCAAAAGTTAAACAAGTGCACATTTTGTACACCAAGGCCAAAAAAAAGAAAAAGAAAAGCAAGATGCACAATTTTCAGAATCCAAGATTTTAAAAGTGGTCTTTTCATCATAAAAGCCAGGAATCAAAGAGCTGATTAAACAGTATGTCCTATATATGTCACATGGCACATACATGAGAGTTCAATGTGATCTTGTTGGCCTGACTGGTGTGCACTGACCACTTGCAAAACCATCAACATACCATAAAATTGACACATTACGAAACTACAATAGAACCTGCCTATGAGCCCTCCTCTGCTAAGGGACCACCTGTGCTAAAGGACCAGTTTCAACATCCCCATTAGCATATTTTCAGTTTAAATTTACCTGCCTTAAGGGACCACCTGTCAGAAAAGACCATTCTTCACAGGTCTGTGGGTGGTCCTTTAAGACAGGTTCCACTGTAGACGTATTGTCCAAACTTTATGTAAGATCCCTTCACTGCCAGGTTAAACATAATTATCATTACAGCACATCTAATGGCTATATAAGTCCCTTTGTCTGTAAAGGACAAGTGAAAAACACGAACAAAATATCTTCTGTAAAAATTGCAAAATAAACTTTTGCAAAGACACAAGACTGACTTTTTTTGGTTTGTAAATTTCCGTTGGTTATTTTTTAAGGTCTGGTGGTTACGATTTCAAAATTATTATTATGCAAACAAAGTTAAAGTTTGAAAGATCCTGTTTACTCATCCGTGTCATCTTGAACAGGTTTTAAGGGTGCATTTGTACATGTACCTTCCAAGGTGGTGCAGACCCCGCCACTTCGGACAAAGTGAGAAGTCTCCAAGTTTCTATATCCTACTTTTGAGACAGCGCTCTCCATGTGACTTAAATACAGATCCCACTTTGGACCAAATTTCATGAAACTGCCCTGTTTTCTACCTATTGTAATCTGGAGCCTCTCACATGATTGGTCCTTATTGATCAATAAAGTAAGAGAAGATGACATGTTAACAAATGCAAGGGTTAGTAATAGCATTTTTTACATTTGTTTGCAGGTTTTCTACAAGTTTTTCACAAACTTGAACTGTCCCTGGTATTTAACACCACATTTCTTAAAACACTTCCTAAAAATGTGACTATAAACAATGCAACATTAAACACACCAGCAGTACATATTTGAAGAAAACCTTTGGCCCACATTCCTTGTCTTAAAGCTCAGCTCGGACACAATTCAGCAGACCCTGCTACGAACACACCTGCTATTTACAGCTTATATTGATGAGGAGCTACATGTATGTAGCAGCAATTGTTTCGTTGTCATATAGGAAGTATCCGGTTGCACGGGCTACAAAATGTGTTGTCAACAAGACTAAAGGTATGATGGAGTGTCCCCAGGGTAGATGGCTCGTGCAGCACAGGGGTATTTAAAGGGAGGACCATGGCAGGCTGCAGCAGGTTTGTGGCTAGAGGGTGCAGCTTTATACCCCTATCGGCCTTCACACCTGCCCACTGGGACCAGGGGTCAACAATGTCTATCAAGGGGCTCACACCAGTTATTCTAACATGCAAGCCCCCTCCCTCACTGCAGGGTAGCCCTCCAGATAAACATACCCCCGAACTTTGCTTCAGGTCTGCCGTTCCACTTATGATGTCTCCCCGCCCCCTAACTTGATCTGCTTATCACAATGTAATGGTATTACCTCATACTCCCCCTCCCAAAAAAAAAAAAAAAAAAAAGGGCGGCCACTTTAACCTGGCTGTACTTTGGTCCTGTTTGTAGCTCCTCCAGACACAGCTGGCGTGCTGAAGCAGCTATCAATATGCACCACTTCCGATCTGGCCGCTTTCTGTGCCACATGCTGCTCACAAGATATCTGCCATCAACTCCCACCTGTGTTTGTACACGACCCAAAAGTTACTGCAAGATATACAACAACAAGCTGCGAGTCATCGTGGTCTCTCTTTCAGCATGCCTTCTTTAAATCTCATTTTTCAGCTTCATATTTAACCATGCATTTATGCACACTAGCTCCAGTCCTGAAACTTGAACATAAAAGAGCTTAAAATGAAGCACTATATGACATTTCTTTCGGGGTTAGTTACTTCTGTCATGACACGTCATGTGTCCTGTTCGAGGCTGTACAAAATACACCCTCATTAACTTGGCTACCGTCAAAAGTACCACGGAAATTGCTGTGTGCAATTTGCCTGATTGTTCGCATAGCGTGTAGAAGGGACATTCTGTTAGGGTGAATAACCTGGATCTCCCAGACTCAACTCATGTACACACCAAAATTGATGTTGATAGTCTCTGAAAAGATACTGCCACAATGACACAACAGGGTATGGGATTTTCTTTGAATGTCATCACAGGGCCGAATCGCCACTGGTCCTCAATCAGCCGTCTGTTCCCACTGGATGAATTTGTTGACCTTTTACATGTGTTCTTGTTGTGAAAACTCTGGTCTTAATTTCACCTAATCTCAGAGCTTTAGCATTGCTGCTGTTTCCTTCCCAATCTAATTGAAGAAATTAATGAATATATTGATCTCTTCTGCATATATTCTGTTCAAAATGTCACAATATCCTGGCTTGACACATTTTACATTAAAAAAAATGAACTAACAGCCAGCGGTAACTTTCACTTCCCAGTTTGAAATTAATGATGCTTAAAGTAATTGTTGGAGGTCACTCTTTATTTGTGTACTAGTAACTTACGACCCGTTGATGTTTCTTCTTGCAGACTCATACTGTCCTCCCGAAAGGGACACAACTACGCCAAAGCCTAAGTTACAGAAAGTGAATCTACAGAAGCCACCTTACACTCGACCAATATGGAGCTGGCAGAAACAGGACTCTTTGAAAAACTTTTACCCTTATCGACCGAACCCCAAATTTAACACAATCAAGGTATAACAATTACGCCACAGTGCAGGTGTCAGAATCAGTGTTTAAGTAATAAGAAACCAGACAATGTGCATGTTCACACAGTAAAGAGAGACAGAGAGAGAAAAAGGCTGCCATGAAATGACATGTGCATATGGTCAGCAGCCAATGTGGCACCCAGGTCATGCAGTCTCATGCCAGTGAGTTCTCTGAAAGGGCGACTACGATCTGGGGACTTGTCAACTTGTGGATGCCAAACAAGCAGGACCTGGGTACAGGACAGAGGGTTAACTGTCACGACAAAATCGACCAGGAATTCTCTCTTTTAAGGGGGAAAACAGACAACTTAAACTGGATTTATGATGAAGGACAAGGAACACTAAGGACATGTGCAAAGATAAAAGACATGAACACCTTTCCTGATAGATCTAAGACAGTATCCTCAGCTGGTTTTGTGTTCTGATGAACACGAAAAAAGTGGACTCTATGAAAACACAATGGAATTGCAGGTCACTGCAGCTAAATTGTCACCAATTAAGGAGCCAAGACTGCAATACACATGCAAACCAAGACCTCATCACCACTGTGTCTTGTGTATTATGACTCACATGAACAACACACTGGCTCCTGAGCAGGCAATGAAGGCTTCTTGTTTATGTCACCATGGCAACAAGGGTGAATCTGGAGCTTTTGAATTTGTGTAACTATGGTAACAAGATACAATTTTTTAGTTTCCTTGTCCTTGACCATAATAACACAAGGTAGTATTCTGGAGGTTCCTCATTTTTGTAACTATGGTAATAAGAGGGGAAACTGAAGGTTCCTCACTTGTGTGACCATGGTAACCAGGGGTGCATCTGGAACGAGATTCTTTAATTGTGCAACCATGGTAACAAGGGTGTATCTTAAGGTTCTTTGGATGTGCAACCATGATAACAAAGGTGCATCTGGTGACTTTTTATTTGTGCAACTATGGCAACAATGGGTGTATCTGGAGAGTCTTTGTGTAACCATGTTTAAAAAGGGGTGCATCTGGAGGCTCCTTGTTTGTGCAACCATGGTAACAAGATGCGAATCTGGATATGCAACCAGTGTAGCACCTTTATGCAACAAACTAGTCTCAAATACAAATTGTACATTTTGGATTTTTTTTTTTTTTTTTTTTTTTTTGGTGCAACCAGACACAAATACATACTGGAGGAAGGTTCTACCTGAGGTGCTGAAAATGTAAAGTTCTACGCTGTATGTAATTATTTATGGAAGTACTAGCAGACACGAATAACTGCCAATTTTCTTTTTTTGCTGCTAAATTTATCATTAGTTACCGACAAATATAAAAGTATAATTATTTCTTGAGTAATATATTACTATTTGAAGCTGAAACACTTAGCAGAAAATATAGCATGTAAAAAAAAATGAAAGTATAGGTGTGATTGAATTTATTGCAATATTTTGTCCTACGTCTTATATGTGAACATAGGTTCAATTTGTTAGATTAACCATGTGTTCATGTTTATTTTTAAGTTTTCTTAGCAATGCAAATTATTATGTGGACACTTGATAGACAATACATGTTCAGTGAGCCTGCAATAAACGTTCAATAAGCATACCATCATTATTCTGATTTTGAATAAGACCTTTTAAAGTTTGTATTTGACATGGACATAGATGGATATAGTTACGCTGTCAAAGATAATAACTTTTTTGAATCACTTTTTCGTTTCTTACAAAGACTGACAAGTCCGGTCACACATTTATCATTAACCAGTCATGACATTATCATGCATAGGTAATCATAACTTGTGAAGGGGCCAATTCGCAAACATATTTTGAGAGGACATTTTTGCCTGATACACGTCATATGTTAGTAATTTTTGTCATACAGTTCCTGCATAATTGCAAAAAACCCATCTTTCTCTCAAAACTAATGTGAGACTAATCATACCTTTTCATTTTTGTCTGAATAATTTTACAATAAAGAACAGATATCTTAACTATGGATAGCTATTTTGGTCTTCTGAGGCAGCTGAAACAATCAGACGAAACATTAAAGTCAACCTTGATTGAAATTAGAAACATGGAAAATACTCTGGAAAAAAAATAGGCCCATGTATATGTATATGTATGAGCACAACTGTGCGGTTGTACGTGGACTGTCATTCATGTAAATGTAAATGCAATGCAACTACTTGTAATGAAACTGATTGTGATTGGTGCATATTTTTTTTTTTTTTTTTTTTTGTCGAGCACATTTTTTTTTTTTTTTTGTACATCCAAGACAAATCAGTATTAGCTGGAGCATTTAAAAAAGGATTATGTTGCTTGGATAGAAAAAATGCCCTCAAATCTGTGTCCAGTCACTCGACATACATGTAGGCATTTAGCCTTACTCCAGTAAAAATAGATGTGGAGTATTGCAACATATGTGTTTTTCATTAACTTTTCAAAATCAATTTGATAAGATCACACTGTGTTACCCGTGCAGACTTATCAACATATTGTGACCAACAGCCTCTTGAATGTCATTGCATTTGAAGACATATTTCTAAAATACCTGAGGGGCTGACGTCTTTGTCTTTCAATGTTACCGGGTTAAAGCTGATAAATGTGACAGGAAGTGTCCAAAACAAGCCACACATGTAAACTTTGTATTCAGACATCCAATGCAACAAAGTACATGAATACAAATGTCAAACTTGGCTGTTGAGTAGCCAGTGCTGGCCCACTCCAGCACCCAGTACTGTCTGTACCGGGAGGTTCTTTAACAATGAAACCTGACTCCTAATTGGCTGTTTAATGGTTCAATTCAACAAGAATAACCTCTGAAGTGATATGTGCCCAACAAGTCTTAGCAGTTTTATTTAATACTGACTTACCAAATTGCCTACAAAGCAGACCAAGCTCTGTATTGTCTCTACTACATGGAGACAGGTCTCCCCAGCAGGCAAATTTACCTCTCACTCAAGGACTGACCTTCTTTCTGAATAGAGTGGTCTGGATGGGTTACATAGTGTGAAAATTGTGATTTTTCAAAAGTTCAAAGCAATTAAAAATAATCAGTAAGTTTTTTAGAACACATGTCTATCACAGTAGCAGAAACAAAACAACATGTACATGTATCTTAATCTTACTGCCAATATTAGCTTTGGCTGGCACTCATCGTACCTGTCAACTGAAGTATGAGTTGGCATACATCATACCAGCCAGTATTGTTGTTATCATATATTTATTAGTCCTTTTTTTTTCTTTGTTGATTCTCCTTTAATGAAATTACTTTGGTTTTGAAAGTATCAAAAAGATGTTTTCTTTGTTTTTTTTTTAATCATGAGAAAAAAAACCTTTCCATGTCCTGTACACTGATGTAGCAAAGTGATGTGTACACAACAAACTGGTATGACAATATTGTACTTATTATATCCTTGATATATGAATTTATGCTCAAATGAACTAGGATTGAATAATTCTGGGACCACCTGAGAGCTTAAATGGCTGTAACGCTACATTCAACTGCACATCATAGATATCACTTTTGCCTGCTATGCTTTATAGCAAACTTCTTATGTTTCTGAGTGGAGCCTTTTAGTATAAGTCCTAGTCAAAGAATCAAAGGCCTTGAAGTTTGATACACAGATAACACCACATACCATAGCAATAGAATTGTATCACTGGATACCATTGAAGGTCAGAGATTCTTTGTTGTAATATTGCTGCAGCCAATCAACAATCAGAAAAATGGGTCACATGATTATGTTGGTCAGGCCATTCAGCGAGTTTGTAACAATGATGAGGACTAAATTTGTGAGAATCTTAAAGAGTCATGTGACCATTTTTAAGTCTTGATTTCATGCACACAGTTATACAATCGTGGATGTTTATAAAAAAAGAAATGGAAAAAAAATAATAAAATGAACTGAATTTTTGTAATTTATGTGCAGGATTTTTCTTTGCCAAATTGAGAGACCTTATATCTTATTTATGAGCTTTGTAGATACAAATTAGCATTGTGTGATTTTGTGTATAATTATTTATGAGAACTGATTTGCTGTACATTTGTAAATAAATATGTTTAGAAGGTACATACAAAGTGTTTTCATTGTTGTATTTGTGTCTTTTTGTCCAGAACCACTTCGTAGTAGTCATTACCCTATTCTGCAGTCCAAAATCTTTACTCTCCATAAGCCAACCTGTTCCTGTCTAACCTATGCACGTATATACTATTGTCCGCATTGCACATGTTCCTCTGTAAACCTATTTTGTTTCTTTAAGATGTTAGATGTTAACAGTTGAATAACTGGAACTCGGGGAGTGGTAGTGTGTGAGCTCGGAGAAATTGGAGAGATAAAGAATAAGAGTGAATCCAAGACTGTGAAATGAGAAGATAAGATCAATAATGTAACTACATTCCTGGAATTATCCATAAAGACAGAACAAAGTTGATGTGTGAGACTGTATAAAGACCTACATTGAAGATATGCAAGTATTAAGTTTCCATCATATGGTTAAGCCTCTCCACCTTGAATCAAGACTGAGTCAACAGCTTTCTTTGGCTACGGTTGGGTGCTGGGCACCTGACCTATACCAACGTAAACTGTTGACCAGGGGGTATATTACCTTGATAAGTGTCATCTGCAATTCTCATTTATATTGTTTTTTTTAATTGTTGAAATTTATCAAAAACATTGAAACAGTGGACATTTGACCACCAGCCAGTTTTGGCCAGTTCAAGGTGGAAATGTTTATATACTAATTTTTGTGTACTAAACGATAAAATGACAAAGTTCATTTTTTTGTAGATCAAGTTCTATTGAATGCCTTGACTTACTTTAACTCTTTGAAAGCTACATTACTTTTTGCTGACATGCATGGAATGTTTTTGCCAAACACATATCAGTTTTATTCAAAATAAATCTAACCACTAATGCTTTAAATACATGTACTTTGTAAAATTAGCAAGGTAACGAGATTTGATGTTGTGGAAATCTATTATACGTGGTAACAGCCATTTAAAACACATTACAATACAATAAATCTGTGCCATTTTAGAGATGTATCGCGCACAATTTTGCCCGAACAGGTGCTCTGGGACTTCAAATGGTCAATGCCGCATATACTGTGACAGCTTTCAAACAGTTAATAACTTACTGGAGCATATTCTTTGACATCACAATGAAAAAGCAAATAAGTCAAAAAAGATCACATAGAAATCTTCAGTTCTGGAGGTAAAAAAGTTAAACAATACTCTCACACTGAAATGCAATACTGTCCTGGTGTTTTAATCAACTGCTGTGCATACACTGTGATAAAACCTTTTTTTCCTTTCCTACATAGTTTGTGCCAGCCATGCACGTTTTGGCAAGAAAATTGTCAATAACTTTCAGTGCCACAATTATAGCAGAAAAAAATACAGCAACAAGTGAGGCACCTGATTTGATCCCTGGAAAAGCTAAGCTGCAGAGTTTGTGTGACCTGTACACAGGTGGTAGTAAGAGCACATTCACTTACTTTTAGGCAAATCTTTGCTGCATAAACAAACAGTTAGCACAAACACTAGGATTTATAACAACAACAACAACAGAAATACTTGCTGCTTGATTTGATTTTTAAGACTGACTGACTATGACTGATACAGATGGGCAAAAAAAGAACCTTCCCAGCTTTCACAGGAAGTCTCCAACTCACCGGACTTTTCGACCAAAGATCTAGTCAATTAATAAATAGAATGCACTTCAGTGCAGAAAAGTCAGTTACTTCAAGATCAACAAGTACTGGGGTTGAAAAAAACAAAAAAAGATAAGAGAATGACTTGATACATACACATACGAGTGAACATGGTATCACAGTTACTGACCCCCATCCCTCAGCCACACAACCCGCATTTCTTAGCTTGTCCATTCTCCAACAAACAATCAATTTTTCTGTACCAAATGCATGCAGAACACATTCCTCTTTAAAAAAAAATACATCTCCTGTAATTATGTGCATTTCATTAAAAAAAAAGCTTCATTATTGTAAATTGACATTGTTGTGTTGCACACTTTGAAGTTTGATAACTCTCAATCTTTTATTCACTATTAATGTTTTGAAGTGATAAACAGCATGTGACATGGTTATCCAATAAAGATCAGCACACACACGAAGGGATCTCATGCCAGAGGCATTCATCATGTGGTCAATGAGCCTGACCGGGGAATCCACTTTATGTTATGCATAAGTCTTAGACTTTATCTACAGCAAATAAAAACCTGCGGCAGAAAAATAATTAATGCGTTTCTACCAATACTTGAATGGATTTACACACAGAGGTCTCCAGTACTTCACGCAAATTCAATTTTGAAAGGTTCTGACTTGATTCCTGTGCTTATCTCTTTCTTTTCTCAAGTCTCTATGGACTTTTCTTGCTTTTTTTTTTTTAACAAAAATGAAATCTTGTTCTGTTGCTGAAAAAAAAAGCTATGTATAAAAAATGTACTAGATATATAGATATACCTGGTATCAAGATCAAGGTGACAAACATGTGGGGAAACTCCACTGAACATATACAACTATTTTATCATGGTAGAGAAGTTTTCAGCGTGTGACACTTCTCAATAAAAACATTCTGTGAAAGAACAAATTAAGGATACAAGAAACTCACCATATTTGGGGGTGGGGGGAGGGGGGTTAAGGGGGCCCTCTAGTATGCTGGTACAAGTGTCCAAGTAATAATTTTGCTCTGGTCCACGGTAAGGAAAATAAGAAAATGTGCAAATAATGGTTGGTACTAAGTATTGAAATAAAAAAATGGGCTTCCAGTATAGTATGTAAGTACAGCAAATGAAAATGCCCAGTACGCCAGTATGAAAAACCTCTTACCCCCCCCCCCCCCCAACTATACATCAAAATGCTGGTATCTGTCAACTTAAAAAAACAAAAATCAAGGGTAAAAACTGTAGTCCGCCTCTTGTAAGGCTGCCCCACATGCATCATAAATATAGCTTTCTAAACATGGTGACCTCCCTTGCAGGAGAAAATACAATTAATATACTTGGCATGTGGAGACGTGGTCTCCGTGCAGGCCTGGCCTCTTTCCAAGGGGGCCTTCAAAGACAGCGTCCACTGTATTTTGATCTTCAAAACATTGTCAACCACTGCATCTACTTTTCTAACTGATTTTTTCCCCACTTCTTGTGACAAAACCTTTTCAAAAAGCAGGATTTTTTTAATTCACCCATTTAGATGTACTGTGATCCCCTTTCATAAATACTGTTTGACCTATGTAAGAATATACCTGTTTTCCATTAATTTGATGCAGTACAATACACTGAAGTACTAGTAATGTTATAGCCACAGCACAGACAGTTTGGAAAAGTCTGGCTGAGCATGGCACTGATAGATACACACCACAAATGTGACCAAATATTTTCTGAACGACCCATCCTGCATCAAAGTTATAGCCAGGTATTCCAGGATCATATCGGATCAGCCTGCGGGACTCAGTAACGTGGATATACCTTCACACACATCATGCCCATTCACATCTGTCTCTGTTGGAAGAGGCACCTTCCACTTGAAAACATCTCTCAACACATGCCACCCTATCAACAACCTGTAAACACATAACTCTGCACCTACTTCAGCTTCCAGTACATACATGTATGTCATGAGAGGCAAACTTGGTGGGATCTATGTTTCAGGTGCACAAACTACTGACAAACCACAGACAGTCTTGCTGCAGAATATATGTACATCTATGGGTAGATTGTCAGACGTAAGGCCGGGGGGGGGGGGGGAGCATACTCCCATTAGTGACAATACTGAGGAGTGTGTGCCCCTATGAAGGCCCCTCTTTTCAGCAAAATTTCCCTAACAAAAGGTCCAGTATATTGCCAAAATTTCCCTGAAAAGGATAATTTTTCTCTTTTATGGCCCAAAATTTGGGAAATTTTCCTTTCCTGGTGCACTTTTCACAGCAATTTGGGACCATATTTTCCACTATTTCGGTTAAAAAATTCCCTACCCAAGTTATCATTTTTATGAAAAAGTTCCCAACAAAGGGTGGGTTTTTGAAAGGTCAAGCTGTACACCCCCCCCCCCCCCCAAAAAAAAAATTGGGGAAGTACTCCCCACCCCCACCCCCGGGGCGTATGGCTGACTGACCTTTCCTTATGACCCCGATTTTGACATTTTTGCTCCATCTAGCATGAACTGTGTGCCATGTAAAAAATGGCCGCCAAATCTTGTGTGAATCAGATTACCAAGTTCTGAATTCTGGCTGAGCTTTTCGTAGCCAAAGAAGGAAAACTGTCTCAATCTTCCTTACAATATCATGATTGACAATGCAGAGTCTTTTGGAATTTTAAAAGAAATAAACAATTACATAGACAGACAGATAGACAGATGCAGAGACAGAATGATAAATAAATAATATTAATAAACAAATTATGTATAGCATCCAACAATTCCTATGACAGTACATTGAATTTTTTTGGTGGGAAATGGAAAATTGTGCCAATTAACACTGAGGCTTTTGCTATCTTTGCTCTCCAAATATTTAAGAATCTTCATCAACATTTACCCTTTGAATTATGATTGAGTCAACAGCTTTCCTTGGCAGGGGTGTGTGCTCCAAGGAAAGCTATTGCCCTGGAGCATGTTACCACGACAGATATAACCTGCTATTCTCATTCAGATTGTTTTTTGTCAATGTTTAAATTAGTCCAAAACATTGAATAAGACGACTTATTTTTTAAAATTTATTTATTGAACTGTAGTCAGTAGATAATTTCATCAAGATTTAATATTCACACAGAATCGTAATATGTAAAACAAAGACCCCAAAAATGCTGCTGATTGGGACAAGATGAAGAGGTCACAGTGGCTGCCTGCAGGAGTCTGCTCCCTCAGGGGATTTATGAAACAGATGAACACTACTGACATCAGAGAACATAGAAAAAAATCATTTTAGCCCTGGTTGATTTCTGTTGCTTTAAAAGGGAAAGACATAATTAATTTTATGCTTGTATGTGTGACCCCTATGACTGTATTGCCACCTATATCTATCTGATCCAAAGAGATATAGATGATATATGTATGCATAGTCTACACCTAAATTACCGTACATGATTTGTTCATGGGCATATTATATATTGTAGGAATACATAACACATGCAATATGTGCACATGGTTCATACATGCCCTTCTAATGGTGCATGATTTACATATAGATGTACGACACGCTGTGATCAGCAAAGATGGAGAATCTTTCTGAATTCAGGCTGAATCTCTTTGAATGCTAGCTGACCTCATTCTTAATTCTAGCTGAATATTTTTCAATTCGAGCTAAATCTGGTTTCCTTTTTACTTATTCTGAATGTTGTGTGATAATAATCAAGTTCCAGCTGAAGTTGTCAGAATAATTTTCTGAACCAGTTGTTAATACGGTAGTCCCTCCTTTGAGAGACCGCCCCTAGTGCCACCCGAAAGGCGGTCACATAAAGCAGGTGGTCCCTCAAAGGAGGTATAAATAACATGAAAAGTACTACAGAAAGACCTGACAACTGTGGTCTCTCAAAGGAGGTGGTCTCCCAAAGGAGTGGTCTTTCAAAGGAGGGACTACTGTAGTGTGACATACAGCGAAAAATTCAGATAGGAGACAAATTGAAGTAGCTCACAAAGATTAATCCTTGATCCAGCAAAAATTTCATTCAGATACAGCCACTTACTATTAACAGCAGACTGAGTCATGAAGTAAATGGTTTAGTATTCTGTTTTGCTCCTAAAACCAGGCTTTAGCCAGAGGTGCCAAGTCTCCTGATTGGGTGGGAGGTCTCCCATTTATCTAGTGTCACAATGAAATCATTTAGATTTGCCTGTCTTGGCCTTTTTTACCTATCTTCTCCATTATAAGATAATAGGATTCCCACTTTTTACATTTTCCAGCTTGGCCTGCAGTTTTGTATGCTTAAAGCAACTTGGCACCTCTGTGTAGCAATGAATTTTGGGGTAACCCACATATGAAGATATTGTCATAAAATTTATAGTACTCAGTTAGTGTTCAGACAATATAAATGACCATTCTTCAGTTAACTAATCATGCCCCATCACTTGATCAATATCTGGTTCCCTTGATAAACACCCAATGACCCTCTATCAGCTTTGGGTCAAAGGGTCAGACCACTGAAGTTAATTATACTTTATGCCCTTATTGTAGTTCACACATTTTTTCTATTAAAACAGCAATATTGTATTGAAGTGACAGATTCACTCAGCAAGTGACAGCCAACTTCCAGTAAAAATGTAAAGAAAAGAAAAGAGGCAGTGTGAAAAACAGGAAAGCAGACATATGCCAGCACGACAATATGGGGCGATTTTTTTGTTATTCAGAAATCAGTGACTTTCTGAATGAAAATCTAGCAGTCTACACAAAGAAACCGTTTTAAATCAAACAAATAACCTTTGGTTGTGCCATGTCTTTTCTGTTTATGAAAACACCTGCAAATCAGTGTGCTGATATTCAAAAATACGCAAGCTTCATAAATGTGCTTCAAAATACATTTAAACTCTAGGTTTGTCCAAATTATATGTTGCACAAATTACAACGTAACATGGATCTTATATAATATACACGGACAACAGCAAAGGCTGTTTTTCATCAATGATAATTATCATGTCGACACTGTCATATAATTGTCATTTAACAAAAATGACACATTCTAATCTAACCCCATTAATTCTAGCCCCAGATGTAATTGTCCAGCTATTTGTCAAACATTACTCAACTTTTTTTATATTAGGTCAGCGCAGTTCTGGGGGGTGATTTTTGCCAGCACCTGTGGCCATAAAAATATCATTTAGGATTTTAGTAGGATGGTGGCTCATCCAGGTTTGGGGCACATTAAAACATCAAATTAATTCCCATGGGGCATCAGATTCTTGAAAATAGTGTGGAACATGCTCTGAAGGCAATCTCTCATGACAGGCTATGTATCTTTTCCTTTCGTGACAACAGCGTGACAACAGCGTCTATTTCTGTAATACATTTAAAGTATACACCCATATGTTTTGCGCGGATTGCGAAGCAGGCCAAGCCTATATTAATCACTCTGCATGGCACAGATGTTGACGTATACTTTCCTACCTAATAAGGTCAAGATCAATTTGGTCATGCGGGTTCTCAGTAGAGGCCTCTATAGGCAGGGGGGCTAGGTAGGTGTATTTCCATTAGTTTCCATTATAATTTGCACCTATGTGACTTTAAAACTGCTCTACCTAGAAACACCAAATTTCTTGTGGTAAATAGTTGTATATAGCAGGGTCTGTGGGCATGCCGAGGGCAAAGTTGCGACAGTGGGATAGGACTTGCATCTTTTTTTTTTTCTCCCGTACTAAAGGCCACCTGACTAGCCACTAAGCTAGCCAGGACCGCGGCAGATAAGCGGAGTGCCACAGAATATTATTATAGTTAAAATATTCCTGTCAATTTCACAACTTTTCCCACAGAACTATTCAACATATTAATTTCTTGTGCCTTTGTGTTGAATAGTTGTATATAGTTAAAATACTCCTGTCAATTTCACAACTTTTCCTGCAAAACTATTCAACGTATTGAATGTTACTTAACATAGAATCTTACCTCTTCCCTACAAAAATTTTGTGCATTCACTCAAACACGCAAAAAAACCTGCAAATTATTGTGACTCATCCTATTGTTTGGTGCAGGAAACTGAATGACTCGGAGAAAACCACCGTCAGAGTGGTATAACTCTTTCCACCAGCTTCCATGGCTGTGAATCAAAACCTGGGCTGCAGAGGTGAAAGGCGAGTGTTGCAGCTACGCCAACCATGCACCCAAACAAAATACATTCACATTTATTTAATTCTAAAACCTTCTGCAGGGAAGGGTACTTCCACTCCATTTTCAGTGATGTCACTGAAATGCAATCTGTATCTTTTCTAGCCTCCCCCATTGGAGAGTTGGAAAGCCCAAACTATAATTCAATCTGGCAGCTGACGCTCACCAGGAGTTTCCGAAGGTACAACTACACAGACCACTATTGCTTGAAATGCGTAGGCAAAGCCCAGTGCTTTGCAGGCTTATCAGATGGAGGTGATAATTATATTACTTGGTATCACAAACTTTCACTCATGTTTCTATATTCTCTTAATTTACATGTAATTTGACATTTACCTGAGGGACCATAAAATATCCAGTGAGGTCTCTCCTCTATCTAGAACTGTACCTCACTGGAAACACAGACTAAACCAAATCATTGAATATTTTCCTGGCCAAGAGTGGTAAATAATACTAAGTCTAATAAATACAGATTCAAGGTATAAATGCACAAATCTTATCACTTCTGATGTTTTGGAATATTTTCCAAATATATATTTTATAATGGTCTCATATTTTATGGATCACAAAAATTGCGAAGCTTCTGTTCCTGTCAGGAAACCATAGGGTGCAGAATTCACTGCTGACGCAGTCATAACTCTTTCAGTGCCAATCACATCTAAAGTCGACCTAATTAAGTCAGACAAGTCTGAATTATCATTGGGATCCCAGATTCTTATTCCTTATAAAAAGACCTTTCATTCAAGTACCAGCATGCCTATAGTTCCTTAGAGAATACCCCAGGCCAACAGCTTTTCTCGGCATGCATTGGGCGCAATGCGCTCAATGCATGCCAAGAAAAGCTGCTGACTCAGTTCAAAATTTGGCACTCAAAGGGTTAATTCAAGGGGAAAGGGTTAAACCTGGTGCTGCATTGCAAATGACAGAGTGGCTGCTTTTACCAATGGTTTCCCTAAAACTTAATTTGTGTAATAATTACAGTCAGCCAAAAGAGCCAAAATGCCAAGCATGTGTGCTCTTGCAAGTAAATATATATGTGTACATTTTGTTATTCAACATTTTGAGCATTTTATTTATTCCTGGTGTTGAAAAGAGAGCAGAGGATTCACAATATTATTATGCACCAAGGTTAGAGAGTGAATTCTAACAGCTTTTCTTTTCAGAATGAAAATGGTGGTGAATATTATTTGGCCTGTGACTCTTAGTGAGTGGCTGTCTTCTGCAGACCGTTCTCTGTATGCCTAAGGCCTACATTCTTTAGAAGCTACTTGCTCTTTCCAATAAATGTTAAGACTGCCTTTCAAGGTGCATAAGGGAGGGACAGCACAGAGTATGACACAACTTAGAGTATTATGCAGTGTAGGCAATATGGAGTCTATTTGGGTCGTTAAAGGTAATATGTTCAAAGCAAAATGACATCATTGAGCTGAAGTTACAACATGTTTGTAAAATACAGTATTTGGTGTTTCTATGTAAAGTGGTTTTAAAATTACATATTAGCAGATTAAGAACGAAACTAATGGAGATATACATACCTGGCCTGCCTGCCTACAGAGCCCTCTACTGAGATCCAACATGAACCAGCTGATCTGGACCTTACCTATTCCATTTTGCACAAAGTATTTTGATTAGGGTTACTCCTTTGATAAATAAATATTGCAACATCCATCATTTGCTTTTAGTAAAACTTTTTTGGTTTAGAAAAATTATGTTGAAAATTGCACTTTCATGACCACAATATTACTTGGCATGTGAGGGAGCAATATCACATAGCCTTGATATCACATCCAGGATGTGCAGGAAAGACAGTACATCCCTGTAACGTGGGTTTGACCTCCACGGAGAAGTGCAAGTCAAACGGCATTTTCTCATGTATATGTCAAACACAGTGCAGGTACAGTCTCCGTGATAAATTGAATGGGAATGGGGGGTGCGGGTTGTAACCAAAACCGCATGTGAACAGCATGAATACTTTGGACTCTTCGACAATTTTCATGATGATATGAATATTTTTTCAGATGTTACTTTTTCACCGAGCTTCCTAGGAGTCTTAATCAGTCTACATGTGGTAAGTGGCCTATTCCTCTGTTTATTGTCCGCCGGGTGCCTGGTGTACATCACTGTCACTCTCTCAACTCACACTTTGTACCTTCATTGAGCAGCACTAGAGGAACAGCCACACATAATGTACGTTCTCAAACTGTTTAGTACAGTAGTCCCCTGTTTGAGAGACCATTCTAATCAGAGATCACCTGTCTTTTGAGAGCCCATTTATCATGTTCCTAATACTATCTTTTCCATTTCATTTGGCCTCCACTTAGAGAACTACCTGCTTTATGCTATGGTTTTTGGATCTTCTGTGCGGAGGTGTGGATGTCAGTTTGTCTCTCAAAAGTGGCACAGCTATATTCTAACGCAGATTCTTTAGCTGTTAAACGTACCCCCTCACACAAGCACATTGTCAGGTACATACATTCCATAATGGTCTGCATACACAGCAGTGTGGTCACCCATATTCAACAGTAACCATGGTAACATAAACAAATGGCTTAGAACTTGCGCTTTCTCTGAACAGCAAATATTTACCCGCTACACTAATACCAACCATCAAAATTCCATGCATGGAGAGACAGGGGATTCCTGACATTTTTGCCTAAAGCATAGTCACTTGGGGGTTATGGGGGCTATAGGTTGTCCACCAAACCTACAGCAATATCTAGAGTCTAGCTATATCCCTTCATGTGTATGTCTTAAAATGAAGAAATGTTGGCCTTGTGTATGTTTTTCATTAAACTTCAATTTTAACAAGACATGTTTGTAAACCATATGTGTCCCCTACTGTTATTATGTTCACCCTCATTGCCCTGTTGATAATACTAAATGGGGCACTCATGACCTTGATAAGTGGATGTAGAAACTGAATTCACTGAAGTGGCTTTGTGACCTTGGAAATCAGGTCAAGGTCAGCCTTCTTTGATGCTGATTAAACAAAAATAGAAGACTACAAACATGTACAAAATTAAAGTTCTGGCTCAAAAAATTCTGCTTTTATTAAGCAGAAACCAAATTCAGTTATGGGGCTCTGTGACCTTGGGAATTGATTCACAGTCACCCATTTCAGAACTTGATCTAGCTCTTATAGAAGACTATATTCTTGTGGAATATGAAAGCCCTAGGTCAAAAACACCTTTAGTTATCATGCAGAAACCAGTTTCACTAATTGGACTCCAGGTGGTGACTTGGGAAATTTGGTCAAGGTCATCCATCTTCTAAGCTGACCAAACCCAGATTGAGGACTATTACCATGTGCAATATTGAAGTCAAAGCTTAAATTCTGAGCTACAATGCAGAAACCAAGTTCACTAAAGTGCCCTTCTGACCTTTGAATTTAGGTCAATGCCACCCATCTTCCAACATAACCTAGCACCGGATAAGGACTATAATCCTGTGCAATGTACAGGTCCGATCATAAATATTTTTCTAGTTATTGCACAGAAACAAAAATTACTACAGTACCTCTGTGACCTTGGAAATAGGGTCAAGGTCAACCAACTTCATACTTCACCTAGCCCATATATAGCCTTGAGTATATACCTGGTCACTATCAAAGTCCTATCTGAAAAACTTCTTGAGTTATGGTGTGAAAACCACAGTCTCTCTACCTACCAACTGACCAACTGACCTGGTGACCTTGGGAATCTGGTCAAGGTCACCTATCTTCAAAGCTGACCAAGTCTTAATTGAAGACTATTATCATGTACAATATTTAAGTCATAACTTAAATTCTGAGTTACAATGCAGAAACCACGTTCACTAAAGTGACATTGTGACCTCTAAATTATGCCAAGGTCACCTATCTTCCTACTTGACCTAACCCTGGATAAGGACTTTAGTCCTGTGCAATATACAGGTCCTATTATGAAAACTTTTCTAGTTAATGTGCCAAAAACAAAGCTTACTACAGTACCTCCATGACCTTGGGAATAGGGTCAAGTTCAACCACCTTCACACTTCACCTAGCCCTTATATACAGGAATACATACCTGGGCACCATCAAAGCCCTATCTCAAATACTTCTTGAATCATGATGCAGAAACCAAAGTCTCTGTACTGACTGACATGTGCAATACCAACTTAAAAAAATTAAGCTTTCCCATTTTGACCACCAGGATCGTGCAATAAGATCAAAGGATATTTCGCTGGAAGTGGGACACCACTATCAGCGGGTCATCGACAGCCATATTAAAGTGTATAGATGTGAAGAAAGTGGAGAAGTTTGAAAGAGTGATTTTGATCATGTTAAAGTTGTACTGTGCCTAAATATGCCTGTGTACAATTGCAATAAACCATGCCGTAGCACTGATATGCGCAAACTGTCGAATCTTGATAAATATCCATGGATGTGTGGGCCTATGTTCCACAGTTAAGCCTCTGCTGTGGTCATGATAGCGTGTCCATAGCGTGTTCCACTTGGTAACAGCAGACCAGTGTAACTATGAATTCAGTCAAGCCTGATCGTCACAATAAGGTGACAACGAGGAGTCCTAATATTTCGTCAGTTTCCTATTATTTCAAAACTTCCCTAGCAATGTGTTAAGTCACTGTACCAAGTTTGATGGAAATCCATGTAAAAATGTTTGGAGAAATCCACACACAAGTTTGTGTCGGCAGACCAATTAATGAAAAAGTTTGAGTCAAGATAGCTATCGTCTGGAATCACTGACTTGATGCATATGTGTACATCATTTGCAGTTACTGTGCAAACTGTGCAGAAAAAATACATACAGAAGTGTACGAGGAGCTGTATACACTACATTGTGTCCACAGATGGCCCCTGAGGCAACAAAGATCTCCCTGCTGTTGGAGATATCTAGTTACATCTGAAATACCAGCTTTTGTGTATGTCTACAAATCACATGTACTGACGCTGTGGAAATCTAGCTAGGCAAGTGTGGCTGAGCTGGCCACCCAAGGTTGTGTCTACAGACAGGCCGTGCAGTACACAGAGACTGCCTTGCAATCAATGATATCTAGTCGCATCTGCCATTCCTGTCTTCATGCACATCTCCATATCATGTGCAGTTAGTTATTCTGTGCCGAGTTTGAAAGAAATCTGTCCAAAAGGGCTGAAACAGTTGCCCACACAAGATTATATCTACAGTCAGACGAACAAATTGATTTCAGTATACATTTACCTGCTTGTTCTGGCTGTTTTGACAAATTTATTGGCTAACTCTCACCAAGTGACAAGTTTCATCTCAAGGAAGGACTGGCTGGTAGTTTCCTGACAGGCAATGTAGCCTTCTGGGGCCCTGTTGGGAAAGGAGGGGAGGGGGAGCAAGAGGGTGTCCTGAAAACCCAATCATACAAAAGTTTTGACTCGAAAAAATCCAAAAAAAAATTATAAAAATTGCAAGAAATCCTAAAATATTTTAAAATTTCAGTAATCTTTTAATCCCCCCAAAAAGTCCATTAATCCACATTTTGAAGTATGAATAATCCATTAATTCCAAAACCCTAGCAGAGCCCCCTCTCCTTCTTTTTCTTACCTATTTTGGCCAACAATTTACCACCCAAAATGCACCAAGTCAGCAATATTTGTGACTGACTAGCGCCATCTTTCTCAGCTCTCAGGCTGGTGAGTCAGCAGCCAATCAAATGTTTCCATCCAGAAAGAAAACCAAATCTAAAATTGGCCGGGATATGAAACACACTGTAATGGTGGATCCCATCCATAGTTTTCATACAAAATGTTTTTGAATGAAAATGATAAACCTACAGGGGGGGGGGGGGGGAACATGGAAGGAGACAGCACTTGATATCTGAGTAGCTTGGATTGATTTGAGCAGGAAGAAGGTTAAATGTACATGTACACACAATAGACCTAGGATGTGTCACTTACCTGTGAAAACCAATCTCAACCACTTTGAACCCATCCAAAGACCACAATCTTTTGCATATTGGAATTTCAGTCATTTAGATTATAATTTGAATAGGTGATTGAATAATCCAAACAATACTAGCTGTCCTAAAGGAAAACTGCACACATTCTTATCCCTGCAAATTACAGGGAGAACAGTTAAGCTCATGTTAACCCTTTTCCTCTTAGAGTGACGCTCAGTTAACGGTTATCCTTGACACAGGTTGGATATGAAAAAAGTGCCAAACCTATGACAAAAATGTCTGTACGCCTAGGGCCTACTATCCCCATAGATATATCACCTACAGTTCTCTAAGGAAACAATTTCTACATGTACTGACAGGAAGTACGAAAAAAAAATAAAGCTTACACCAGTCGACATCTGGATGGTTTGACCAGGAAGGGGTCACAAATGAACGCAGCAATAATCTGTTTCCTCATGATCAGGCAAGAGTTGGTGGGCAACTTTGCATGTAAAGTTCACCTACAATTCCCAATCATTCAAATATATCCCCCCCCCCCCCCAATAATATAAAACCAGAAACAGACAGACAGTCCTAGCTGTCCAACTGAAAATCTCTGTAGCAATTTTTTTTTTCCTTGTAGCATTTTTTTCCACTTCTTCACACAAGAAACACTTATTTTTGAGAAAATTTGTAGCAATTTTGAAGAGCACTGTAGCAAAATTTTGCTACAATGCTCCAGTTGGACAGCCCTGTTCAGACAATGTTTGACTTTTTTTTTTAATTTTGGCCAGTTAATGAGGCAAAGGGGGTTAATTTGACGAATAGTAGCTATAGGCAACCCTGAAAGGTCTTGCATTTTAAAAGCATATTTTTTAACCCTTTCTCCTCAGTATCCAGACCAAGTCAACAGCCTTCCCTTGGGTCAGGTTGGGCCTTGGGCTCTTCATGCTAAACCTTCCATATGGAAACCTGTTGACCTGGAGCACACTATTATGATAGGGCCCAGCTCTAATTTTCACTTTGTATTTGATCAACAAAAATATTAAGAAGAAGGCTGTGTGAACAGCCTGTCTTCAGCTGACTTTGAAATTCAACCCAGAATAAGCCCTGGTCTAGAAGATGAGGGTGTTAGAATGGAAGCAAAAAATATGAGTTTCCATTGCAATCCACATTAACTTTCATGGTAATCAATAGGAATGCATGCATGAACCAAAAGGTAGCCAAATTGAAAAACTCATTAAAATTCAGGGATCCAGAGTACCATCACTTAGTGAACAATTTTGATGAATCCTCCCACAAGCTACAATTTTCCACCCAGTTTCAGAACAATCTGGGAGACAGATTTTCTAGGGGTAACAAATGTGAAAAACACAAAAATTTGTAAGAAAAAAAATACAGAATAAGTACAGCACCACCTGTTGAACAAATCAAGGTCCTCAGAAGCTCCCCCAAGCAATTTCAAAGAGATTGCCTGAGTGGTTTCTTAGAAGAATTTTAAAGATAAAACTGAGAAATTCACAAAAAAAACTAAAAATCACATTTGCTGAGCAGTTTTTGAGAACATTTTAAATGATTTTGCAAACAATAAACAAAAAAAAATAATAAAAAATTCATGAAGCGTGACCATTTGAAAACAAGAGAGCTGTATGAAAAGCCCATGCTCAGCTGACCTAGACATTCATCAAACTTGCAGCCCTGTGAACTTGGGATAGGATCAAGGTCATCCATGTACTGAGTAAGTCTGACCTTAAAAGAAGAACACTAACATGTGCAACATCAAAGTCCCAGTTCAAGTATAGTTCTCAGGTTATAGTGAAAAGTAAAATTCATGTACATGTATGTTGCACTGTGACTCCAGAAATGAGGTCAAGGTCACTCATGTACTTTCTAAGCATGACCTTCATAGAGAAACATTAACATGTGCAACATCAAGGTCCTAACTCAGAACAGACCTCAAGTTATCAAGTCAACAGAAAATTTCCTGTCAGTTGTCCTGTGACCTTGGGAATGAAGTCAAGGTCCAAACATCACTGGAGCAACCATTTGCACAAAATATGTAGACACTTATAAAAAGTACATCCCTACCAAGTTAGGCACAAATCTGACCAAAATTATTTAAGTTATAACCATTACAAGAAATTCCCATGTTAAACTTTCTTATTAAAACCTTTTTAAAGATTTCCAAAAAAAAAAAATAAATAAATAAATTAAAAAAAGCCACAAATCACTGGAGCATGACCCTTTGAACAAACTTGGTAGAGACCCAATCAAGGTACAACTGCCACCAAGTTTAAAGTGAATCTGACTGACAGTTTCTGAAGAGAAGTCCAAAATGTCAATTACCATTAAAATGCATCAGAATGCCCATTGACTTGCATAGTTAGCAATAGAAAAGGTGCATTTACTCACAAGTAACTGAATTGAAAAAATCTTTAAAAATCAGGAATCCACAGCAGTGCCACCTAGTGAACATCTTTGCTTGACCCTTTCAGAAGGAACATATCCACAAAGTTTAAACTTAATCTAAGTAATGGTTTTGGAGAAAAAGTCAAAAATAGCAAAAAGACACAAAAAATCAGAAAACTAGAGAAAATCGCAGTGCCACCTGGTGAACAAATTTATAACTAGGAGTCCTCAGGAGTTTCCCTGTGCGATATCAAAGCAATTGGGTGAGCTTTTGGAGATTTTTTAAAATTTGTCCCAAAAAAGAACAAAACAAAATCATAAAAAAACCCAAAATCAAGCATGACCATTTGAACAAAAATATGGTAGAAACCAACCCAACGGACATCCCCACCAGGTTTGAAGTGAATCTGGATTAGCGTTTTGGAGAAGAAGTAAAAAATGTGAATTGTGAACAGATGACAGACGGCAGACGATGGACGGATGGATGGACGATGGACGACAGACCCTCACAAAAGCTGAGCTGACTGACAAGTCAGCTGAGCCTAAGCGTTGGTAGAGAGCCACCTGAGGTACATTTCCACCAAGTTTGAAGTGAATCTGGCTGACAATTTTGGAGGAGTCAAAAATGTGAATTATAGCTGACTCTTCAGCTGAAGTAATAAAAATCATTATGGCTGAGGACATTTAAGTCCAGTCAATTTAACTTTTTCGCTTCCAAGTTTTGATTGAGTCAACACTTTAAGGGGGAAAGGGTTTAACCAGCAAAAGTAAAGTTTTGCTTCAATTATCAAAACCAGTTGGTTGATCCATATATTGCAATTTTGTCCATATATCATCTGCAACCTCCCACAAAATATGACACCACAGACCAGTAGTCACCAAGGAAGCAAATAAATGGCATGGGGAAAAAAGAGACATCTGTTGCTGTCAATTTACTGCAGAAAGTTTTGCTTGACTTGTGTGTGCCATTGTGCCACCATGGAGCACTGCCTGGCAGACGTATCACAAAACATGAAACCAGAAAGCACGACTTAAACAAGCCACCATTTGTATCAGGTTTCTCTTCCACGTCCCACGTTACTGGACTTGGAGTAAGAAAAATGATGATGAAGCCTGCATCTATTATGCTGACTATGTTACCAGTTAATGGATGAAAGAATAAATTCTTTCACCTGCAACCAAGGAGGAAAAAAACATTAAAAAAAAAAAAGAAAATTAAGGAGTAAACTATACACACCCAGATCAATAAAGAAGAATGAAAGAACTTTCTGGTGTAGCTTGCTTAAAAAAGTTGTCAGACTTCCGACAGACGATAACAAATAACTGCACACTGCCCCCTGTTCTTCAGAAACACTACACCCCAGTGAAAGCCATGTCTATGATCCAGCATGGATAAAGCCATTAGGTGAATGTATAATATTTACGTAAACACCGTCACCCACACATATTTAGTGTCATGTTTAACTAAGATTGCTGACCAAAATAGTAAAGTCACAAGATGTTTTTAAAATATTCTGCTGCTTGTAATGAACCATACCGTCTTATCTACAAAACTATCCAGCGTAAAGATAACAGTGAAAACAGTATATGGACTGTTGCAGCTGTTGGTTTAAAAGGAAATTAAAGAAGTGTCTTAGCTCTTTCTATCCCAGTTGCTAATTTTCTCCCACATATGCGGTTGCGTATTTGAATTCTTCACAAAGAGAGCTTTCATTTGAGTACCAACACACCTAGTTTACAGTCAGTGGCTTTTGCATTGCCTGATAATTAATTCTTACAATAGTTGCCACACATGGCCAGCTCTCGCTTAATTTCACAGGCAATGCACTGGCCAGTGACCTAAACCTTTCACTTTCAAGTGTCCAGCTAGTGTAGAATAAGTTAAGAGAAGGTGCCTGGATATTGGTCTACCCACCAACCCACCCACCCACCCACTTACAACGCTCCACCCGGTACCAGTTACCCGAGACCCACTCTTGTGTCATAAGTACACTATTCCTGATGGCAGGTGCAAAGAGCCAAGCCAAAAGACCTGTCCATCACAAATTTTGCTGCTTGATAAACATTCTAGTGGCAGGTGCCCAATGCCTGCAGAGGCCAAAATGAATTACCTCTGTCCAAGCTTGAAAGATGCTTTAAATTCTGCTGCCAGGTGGGGACCTGAACATGTATTAAGTTTGTTGGGTCTTTTAAATATATTCTGTATACAGGCCAAAGGGCATAATAACCTTACTGGACATATATAGGCACCGAGTCTGTATGGGCAAAAGTCATTCATCTACTGGGCATAAATACATGTACATGTATAAGCATTCAGTCTGTTGGGTCTATTAACAGGAATGAGAACACCAAGGAAAAAACAAGGAGGGAAACACCCTTATATATGTCCACCTTTCCATTATTCCATCAGATTTGTCCTTTTCATACCAAGTCCACAACCTTTTAGAACAAAGTTTTCTGACCAAAAAGGAGGAAACCTCTGAAAAGAGGGGAATTCTCATCCCTGTATTAAGCAAAAAGGCATAAAGCTCCTATGGCCAATAGACATTGAGTCTCGACAGCTAACGATACTAATCTGTTGAGTCCAATATCAGTATTAAATCTGTTAGGCCCAAAGTGTTTTCAATAATTTTAATTAATTCTTATTTTATCCTTAACAGTTCCCGTCGCTGTTGGTCCACATTGAAAAGGAATCTACAAAGCCAACTGCCATAAATCTGATTGGGCCAATTTTCAGGCCTTATTGAACTTTATGGGACCTGAGCCTCTATAGGTAAAATCCCCTAACGATGTCCATGTTCCTACCTAAAGCGAAGATTATTGCGCCGCAGGCACTATGGTAATGTTCCTATATGTTTTTCTAGTAGACTAGATGTTTGCGCCGCAGGCATAGTGTCATTAAACTATAAAAAAACTTGAATTTATTCCGTGAAATCATCGATGGAATCGATTATTGTGCCGCCATTTGCATATGCACGGAACGACTTTTGACTCGAATATTACCCACAATGCAACAACGGAACAAAATTTTAACCAATCGCGGTAAATCTACCAAATGAGCTTTGGGTGCATGTTTACCCACACGAGCCAGGTGCACTTGATGCCCTGGGATATTCCCGGGGATGGTCTCAGCGTTCATTCTTTCTTGTATTTTTTTTCTTCGAAATAGTCAAGCAATACTTTTATTGTTTATGATCACATTTAAAATTATATGATACGGTCCCCAATAGCACTTGCGGCATCCATCTTGGATCATCGGCAGAAACGCTGATGCTTAATTTACATGTTAGGACCGGTCGGAAGTCATCTCAGATCAGTGATTCGTGTTGCTAATGATTATTTACAACACTTCCGGAACTTTCGTGAACTTTGAACCATTATTAGTCTTATAGGGGCTTGGGTCCCCTAAAGTTCAATAAGGCCAATTTTCAGGCATTAAGCCAAACCACTTTAAGTCTATTGACCCAACAGTTCCTAAAACTACTAAAGGCCCACATGCCCCATGCCTACACAGCCGACTTAAGCCAAGAGGTACAAAGTCTCCATGGCTAACAGGCAGGCATCCCAGAAGCCAAGTAGGTATTATGAAGCTGTTGTGACCAACAGTGTCTAAGTCTATGTGCCCGACACTTGGGGGGCTAAGATGCATGTTACAGATTGCTGCAGTATCAGACTGGCAGCAAAGCCAGTTTGACGCAAGTTCGCTCGAGCTGACAGGCGTTCAGTACAAAAAGTAAGACAATTTAATTTCAAGGACTCGAATCATCTACAACAACAAAGACTATGATGCAAACACTTGTAAGATCTGTTGCAGGTGAACCGAAATAAAACTGATGATTGCACACTGGAATCCCAAACTCTCATGCATTCTGGCATTTCATGTTTGGGTGCTTTTGACTTCTCCATGTGAGTTACATGCCATTTATTTGTGGACCAGTGGTTATTCTGTACACCCCGTCCTAACCCTTAAAGTTCTGATCTAAGACTGAGTAAACAGCTTTCCTCTAGGCACTTTGCACACAATGCATGCAAAGTGTCCTGAGGAAAGCTGTTGACTAAGACTACTTTTTGCTTTAGACTAGGCTTGCTGGTATTTGAATGAAAGGTATATTCATGAGGAATTTGAATCTTTTAACCATCAAATGTTCAACGGTAATGAGGAAACGAATATAGCTGTGATTAGCACTTTAAGGGTTTACAGATTATGCTGAGTTTTTCCCCTCACATTATGCTAACAAAGTAAAACTCCATGAATACTGAGATCAACTTTTGTTGATTGTTTGAGGTACCATTATTCTTTAAAACTTGTCCATTCTTGGACCAAAACCATCGCATTAAGCATTTTGAACTGAGAATTGACTTTTAAAGCATATGTATTATTTCATTGGAATAGACATACACGCACACCACAAGCATTTTACCCATGTATGTTAACCCTTAAAGCCCTGAGGAAAGCTGTTGACTAAGACTACTTTTTGCTTCAGACTAGGCTTGCTGGTATTTGAATGAAAGGTATATTCATGAGGAATTTGAATCTTTTAACCACTTTTTGAGTAATGGTGCTGAGAAAACAACTGCCAAGACTGCCACCTAAGACACTACCTTAACATTCTCATAAACTGCACCATTATCTGTATCTTTATTGTGTGTCCCGCATAATGACAGAACACTAAGTTTCTTTTGATTTGCATGGTTGTGATAGATGACAGATTTAGCTTCATAATTACTTAATGAGTTGGCCCAACAAAGAGTCTCAGGAGGAAATGTGGCAGACAAAATTATGGAAAGCGACTTAATGAGCTTCTCAGGCAACCATTTAAAGAAATTAAAACGGAGCCAAAGTTCTATGATTGAAACAAGATAGTAGGGGGTGAAGGCTGCCCAAGCTCAGTTCCCTCTAAATTAGCCCTTGATGCATTTCTGCTGACTGACCGATTTCTTCCAGTGGATGGTCACTTTCAGTTGTTCATGTTTAACAATTTGGCCGATAAAAGCTGATGTCATTGTCAAATTTAATGTTAGAGTGCTCAAAGTCATTAAGCTGAATCAGATTTGTAGCTGAGGAGGAGGTCTCTTGCTGTTAGTGTCCTAATGGCCTTGTAACAAACTATATGAAACAAATGTTCTTCTGAGTTGCTGTTTTCACACAATTGGCCCCGACCACCGCAGAAAAAGCCTTTTCCCTGTAAACATCGTCAGAGGAATGTTAATAGTTTCCCCCTGAAAAAGGACACTGGAAAAGTTTCACATGACAGCACATGGAAGCGGCAGGCAGACAAGTCTAGCTTGAGCCTGGCACGTGGCTGCAAATGTCGTTACGTACTTCGATTTCTTGTTGCCAGACCCGGCCAGGAGTCTTGGAGCAGTTCAATTCCTGCCATTTATTACCATAAGTATCAATCTTTAATGTCCTTTTGCATCTGTCCTTTGAGACCTTGGTGTGCAATTAGGACTTTTAGAGTGTTTTCAGCCTGCAGGAGTACATGACAATGGCATAGATACAAGTGTGGTGATCAACTGCCATTTAAAATCTCGTAATGTGTCCCGGGCCATGCAACTTTCTTTGGCACCTGGTAGGATTTCCGAGGGTGGGTCGGCTGGCCAATGAAAGTTTCTGCTCCTTGCGAGGGTGAGACAGCTTGGGGCGATGGGGGAGAGGGCAAAAGTGATCATCCCTGGGGAGAGTGCTTTGTCAGTAATGATACCATCACACAAGACTGGGTTTGCCGAGCTGTCATAACACACTTGTACATTCAACTCCTTCGATCAAAATGAAGTGTTACCACTTCAGCAGTAACTGTACAGTGAACAGCACTTAGCAAACATCTGCTTCATTTTCAGTTAAACTCACAGCATAACAACACATCTTTCCAATCAGGTATTTTGGTCTTATCAGTGAAAAATACAAAATGTTTACACAGGTGTGTTTATAATCAGAACAAATACCATGTTACCTACGGTTAAGACCAACTATTACAATAGACCATTACTATTTATGGCCATTCTTTCACCTTTTCCACCTTAAACAAGTCAAAACCGGCTAGGGGTCAAATGTCATCTGCTCCCGTGTTTTCAACTAATTTCAACACTAATGAAAAACGATTTGAACGAGAATTGTTAACGAGATCTACAGAGATAACATGCCTCAGGTCAACAGATTTCCTTGGCATGCGTTGGGCAATTAGTGCCCTACCCATACCAAGGAAAGCTGTTGACTCAGTCTTAAATCAAGGAGAAAAGGGTGAAAGATACTTCAAGTCTTTTTATTTTACCTTTATTTCAGACCCTCTGTTGTGTAAGACGTACTATTGTAGCTGGCACAAGGTCTGGTCTAAAATAGCAGGTACATAGTGTACTACAGTACATGTGTATCTATGGGACGGTATAATTCAGTCACTCATGCATACTTTCAGGCATTTTCCCTTTGGCCTGAACCCTAATTAAATGCTAATTAACCTCTACCATATGTCCATCATATTCATTGCCTCCTGCACTTTTCCTTTGTGGATTTCATAATGTTGCAGAAGTCTTATCTTGTCCTTGATGTTTGTGCAGCCCTCCAGCCCCCCCCCCCCCCCCCCCCCCCGGTAGGTGTTTTAGGCATACTGTTCAATTACGTGTCAGCTACAATTTTTCATTCAAAATGTTTTTCTTTCATGAAAGCGTCAAGTTAGAAATTGAAGCAGACAACAAATTTGACATCTGTGCACATTGGTTGCTGTTTCCTACACATATTGGTTGTTGTTACCCACACATTGGTTGTTGTTACCCACACATTGGTCGTTGTTACCCACACATTGGTTGTTGTTACCCACACATTGGTCGTTGTTACCCACACATTGGTTGTTGTTACCCACACATTGGTCGTTGTTACCCACACATTGGTGGTTGTTACCCACACATTGGTCGTTGTTACTCACACATTGGTTGTTGTTACCCACACATTGGTCATTGTTACTCATACATTGGTCGTTGTTACCCACACATTGGTTGTTGTTACCCACACATTGGTCGTTGTTCTTCACACATTGGTCGTTGTTACCCACACATTGGTCGTTGCTACTCACACATCGGTTGTTGTTACCCACACATTGGTCGTTGTTACCCACACATTGGTTGTTGTTACTCACACATTGGTTGTTGTTACTCACAACTGCTAGTGTGCAGACCATATTGATGCTAATAAGAACTCTGGGCATTGGGTCGGGTCTGCGGGCCCGTCCCTAGTATAGATGGGTGTATTGGTCCTAAAGAGGTGGCAGATATGTGGTTTAACCATTATAAACAGTTGTTTAACTCTGTCGCTAACAGTTCAGCTCAGGACATGAAGTTTGATGTTTCTTACACTGATCATATAAGAGTGATTGAAGCTGAAGTACAGGAAGCTATTGAATATTTGTTGTCAAAGAAAGCTGCAGGTAAAGACAATTTATGCAGTGAAAATATAAAGTATTGCAGTAAGCAATTAACATATATCTCTTATCTATGCTATTTCCCAGCATGCCGGCAGATTAGGACTTTTTATATACAGGCAAATCTACTGTTAAGAAAATTTTATTACTGCTCATATGATGTGAAAATCATGCTATTGAACTCATACTGTACTTCTATGTATTGTGCCTCTTTGTGGACTTACTATCGGAAGAATTCTATTTCAAAGTTGCGTGCCAGTTACAATGATACCTTTAGAAGATTTCTACATTATGCTCCAGATTGTAGTACCAGTCAAATGTTGGTCTCCAACAGAACAAATACTTTTGATACCTTGTGGAGGAAACAAGCGTTCAGTCTGAGACACTGTAGACAGAACAGCAACAATACTTTAATTCAATGTGTATTATACTCGGACATATTCCATCAGTCTCCTGTAATAAGACACTGGAGAAACTTGTTATATTTGCATACTGGCTAATTATATTTAGATTTCTTGTTTCATGCAAGATTTTTTTTTTAGTATATTCTTAACCTGAGGTTCCTTGTCTGGTAGTTTTCACAAGTTATATGTAATTACCCTTGGTTGTGCGCCAGGCATTATGTGCCTTCACTTTATTTTGTTTTGTTTTCTTTCTCTTTCACTAATTCTCACTATGGACCAACATGTACATGTACTGATGAGTCTAAAATAAAGCAATATATACATACATATATATATATATATATATATATATATATATATATATATATATATATATATATATATATATATATATATATATATATATATATATACAAATTACACAAAATAAGTTTTCACTTCTTACCTATGTTTTACAATATGATACTGTAAAAAATGACAGTTAATGTAGAATATTTACCGTTATTTCTTCTTTTTCTGACCCAGACAAGCTTAGGGAGCACTTATTAAAGAATGGGAACCCCATGGAAGGAATATGGTCCATGTAGACTGTTTTGTAGACCCAGATATTATTCTTACTCTTTAAACAAATAATCCTGCATATTGTCGAGAATATATCTCTGCAGTCTGGTCCCTGCCATAAGAAAGTACTCCACTAGCACTGTGTCTTGAGAAATCACAGTTGGAACGACCTTCAGACCCCCACAGCCAGAATGAAAATATGGTGAACTTGAAAACAAGTCAAGGTTGCTCAATGCGGAACTTAGCCAAGCTTCTAACAAGATGCTTCTGCAGTGCCATGTTTCACGATAGAAGCTCAATCTGTTCAAAAGCTGTTGTATCTGCAATGATAAAAATATGATGCCCCTTGCAACTTCGAAAATAGGTCAAGGTCACTGAATGTCATACTCAGCTATTTGCACCCATTGAGGTGCTTGTGAAGTACAATTTCAACTTTCATGATGGCAGCTTATTTGTTCAAAAGATAGGGTGTCTGCAAGGATGATGGATGGACGGACAGACAGACTGACAGAAGGAAAAACAGACACATGCACAGATAAGAAGACGACAACACCCTATTGGCTGAGCAGGTAAAACCCCATTTTCAGCATACTTTGATCAGTTCTTTTCATGTTATTCATACCTCCTCTGAGAGGCCACCAACATCTGAAACATCTCTGTGTGAGTGGTTTTTGAGACAAGTTTCGCTGTGTATCACATGACGATTCACAGCAAAAAATACAGAACAATTTGCTGCTTGTGTTCGTGTACTCAACATCAGAAATCAGGACACACCCTTTATTTTAACAGCGGGTGTCCAATGCATTAAATAGTCACTTCGACAAACACGATCGTACACCACTGATATGATTGATGGGTTATGTAAAACAGTGTTGGAAACCCTGGATTCATACACACGTAGGCACAGTAGAAACATTGTTCCTGAGTTGAGAAAAAGTTCACAATTTGGTGTATACTTTTACTGGTAACAGGTGAATAGAAAGTTTAATATGCACCATTATATATGGGCAACATGCAGTCTCACTGTGAAATCGCCCCGCTTTACAAATGCGGGTTACCAGCAGTAGATGCACTACTTTAATTACCCTTTCCTGGTCATAATGGGATCGAGCCAACGGCCTTCCGGGGCAATGCTGGGGCATATTGCATGCAACTGGGACCACGAAAAGCTGCTGAGCCGAGCCAGGCAATCATGATTATGTCTTATCAACAATTCTCATCCAAAACGTTTTCTATTACTCAGAATTTCAAATAAAAAAAAAAAGAAAATAAATAAAATACAACAGTTGACAACTGACATCTGGGCACTGTTGGGCTGTTGAGCTGGAAAGGGCCAACACAAGGAGGAATACTGGGAGGTTGGACTTTTTAACTGCGTGACAGCCATGAGGATCAGACCATTTCCCAGGTGAAACATCAGGGAACCAGACTGTCTGGATTCCTGTTCTAATTTTCCACTCATTTGCCACTGTCAAAATTTCTGCTAAGAATGGTATTTCTTACAAACGCCCCAGCTAATACTAATTCAGTCAATTTGAAAAATTCTTTTTTCAGATTGTCCTCCTCCACATACTGCCTTGTTAATGCATAACAAGTCTGGACACAGCTTTATTCAATACTTTATGCATCTATTGACCTGTGTCATGTAGGGAAATTGCTACTAAGTGTGATCTTGGTTTTTATGAGTGCACTGCCTGGCACTATGATACAGCATTTTATATTAAACAATTATTATAATTATTATTAGTGAGATTCACATAATACATGTATAATATCCATCGCTGAAACCAATAGTCACCGAGGCAACAGCAGAACATCCAACATCCTTGGCTCACATTACAGCATTATAAGAGGGTCCAAAATCCATGTCTCACATTACACCATGATAAGTGTGTCCAAAATCCATGGCTTATATTATAGCATAATAAATGTGTCCAAAATCCATGGCTTACATTACAGCATGACAAGTGTCCAACTTCCATAGCTTATATTACGGCATGACAAGAAAGTCCAACATTCAGGACTCACATTACACCCTGATAAGAGTGTCTTCCATCTGTGGCTTATATTGCACCATGATAATAGTGTCCAACATTTACATTACACCATGATAAGAGTGATTCATGGCTTATACTACACCATGATAAGACTAAGAGTGTCCAACATTCATGGCTTACATTACACCATGATAAGAGTGTCCAACACCCATGGCTTACATTACACCATGATAAGAGTGTCCAACACCCATGGCTTACATTACACCATGATAAGAGTGTCCAACACCCATATGGCTTACATTACACCATGATAAGAGTGTCCAACACCCATATGGCTTACATTACACCATGATAAGAGTGTCCAACACCCATATGGCTTACATTACACCATGATAAGAGTGTCCAACACCCATATGGCTTATATTACACCATGATAAGAGTGTCCAACACCCATGGCTTATATTACACCATGATAAGAGTGTCCAACACCCATGGCTTACATTACACCATGATAAGAGTGTCCAACACCCATGGCTTACATTACACCATGATAAGAGTGTCCAACACCCATATGGCTTATATTACACCATGATAAGAGTGTCCAACACCCATATGGCTTACATTACACCATGATAAGAGTGTCCAACACCCATATGGCTTACATTACACCATGATAAGAGTGTCCAACACCCATATGGCTTACATTACACCATGATAAGAGTGTCCAACACCCATATGGCTTATATTACACCATGATAAGAGTGTCCAACACCCATGGCTTACATTACACCATGATAAGAGTGTCCAACACCCATGGCTTATATTACACCATGGTAAGAGTGTCCAACATTCATGGCTTACACTACACCATGATAAGAGTGTCTTCCATCCATGGCTTAATTACACCATGATAAGAGTGTCCAACATCTATGGCTTACATTACACCACGATAAGAGTTTCCAACATCCATGGCCCACATCAAAGCATGATAAAAGTGTCCAGTATCCATGGCTAACATTCACACTGCAGTAAGAGTATTGACTTTAACTCATTCCATACTATGGTCACAGGCCTTGGTCAGTGGTTCTGGCACTGACTTAAGACTATAGGCATGTTGGTACTTGAATGAAAGCTCTTTTCATGAAGAATTTTAATATGCAATTGTCTTAAATCTAGGTAGATATACGGAAAAATCAGGGACTGGTATGGAATGAGTTAATGCAGGAATTAACTGTAGCAGCTTTAGGACTACTACTTTTACTTACTGTATCATTTATATTGACGACATTTGCTGCATTTAAACATTAAACTTTACTAAGATATTATTTCTTGCTTGGAGGAGCTTGATTCATACCAACCATCAGCAGATATCCATTTGGATTTGGACAGATATCGAAACATGGGACTACTGTACATACATGTAATGCTTGCAACCTTTAGTATGGATAAATCTACCAGTATGCTAGCTCATTTGACGGGGAAAAATATCCCACAACCAGCCTCCCTTACTTTCGGTTACAAGCAAATCACCTAAATTACCTAAATATTCAGGGTTGATTTTACACTTCATAGAACCATCCTTGAAATAATGAACATCTCATTTATATGTTTGAATTGATCTTTATTTTTTTACCAGGGTTACTGGCTCAGTGCAAGGCACTGATCTCCTGCCAGACCCTGTAATTATCTCTGTAAGTGCCAAATTTTTTACTGATTCAACAGCTTTTCTCGGTGCACATTGTGCCCAATGCGTGCAGAGAAAAGCTGTTGACCTGGGATATTTTCTCTGGAACTAGAGACATGTTGGTACTTGAATGAAATGTCTTTTTATGAGGAATACCAATCTCAGATCCTAATGACAATTCTGACTAGTTTGACTTTAGTAGATCGGGGGACTTAAGACGTGATTGGCACTGAAAGAGTTATAATGATGTAAAGTAATGTACAGCAAGAAAACTGGTCACAGACCCAGGTGATTCCATTTGGTGATATCCCCTCGTGTGTGGCCTGTGTCGTGACAGGTGGAATGCGAGGTATGCCCGGTCGCAATTACACTTCCAAACTGAACTGCGGACACTTCTAGTGACATGTGTACCATACAATAACTACAACTAACGTACAAGATGATGCATGGTGCTGTGATAAATTATTTACCTGGGATTTTGACTCAGCAAATTAGCAATAAAAGATATATGACATAAGAAACAGGCATACCATCTCTCTCAGGATGAACATGGCACACCACTTCATAATTCAATATTTTCCTTCACTGTTCAGCTTTGTGACTTATGACCACTAAGTGTATGGCATGTTGATCATATTAAAAATTTTAAAAACTACTTCAACAAAATACTCAAAGTACGAACTAATTTTGCACACACTTCATGTCTGAAGCAATCATACTTCAAAGACTCATGTACCATCCCCCATATGTTACATTCAGTTAACTCAATGAAACAATTCCATCAACAAATAGCAATCAAACAATGCCTTACATTTTTGGCAAAATTATGTCTATAGCCTTAATCTTGCTGGTACACATATTATATTTAATTATTTTTGCATGTATTCACTAGTGAATTCTCACTCACCTAGTCTGGTTTTGAAAATAATATACCTTTTTATTATCAAAATAAAGATATATATATATATATATATATATATATATATATATACATATATATATATATATATATATATATATATATATATATATATATATATATATATATATATGTATATATATATATATGTATATATATATACACACATATATATATGTATATATATATACATACATATATATATGTATATATATATATATATATATATATATATATATATATATATATATATATATATATATATATATATATATATATATATATATATATATATATATATATATATATATATATATATATATCAACACCTGACACTGGCTGTAAACAACTAAACTAAACTCTGATTTACAAAAGCTTGACATTCAAGCCACTGTGAAAGTGGCAAGTTAACTGAAGATACATTTCACTATTTCTGTTGGCTAAAAGTACAATTCTATCTAGTTTGACCTACATCAAGGAATTATCAAGCTCGTACCTTTCACTTAGAACACTCTTTTCTGGTTAACATAAACATTCCAATACCTGTGACAAAATGATGGCAAAGGCAGTCAATTTTCAAATGTCAAGTGTTTTAAACTATTGTTATTACAAACATCATTAAAATTGAAGAATTCTCAGTGACCTCTACATTGCATTTCTCCTTATGTTCATGCTGATCATGTGCCCAGCTGTTTACTGTCTGTTCTATCATACAACTCTGTTATCATTTCTACAGCTACTGTATGTCCCTTCAATTTGTATCAAAGATAATTTTACATATGACATCGCCCTCTCTTCTATACAGTCATATAAAATATGTTTTAACTATTTCACTGCCAACTGTGACTAAAGTCAAAGTACTCAATATGAACTTCTCTGAATCATCAAAAGGATACTATATTAGTGTTCTTTGTAAAAAGGTCAGTTATTTAAGTACCAGCATGCCTATAGACAAGTAGAATATAACAATGCAGGTCAACAGCTTTTCTTGGTGTGCTTTGGGTGCATTGCACCCAAAACATGCCAAAGAAAGCTGTTGACTGTTGAAAACTTGGCACTGAAAAAGTTCCATAAAGTCAGGTGCATGTAGGATTTAATGGGGAAAGTGCAGCTCCAGGTACAATGTGGGAGAACTCGAATAAGAGTCAAAGTAGGCATCATCTCTGTCATAAAACTACAGCAAACTACAGCAAACTTTCACCATGAGTGACCTCAAAAACAGATTTCCACGACTTTCAGTCTAATGGCACAGTGGTACATGCTGTATGTGGCCACCCTTTTTGCTTAAAAAAGTCGCAACATGCAGCAGGTGACCTGTCATTGCAAGTAAATTAGCAACAACAAAAAAAAGAAAGAAAGAAAAAGACCCTAGTAGCCATGAAAGTGTGGTCACAAAAAACAGCTGACCCTCACGGTTATAGCTGCTTAAACCCGGTGACCCTCAAGGTTATAGCTGCTTAAGATAGACGACCCTCAAGATTATAGCTGTTTGACACAGGTGACGCTCAAGGTTATAGCTGCTTAAAACAGGTGACCCTCAAGGTTATAGCTGCTTAAGATAGACGCCCCTCAAGGTTATAGCTGCTTAAGACAGGTGACCCTCAAGGATATAGCTGCTTACAGCGGGTACAACTGTACTCTTTTCAAAATGTGAGAAACTTTTGCCTTATGAAGTTGTGACTTCTTGTTCTTAAGGCGTCGGAGCAAAAAGTCTTCCCTGGTCTTTTCAAGCTTGCAGTAAACAACGGAGGCACTTATTTGCTGCCCTTATCACAGAAACTGCATTTTATTCACAGGCATTAGAACACAGGGTTACAGGGCTACATGATACAGGGACCTTGTTTTTGTGGACAACCATGCATAGCAGATTTCCAGCACAGCGTTATCTTAGCTACTAATCCAGGGTCACGGTGGGATTCACCCTCAATGGCACTATACCTCATTTATAGATCTTACCCCTTCCTAGTGGTCTCACCCCTTCCCAGTCAAATTAAGACTATGTCAACAGCCTTTTCTGGCATGCTCTGAGTAAAGGAAAGCTGTTGACCTGTAGCATATGATTCTGTGAAATATTTTTACCACAAACCTCACACAAAAGTTTGATAGCATAATTCAAATTTAAGTGGAGTGGCTAAAGCTGATGACATTTGCAAAACTGATGCTCTGGGTGTTGTGAGGGGGTTAAATGTTGATTATGCCCCGCCCTTCCCCCGTTTTCTGACACATTTCCCTTGACTGAAACCAAAGATTGCACAATCAGACTCTTCACATGAAAAACTTTTTTGCAAGTACCAGCACATGAAGCCTTGTCAGTGGTTTTCACATTGCCAACAAGTCATGTCACAGGTAACTTGAGAAAGACTTGTCAGGCAATGCAAAAACCACTGACCCATACATTTTCCATTGCATTAACAGATAAATTAAGACTCAAGAGAAATGCATCTTTTTATGAATCATTCACATACACGTATACATGCAGTTGGTAAACACATCGCAGAAGTGCTTTGCAATGAACTGTTCAGTCCATTGCAAAGTGCCTGCCATATTATCCCTTCACATGCCCTTATTCTCTTAAGCAACCCCCCCCCCCCATTTTTTCTGGCAAAAAAAAGTGGAAATATTGGAAATTATTATTATATAGATATTATGATAATTTACCTGTTGTAACAGATAAATATTTTAGAATTTAGGTCTACAATTGGAGTTTACTTCAAGAAAATGTCGTAAGTACCACGGGTGCTTAATAGAGATATGATCTACTTATTAACTCAATTTCTATTCCATATAAAAGAAAAATTTAATTCACAGGCTCACAAAGGGTGTAACCATTGTAATAATGTAATTTTTACCTGCATAAAAGTATCCACTGACGAATGGATATGAAATCCCACTCTTCAGAAACAGTGTTCAAAACAACCTGACAGTTTGGATCAGAATGTGGAATTTCAGAAGCATGTACCCCATGCAGTAATATAGAATATAAGCTGTGGGGTCTAGGGTAATATTCAACCCACAATCGTACCCAGCTAAGCAGGGAAATTTTCCCACAGCATGTTATGACAGTTTGAAGCCACAAACGCGGACAGCCAGATGCGTGGGTCACAGGGACTTTCAAATACCCCCAGCTGGGTCGCACGCGCCAACTGCCTACTGGACCATCCCAAAATACAGGGTAAGCACCCTTGTTTGGGGCAGCCTTGCAAAGATTATATACATTACTCCTGTTTTTAGCCCTGAAAACAGGTCAAGTGATTACAAATAGTCCCATATTCTACTCAATTTACCACGGTATTTACGTGAATGCAAATTGAACTGAAAATATAATACATGCCATTTAAATGCAAATATATCTTGCCTGCATTTCTTTTATTAGTACTAAACTAGCTGAACCTCTTCCCATCCTTTGACAGATTGGAAGATCCTACAGAACATATCACATTTCCAGTCCCCAATTCAAGGCTTAATTGAGTTTCTTTTCATTTTGGAAAAGAGATTCTAAAGGAGAAAGATCAGATAGAAAGCAATTAGCTACAGGTGTGTGAACCTCATACCCTTTACCTGTGCCTTTAATCATTAATAACTTTCCTTAAACTACATTTAACTCCCATTTATCAAGGCCCAGATATCACCCCTCCAAAGTGCAGGTCAGCCTGGATCAATGGCCTTCACTTCCACTTAAAGGTAAGCTAGTGATCTGATGGGATTTTGACATGCTGCCAACTGCTGCTACTCTTTCTACATCTGAAGTGGCCACTGATTTCCTGTATTTAGATTTTATCAGTCTACATTGACAGACAGTATCTGCCTCTATATATCTCATCTTATTGACTTCCTGATGCCACACTTACAGTAGATATACACCAATCAGAATACTTCATGTTTGTGTTACCTAGCGTTCCCCTGCTCGCCCCCCCCCCCCCAGCACTTGAAGAAGTAGGCTTATTAAGTACATGAACTTGAACTTCTCCAAAGCCAGGTGTGACTGTTCTTTTTGTGGTTTTTCATTGGTTTTGACCAGTTGTGGCACCAGACCAAAAAGGAGCGAGCATTCAGAGCAAACAGTTCCACACTAATTGAGTGTGTTCAAACAAGAGGTAGCGCTATTATTGTCAGCCATTCTTACTTGAGCAACGTATCCCAACACCACATAAAAAAATGGTACTTCAAGTTGTAGCTTCCACTGGCACAGAGTTTAATAAAATAGTCGTGCAGTGTCAGCTTAACCAATTTTCCCTTGAATTATGACCGGGCCAGGAACTTTACTTCGACCTGTTATCTTCACAGGTTTCTGTACCATTGTCGCTGAAATTGGTTTTGTTTTTTAACCCTTTCTTCCTTGAATTTCTTTAAAGACTGAGTCAATGGCTTTCCTCGGCATAGATCGGGCACTAAGTGCCCAACCTGTGCCAAGGAAAGCTGTTGACCTGGGGCATGTTATCTTGATAGGTCTCATCCGTAATTCTCAGTCAAGCTGTGTTTTATTATTGTTGAAATTAGATGGAAACACTGAAGCAGATGATATTTGACCACCGGCCAGTTTTGGCTGGTTTAATGAGGAAATAGGTTAATTGACACTCTCACTATACTGTTCGACACTCCACATTGCTCCAGTTTTCCACTGTGTTTCATGCTCATCCTTGTCCAAATTACTAACGAAGAATCGCGTTTTTTGCCTGACAGATTCTTGTACCTGTATAGTATATATATTCATGATGTATATTTCTTTTATATACAAAAATTATAATAATAATAATAATAATAAAACGCATGCAAAAAATCAGCTGAGAGGCTCAACTTTGCACATACATGGGTCATATGACCTTGAAAATGAAGTCAAAGTCACCAACATATATAATCAAGTCAAGAAATGGTTTTAAGGTACAAATGAGGTAAATTTAACCTTCAGGCAACCAGTAATTCTTGAGATATCATGTTCACTTGCAACAAATGGTGGATGGATGGAACCACGGACGGACAACCCACGAACATAACAGGTTCCCCCCACCTAGGTTGGACCCCTAACAAAGAATGGTGCAGATGATACTGGAGGCAAATATCTGGGCACTTTCACTCAATTTGAGGTAAAGATCAAAGATCAAAGATCAAGCAGAAAATTGGGAGGCACTAAATTTTGTGGCAAAAAGACATCAGACTTCAAAAGTTGCTATATGTACCATAAACTCAAGATGATCACTGAGCTGTTATGTACTTGTCATGTTGCTTATGAATGTATGATTTTTTTGTCTTGATGTTGCATTTACATAACCGTGCCAACCAAAAGTTTGAATGATGCACAATCGTTTCTGCTTTTTAGGCAAATTTGTCCACACTTCCATGATCACTGTGTAAGGGACTATAGAATTTTGTCAGATCAGATTTCACCTCTCTGTAGGCATGCAAGCAATTTTGATCTACACCTGTGTTGATAGATCACTTTCATTGACAAAGTCTGTCAACATCTAACAAAAGGAAATAATACCATACTCTGCATGATGAATTACTCTGTCCCTCTCTTGGATAAACTTTGTCCAAATACGCAGCGACGTGGGTGAAGTCAAACAACAGTTTTACATGAACGGCTCGTTCCACTTTTAAAGGACTCAACAGCAACATATTTTATGGCCAGGCTAATCTGTAACTGCATTGTTACATGAGGCTTCCTTTATACTGAGACAATATTCAATTCACCTACTAGAAACTGAGCAGGTGGATACCTAAGCTTATCCACACCAAAAGGAGTGAATAATTCATATTTATCATACATTTGTGTGGTCGATAATTCAGCTTATCGACAATGAAAGGGCTGAATAATTCATCTGAGCCCACATTAAAAAACCCCAGACATTTCAGCTTGTTCTCACCAATTTATTGCAGTACACACATATATTATTAATTTGCATTTCAAGTGGCATACATACTGATAGAACAGCAATTCAAAATGTTGTGTCAATTGATTCTCCCAAAAGAGACAGGCTCCCAAACAGTGGGATAAAATGTTTCATTTGGAGGGAGTATCATTAATTATCAACATTTTCCAACATCCAACACGGCTGTTACCTGACACCTACTGTACCTCCCTCCCTCTGTTAAAGTCCACTGTCAACATTTTATAATTTGCTGTACTGCTTGTATGACCATAAGCTTTACACCACAGCCTACATTTATCAACAAAAATCTTGTCCCATAAATTGCATACATGTTAAGTTTACACTACTGCATTAATACTGGCCAGTACTTTCATCTTTAATTTCACTTTAACACATGCAAGCAAAACAAGTCGGACTTCTCTAGTAAAGTTTTGGAAACAATGACTTGCAAAGAAGATATTTACAATGTCTCAGGGATACCCACAGATGACAGGCAAAAACACCCACTTTTGCTTTGAAATTTACAAGAGTATACTGCTATCAACTTCTGACAGGAACTCAGCATTTTCTTTCGAAATTTGTAAAATATGTGTATCTGGCTTTATACCAGTTATAATATTGTCAGGACACTCAGCAAATTGTGAAAAGTCACGAATTCAAATAATGGCAGTTAAGTCAAACTTTGACAAATGGTTTTAGCATAAAGCCTACACGTGTGTATGTACTAGTATATGCAATGTATGAATAACGTATACAGATGTATGTACATGTAAGTACATGTATGTCTTCTGTGTGCTGTCCTGAGGATTTTGTTGTATATATCTATAAAATACATATGTCTCCTGTGCTGATGTCCTGAGGATTTGTATATATATATATATATATATATATATATATATATACAGTGAAACCTCCCTATACCGAACACCCTTGGGACTGGACAAAAGTGTTCAGTATAGTGAGGTGTTCGGTATACGGAGGTGTTCGGTTAGAGAGGTTTTACTATATATATATATATATATATATATATATATATATATATATATATATACACACATACATATATATATATATATATATATACATACATATATATACATATATATACATATATATATATATATATATATATATATATATATATATATGTGTGTGTGTAAAAAATACATACATGTATGTACATGTGTCTCCTATGCTGCTGTCCTGAGGATTTGTTGTACAGGTTGTATATACATGTATGTATAAAATACGTGTGTACATGTGTCACCTGTGCTGCTGTCCAGAGAATTTGTCTCTAATTTTTGGCCATTAACTAAGAATGTCACCCATCAATTTGAAAACACTGCACATACAATTTACTTTAGAAGTGGTGACGTGGTTCTTACAGTGCACTACAGTCCTGTCTCCAATATATACGTTCTGTGCTTCTTTTTGTGACCTTAGGTTTGAAAGTGTCTGGATTTTTTTAAAGAAAATTTTCCTTGCCAATTTCAAAACTTGTGGAGATCATCCATAGCCAAAGTTTTAAAGACTCACACTCAACAACATATCCGTGTTACTTTGCATACTTTCATAATTATGGTTTCTAATTTAAATCATTCCACACCAGTCCCTGATTTTTCCATATATTTACCTAGATTTAAGACGACAATTGCATATTTAAATTCTTCATGGAAAGAGCTTTCTGTCAAGTACCAACATGCCTATAGTCTTAAGTCAGTGCCAGAACCACTGACAGCGGCCTGTCACCATACTATGGAATGAGTTAATTATCAACTGGACATTACAGTCTGGAAAATGGAGATCACGTAAATCATCACTAGAAATCCTTTGTTCAAGCTGTGTACTCTGTTTCATGGACTAACTATATGCAATATGTTTCAGCAGTAATAATTTTATTGTTATCATATTACCCCAGGTGATTTTGAAAGACAAACTGACAAAACAAGAGGGCTGTGTGAACAGTGCATCCTCAATTGACCTTGACATTCAACCCACTCTAGTCAAGGGGATGCCCAGAAGCGATATTGATTAACATAATGACAAATATTTAACAAACCCAAATCTGTAAGCCAAAGTACCGTTTGAATGGTATGAAGTCCGATAATCAAAATCCCATTTCATACCACTCATGGAACAAGAGGGTTGTGTGAATAGCCTGTCTTCAGTTGACCTTAACATTCAACCCATAACAAGTCCCACTCAAGTCTGGGGGATGAGGATTTTGGGGAAAAAGTGAAAAAAATGTGAGTTCCCATTGCCTATCCCCCATTGACTTACATGCATATGGTATTACAACAGGAATGCATGCGTTAACCGACAGGTACCCGAATTGACAAATTTGTTAAAAATCATGAATCTCGAGTATCACCGCCTAGGGGACAATTTGTTTAACCTTCCTACAAGCTACATTTCCACCAAGTTTCAGAACAATCTGAGTGACAGTTTTGGAGCAGAAGTCAAAAATAGTGAAAACACACAAAATTGTTGAAAAAATAGAAGAAGAAAAATTGCAGCACCACCTGTTGAACAAATTCAGGTTTAGGGTCTCATGAAGTGTCCCTGTGCAACTTCAAAGCAATTGGCTGGGCAGTTTTAGAGTAGTGGATTTCTTCAGATTTTGCCAAAAATGAACAAATAATTCATAAAAATTCTAAAAATCATGGGAGCATGACTGTTTTTGGTAATGTGGTAGAGACAACCACCAAGTTCGAAGTTATCTTATTAATGGTTTTGTAGAAGAAGTTGAAAATGTGAATTTCATTTAATTTGCAATCCCTATTGAGTTACACTGTAATCATTGGGATTGCATGCATTAACCGACAAGTACATGAAACAAAATATTCACAAAAAGGATCCCGAGTATCACCACCCAGTGAATAACTTTAACCCTCCCATTGGCCAAGTAGTTTTGGAGAAAATTTTGCAAAAAAATGAAAAATGAAAAAAAATCATAGAAAAAAATCCAAAAATCAATGGAACATTTACACTTGAACAAAGGTGGTACAGATCAGACCCACACAAGGTACATTCCGAACAAGTCTGCATTGAATCTGGCAGATGGTTGTGGAGAAGTCAAAATTGTGAATTTTGGACAACAGACAGACAATAGATGCCTGATCACAACATAATCTCAGCTTACTGAAAGTCAGATAAGGTAAAAATACAAACCATTAAAGGGTAAAGGAACATTTAATAGCGGACACCACAAACCTCCGCTGATCACTAATGCTGCATGAAAGACACTGACTGGCGTGTCTCGTTAGGGAGGCAGTTCCACCCCTGTTTATTGACAGTAATTACATGTAACTCTGCTCGGACACCCACCTATTACCATGCATGACAGTAACTCTGCATCATGTACTGACAAGAGCAATAATTTCTCAAATATTTTAAAAACCATAATAGATGAAAGAAATGGCTGTTTTTACAAAACTTTTGTATCTTGTTGGTGGGGGTGGGAGTGCGAGTGTGAGACCTCCAATGTTCCTAAAAAAAAATTGGTGTAAAAAATGGTGGCTATATTTCTTTGACATTGCAAGCGCTGTCTCAAACTAGACAATGGGAAAATTCAAGACATTTTTGTGACTGAATAATGGGAGATCTCCTGCTTTATCAGCAGATTTGAAACCTTTGACATTAAGTGGCAAAATATTCAGTGTTGGGTTTTCAGCAAATGCACATTTAACCTACTAACAACTGCATTTACAGGAACACTTTCCCATGCCATTCGGGCACACTGATTAGTCAAATTGCTGGTATCTATGGTGCCACTGCCAAGAGTTAACACCTACCAGACCGCGTATCCTCTCTCAAAAAATTTTCTGTGGCGATATTCCTACATGTACCTACCTACTTTAAACCACATCACAGGACATCAAACTGCAATATTTTTCAACTTCTGGTATTCTGACATTTATATATGTTCAGCGTGCATCTTCAGGTTTTATTTCACAAGTCCGAAAATTAAAAAAGTTCAACAGAAAAAGAAATGAGACAGCCAGCCAAGGCCCAACTGAAATAAAGAGTTAAACTCTTAATGGACAATTATGAAACCCATTACCATTAATTGACCTCCAAGACCTGGGCTGATGAGGAGGATGCCACCAGAAAGGACAATGGGTAACATTTATGCACAGGTAACTTCAAAGAAAGATAATTTGTTAGTCTTTACCTAAGTGATGCTTATTGGTATGTGCTATCACTTTACAGCCCATTTTAAGACTTTTGAAGTGGACCTTTTCCCATCCAGTTAGCCCCAATTGTGTACAAAATGGAGCTATTTAATTTAAGCGAAGTTGGGTAAAATGGAGTAATAAGCTTAATGGGTGCTGTCAGAAGTAGTTAGTGACAGTGGTGACGAGACCTGTTTATCACTGACCTGCCTCGGTGGTCTGTGTAACAGTGCATCAATAATCTGACATTATGTGTCCTTACAGCATTCAATTTAGAACTTCTTTCCCCTAAAATTTAAAAAAAAACAACAAAAAAAACAAAGGAACAAATCCCCCCTCCCCCCCCCAAAAAAAAACCACAAACAAGACAAACGACGAAGCAAAAGCAAAAACCAGAAAAAAAAAAAACAGTCACTGTAAAATTACAAATTTGCTCAAAAGAAAGTTGTCTGGGTGGAGTTTTTTTCGATACCACTCTGAAAAGAAATCTCATGATGACAGGTTTGCATCAACATGATAGCTGCTATGTATCTATAGACACACCCACCTTACACTGAAGTCAGACACATTCAAATTGAAAGTTCACATTATCAGCTGGAAAGTTTGCCAGCTGTCACAACTAGTACTGTATAAGTATAAACATATTTATTTTCTCTGGATTGCCTAATAGTACACAAAGACTAATCTGGAGGCTCTCCAGTACATAAAAGGACGCACAGGAATATATACAATACACACTGGACGAGAACAGAAGACTAAATTCACGGCTTGTACACGAATAATACAATTGATGCCAGATAGTGGAGACTTATAATTAGATCATATGCTAAATTAGTAGATGAAACGTCTAGATTCTGATAAGAATGTCTGAACAGCCTCAAAGATGAATACATTATCAGTGTCTGGCAAGTCCTCACTACCTTTCAAGAGAATATTTAGTAAAATGTCACTAGAGCACTGAACTATTAAAGTCGGATTTACACCTGGAGCGAGTAAGTGACACACAGTGTTCAGTAGACGGACCCTTTGCACAGTGAACTTGGGGCAGAACAAAAGGTAATGTTTCGTATCTTCAGTGGTATGAGAGCATGCACACGTTGAGGCTGGAAGGATATTGACATGATGTAGATGGGCGTTTAAAACAGAGAAGTTAAGACGTAACTGCGTGTGGCATATGTTCAGAAAACGACTTCCATGTTTAAAGTATGTGGGCTTTTTGTCAACACTTAAGAGTAATAGATTTAATTTAGATTTAAACTGCGGCAGGGAATTGGTGAGACGAGTATCAACCGGGAGGTTATTCCATAATTTGATAGCAGACGGGAGAAATGAATCGCCGAAGCGATTGGTGGTGAACCTAATTTGGCGTAATTCAGTACGATTTCTCAAAAGGCGCCCAGTAGTGAATGCAACGTCACGAGGAACGAGATCATGTAGGTATTGTGGAGTTAACCTATTGTACATTTTAAAGAAAAGAATAAGTTTAAAGTATTTCCTCCGATTTGCCAGAGTTTGCCATTCAAGCTCTTCGAGAAGTAAGACACGTGGAGTGTATCTAGTTGCGCCAAGGCAGATCCTGGCTGCCTCATACTGAACAGCTTCTATAGATTGTGACAGGTTTTCAGTGCAATTGTCAAACAGGACACACCCATATTCGAGGATAGGACGAATCATTGTACTGTACAGCCGTATGAGTGTTTGGCGGGAGAGTTTATATTTGAGTCTGCGTAAAAGAGCAAGCCGTTGGCTGGCTTTATTAACAATACGTGTTATATGCTGGTGCCATGACAAGTTACTTGAGAGTGTAACTCCAAGGTGAGTATGTAGAGTGGCCTCAGGTATCGGTGTGTTTCCAAGAAGTAGGGGAGGATGATCTGGCTTATGTCGTTTAGCTGAGAAGGTCATTGAGATGGATTTTATGGCATTAAATGTCATACGCCAGAGCTTGCCCCAACGATGAATTTGTATAAGATTATAATTAAGGTTTTCAGCTGTGGCCATTGGTTCGTGGACAATTTCAAGAATACTGGTATCATCTGCGAATAAACGGATGTCACAGGTGATGTTGACAGTGATGTCTTTAATGTAAACGAGGAAAAGTAGGGGACCAAGGATCGAACCTTGGGGCACTCCAGCCTCTATAGGGAGCCAAGGTGAGGTCTGTCCTCCAATAGTAACACGTTGAAGTCGGTTTGAGAGATAGCTTTCTATAAATAGTAACACAGGATCTTCAAACCCCAATTGTTTCAGTTTAAAAAGTAGACCAGCGTGCCAGACTCTGTCAAAGGCCTTGGATATGTCCAGAAAAACCATACGGGCCTCATGGCCCAACTCAAGGCCACTGTAAATAGTATGAAGTATGCTAACAAGTTGATTTATGGTGGAATCGTTTTTCTTAAAGCCAGAGTTTTTAGCAGAAAGTAAATTGTTAGAGGTTAGATACTCATAGAAAACGTTATAAACTAGACGCTCAAGTACTTTAGAGACATTACAGAGGAGTGAAATAGGCCTATAATTTTCCTTTGACTGTTTGTTACTTTTCTTAAAAACGGGGCACACGTTGGACCTCTTCCAGTCCACAACATCCACCAGACAAATAACAAACTCAACCAATATTATTCATACATGTAGCACACTAAAGACAGGTTATGAGACCCTTTCGTAGTAAACAACAAACTTGTGGTTATCATTTACTCAAATTTTCAGATGCTCCCATTTCATTTGCTGCTCACTGATGTTACTAGAGACAAATCAATAAGCAAAGAAACAGTCAAAGAAGGGTGGGGATGGGGGAGGGGTAGGGTAAACTTTCATTTCGGTAAATAGTCTGCAAATCAACTTATGCAAATGTCTATACAGCACAGAATCTTACACAGTTCCTCTGTAGTACTGTGTCTATTTTTTTTATTTTTTTGACTTAGACGTGGAATTTGTCACAAATTGCAAGCATCTGGTGACAAATGCTCTGTTTTTTTTGTTTTGTTTTTGTTTTTTTTTTTGGGGGGGGGGACACAGAGAATGGCACCTCAGCAATCCATGCAATATCAACTCTCAATCGTTTCCACGCCATGCATGAGTTTTTGGTCCCTTTTCCATTACTGAATGAAATAACTGAGCATAATCAATATTAACAGGCAACAGGCGTACGCTGCAGATTGAATGAGTCCGTGAAGATAACACAATTGACGATAATGTGTAACTGTGTATGTTCATGTTCATGAGTTGACAGAAAACTTCTCACAGGGTGACCAACCCCCTTTTACATACCCCTGCACCAAAAATAGGGACAAGAAGCTCTGAAAAGCGCCACCCAGATCACCACTTGAGCTAAAAAATAATTCAATTTGAGGAATATGCATAAATTAAATCCACCCAGGATTTGCACACATGTACATGTAGTTTTAAAGTGACAGATTTTGTAAACTGTGTGTACAGTGAACAGATGCTATAGACTGACCAATAATCCCTTAGAATTTTAAGCCTGGAATTTGGAATGTGTTTTTTTCTCCAAAACTGCTGTATCAATAAAACCAAACCACATGACCTCACGCCAGTCCCAAATAACCCCACACCAGCTGCAGATCCAAACTGTCAAAATAATGTTTTATTCTTCGAACCGTCATGAAATCCTATTTTGCTATTTTGCTTTCCATGGAACCTGAGTAATCTTAGTTTACCTCCTCTGGTGACAGTATGACCGAGTCAACAGCTTTTCTCGGCAAGGGTTGAGTACAATACATGTAACCCTTGCCAAGGAAAGCTGTTGTTCCAGGGCATCCTGTCACAGGTCCGATGTACAATACTCACACAAAATGTTTTTGTTTTTTTTCAAATTAGAAGTTTCAGCAAAAATTAAACACATATGTATTGGTTAATTAGCAAGGAATGCCTCATTTGTAGAAAATAATGATACAGAGTCTGTGAGGCCCAGGCATCGTCACAGTTTCAGGTCAAACACTGGACTGGAATTTCAGGTAAAAAGCAAGAATGGAATTTCACATAAAATGTCAGAAATGACTTTCTGATAAAAAATATGTGTGTATAGGAATAATCTCTACCTGTGCATGGTCCATCTCAAAGGGGATAGATTTTACTCTTTTTCCTTTGAATTTGATATAGAACCTTTAAAGCCCTCCCCTCCTCCCCGCACCCCTCAATAAATAGGCCAAAACCAGCTGGTGGTCAAATGTCATCTGCTTCAATGTTTTTATTTGAATATCAAAAATAATGTGAATCAATTTGAATGAGATATTGTAGGTATGACCTATCAAGATAACATACCTCAGGTCAATAACTTTCCTTGGCATGGGGTGGGCACCAACCCATGCCAAGGAAAGCTATTGACTCAGTCTTAGTCCAAGGGGGAGGGGTTAAAAGTACATGTTATCCAGTGAAACTATTCAAACAGCATGCAATATGAACCACTGTCAGTTGCATTTTTCAGGGGGGGGGGAGTGTCCAATTGACCAGGATGACAGTCTCAGAAATAGAAAGGACATTTCCTAACTGTGAAGAAACAACACTTTGTTTTTGTCATTTTCAACACTGTTTGTGTTGAAAGAGTGACACATAGCATGGGCAGATGAGACAATACTGGTTCAGGGGTAAGTCAAATTGTTCTTATCTGAACCTGTACTATGAAAATTTGGTAATTATGGTTTGTTTGACAGGTATTCTTCTTTGATATGAAGCTCTGCATTTACAAGCAAAACTTCACATATTTAGCTAATTCATCAATTGCCACGTTCATATTTATTCATTATTATGTGGGTTGTCTTTGCTGAATATTTAGCTTAGGCAAGGAGCCGCTACTCAGAGAGACGTGTACGGGTAAAAGGCTCCGAAACATGTTGAGTAGTTACCCGCTGAAGACCCTTTAATTTATTTGGGCTGATACAGCCTATGTCAAAATTTTACAGAGGAACGTGTGCAATATAGACAACAGTAATTCCATATATATACAGGTTAGACAGGGACAGGTTAGCTTATGGAGAGTAAAGAGTTCGAACTGCGGAATAGGATATTGACTACTAGGAAGTGGTTCTGGGCAAAAAGACACAAATACAATACATGTACATGTACACACACTCTACAGAATTAAGCCTCCTTAGATACGGTGCATACTTAACCCTTTTGAGGCCAAATTTTGAACTGAGTCAACAGCTTTTCTCATCGTGCATTGGGCACAATGCACCCAATGCATGCTGAGAAAAGCTGTTGACCTGGGGGTATTATCTCTGGAACTATAAGCATACTGGTACTTGAATGAAAGATCTTTTTACGAGAAATACAAATCTGGGATCCTAATGATAATTCAGACTTGTCTGACTCCATTAAAACTTTAGTCCTGATAGGCACTGAAAGAGTTAAGTACTACTACTTCTTGTTCAGTTTCATACAACTGCTCCACTTACTAATATTATTTACACACCTCACCAGCATTCTATATCTAAGGTTACCACAGATACAGCTTCGGACTTTTTCTAAGCACTTAATTTTTTCAATTAACACTATGTCAGAACCAACAGCATTGGCTTTGACATCCATGTATCACGTGCTTTATCAACAAATCCTCTGATCAATACATAAACTCTTCATCAATTGTTCAAGCACAAAATATTGTAACTCTGAAAACCAGACTCTCACACTGGTTTCTCCAAATCCCTCTAGAATCTTAGATCACAGATTGTACCAAGAGTTGGTCACATCTAATGGACCCTTAAGAGCTAATTTCTATTCTGAATTAACAGCTTTCCTTGGTACCCTTTCTTAAATGTGTCAGAAATGTGTCGAGGCAATCTGTTGATGCTGGCCATTTATTTTCTCTGTAACCAGCAAATTTTGAGCAGGCTGGTACTATAATGATAGGCCTATGTCTGGGGAATTTGAAGGTGGAATCATAAGAATACTTTTTATCATCTTAATAAGTGCACACTCCCGCATAAGTGTGCCCCCCCCCCCCATTTTTTTTTTTCAACGAAAGAACCCCTGAAATATCCCATAGTTTAATTAAGAACGAGTGGTAGAATTTATTATTACACTTAGGATCTACATTTTTTTCTTAGCTTTTGTGCATGATTTTTTTTTATTGGCACTGTGTGCTTATTAAGATGAATACAGTAATAGAATTATAATACGTTGCTAAAGTATGACTATAATCATGACCAGCATTCAAAAAGTTAACACACAAGACAGATACAGGTATTCTGAAGACCTCTGTCTCACACTATGTGAGTTTAGTATTCAGCTGACAGTAAAGAAGCCTTGGCAGCAGACTTCAGCAGTGATCTTCCCCCAAGACAGAAAGGCCTTCAGGCATCTACTTTTTCCTTTGGGGTACATTCATTATAATATGGCTAGGCAGTTGAAACCCAAGCCTTGGACACGTAAATCAGTCTTTTTTTTTTAAAACCTCTAGATTTGACTATGGTTCTCATAGATTACTAATATTTCCCTAAAAGCAGGTTCTGTGTGATGGGCATCTTGTTGAGGATTTCTAATACTTTACCTACCACTCAGATGGAGCCAGATATGAATTGCCATCTGCTTCATGTTTTTAATTAACCTTGATGTCAATAGATAATATTTAGATGAGAAAGTAGATAAGACCGGTGATGACTGCATCCCGAGGTCAACAGATTTCCCTGGCTTCAACGCAGGGCATAAATTAGGCCCAACTCACACACAAAAAAGCTATTAACTCTTATTTTGACAAAGAAAGGGTTAAACATAACCATTTTTAAAGGTACATTAGAAGTGCATGTTGCTTTTCTCATCTACTGATATGTTAGTATGGTACCATTCAACTTTATCATCCTTTCCATATAAAGGAATGCAAAGTACTGTTTCATGAAACCCTTATCTTCCACCTCAAAACAGAGAACAAAAACAAATAAAACAGAACAAAAAACAAAAAAAAAAAACAAAAAATGTTAGTTCCCCTTAGAAGATGATTTGATCCTATACATCAATCAACATACATTTTTCAGGAGATTGTACACTAACTACATCCCATCCCCACATATGCTTGTGAAAACTGAAAACATCGACTAATCCTGAAGAATATTGATTGAAAAACAACTTCAGCAACAGGTAAACCCTTTACACTGTCAAAATAATAAACAAAATAGAGAGAGAGAGAGAGAGAGAGAGAGAGAGAGAGAGAGAGAGAGAGAGAGAGAGAGAGAGAGAGAGAATAGAGAGAGAGAGAGAGAGAGAGAGAGAGAGAGAGAGAGAGAGAGAGAGAGAGAGAGAGAGAGAGAGAGAGAGAGAGATATGATGGATGTAAAACGATTTTTGTTTCAGTGCTTTCTTTCAATTTTTTCATGAATGAAAGCATTTAGAGCAAAAACTCATGGTGAGATCTATCAGGGGCAACATTCCTCAGGTCAACAGCTGTCCTCAGCAATGAGTTTGGCGTTAAGCACAAAATCCTCACCATGGAAAGCTGTTGATTCAGTCTCAGCCTCAGCAAACTGGGTCCATCTCCCTCAACAGCATACCAAGATCTTCAACTAACAAAAACCTCCAGGGGCAGTCAACACAGTGGGACAGCAGTTAATGCTTTAAATAAATTGAATAGCCTATATATTAATATTAATATTAATATTAATATTAATATTAATATTAATATGAGATGCATGAGATAGGTGTGAAGTACAGATTGAGACATCCCTGAAGGCTGTACGTGTGTGATTTACGTGTCTTTATTAATGGTCCCTGTACACAGTAAACATATACACCGTGTTAAACGCAAGATGTGTGGCTTCTTATGATGATAACATGACAACATATATTAATTACAGCTCCAGGCTAATTAATTAAAAACTATATGGACATTCTGCCATGGTAGTTCTCTTCACTCTGAGCTTTTCCAGTCATGGTGTCTTCTGCCTGGGGGTGGGTGGAGTTTACCTTGATTTTCTGGCTAAAAACCAACTGGTGGTCAAATGTCGTCTGCTTCCATGATTTTTTACTAATTTCAACGGTAAAAAAAAAAAAAAAAACGAATGAGAATTGTGGATGAGACTAATCAAGATAACATGGTGTTGATAGAACACAGTGCCCTCTGTCCCTTATCTCCATGCCCTCAAAGAAATGCCATCTCAATCTTAATGCATAAAAAAAAGACATATCAATCAGAAATTAGCACATTATTTTTTCATTTTTAATATATTGGCATCTAGATGCATTGCCGCACATTCCAACCTTGAATGTTACATTTCGGTACAGCAGCCCTTGTTTAGTTTTCCTTTTTGTTTTTTTTTTTCACATACATAACTATGATGTTCTAATCAACATATTATTGTTTAATGCTCGAAACAACACGGTAATGTGCCATTTCACTTACAATTTCTGTATTTGGCATTACCAACTTTTCTAGCGATTTTCCAACCAAAGTGGGTGATTCTTCAGTCAGAACTTGAACCATCAAATCACTGTTGGTTATGTTTCCTCTCAAACTCAGGCCTGCAGACAGGCGCTGGCTGGCAAGATTCTTATACAGTCCTATCTGTTAGAGACCACACTTCTTTATAAGACTGCCTTTTCACAACATTAGTCTATTTCTCTTATAAATCTATCTGTATTTTAAGACCACCTGTGACAGGAGACCACTTTTTAATGGCAGCAGAGGTGGTCTTAAAAAGCGGTATTATTGTCAGTCTTTTCACACATTGAAAAAAAGCCACTATTTTTTGGGGTAGGGAAGTGAAGTGATCTTGTACTGCTGTGGATGATGGGAGTGTAACAGTATAATTTACCCATATGGTGAGGCATACTATAAAATCTAATGCATGCTGTGAACTCATGCATGGATCTATAATTGACCAAGTCTATATAATTCACACAATGGCCTTTGATGACCCCCTGGTGACCTTTAAAATATTCCAAGGTTGCAGGGTGCTGAACTTCGCCAAACTTCTAATGAAATGCTTTTACAGTACAAGTCCATGACAGTAGCTCAATTTCTTCATAAGTTATTGTGTTATGATCACTCCTGGTGCCCTCAAAAATACGTCAAGGTCATTGAATTCTGACTAAGCCAAGTGCGTAATTAGATGCTTCTACGGTACAAGTTTCATCATAGTAGCTCAATCTGTTCAAAAGTTACTGAGCCTGAAAGGGCGACAGATGGACACAGACAATTGAGGGGAGGCTGAATTATAAAGACAGAGTGCATGTACAACCATGATAACAATATCCCCCTCAGCTGATAAGGGTGAGGAGGTAAAAATGATGGAAAAGAGAGTCTGTTCATTCACTCTTAAGGGTGTGGTATACTTTATGACTAATGTATAGATGTTTATTTTCTGTCTATGGTCACCATTTAAAACCCATAAAAGTATATATTTTCTGAAAGAAAACATAACGTCAAGTTTGATTCTGCTACTGAACATAAAGTTTTATTATCTCTATTGATGTGATTAAATTTTAATTAAGATTTTCAAATTTTGCATAAAATTAAAAAAAAAATAGCATCCTTCAAAATAAAAATCAGATTTAGTTCACAGTGTCAAATGAAAGAACACATAACGCACTCCAAAACTGCTATTTTATTTTTTTTCAAAGGGCTTAGTTTTAATTTTATTTTTGTTTGATTTTTTTAATTAAATTGTTTAGCTTTACTTTAAACATTATGTACATTTTGAAATAAAACCCTTCTCCAAAATTTAAAATACGGTTTGGCTGCCAGAAGTATACTGATTTATTTCCCATAAGAAAATAATGTTTCCCATTTTTGGTATTAGCACTATTTCTTTTTAGTTTTTAATTAACCAATAAAAATTCAATTTCTGAACACTTACAGCGATTTCATTACTTTCAATAGCTTAATCCAAATGTTTACTTTTACAAAATATTCTGTTTATATGAACTCAAATAAGAAGTCTAGTGTATATAAGGACACCACTTGGGGCAAAGTCACATTTTCTGTGTAAAGTGCTGTAAAAGTGTACCACAGCCTTGAATCTGAAATCTGTAATGGAAGCTAATCACAAAAAATGATATACGAGTCCATTGCCTTTCCTCAATGCATTATGGGTACTTTTAACCCATTCCCCTTAAATTAGCCGGAACCAGCTGGAGGTAAAATATCATCTGCCAAAATGAAGTGTGGCTTTTGGGGCCAAAGGAGTAAGTCTGGGTAAGCAACATCACAGTTTTTTATTGTACATTGAACCTTTGGTAGTTTCCCTATATGCTTACTCAATGAGCGACAAGTACCTGGACACCTTCATGGGGTACACAGGGCATAACCCAGTTTCGTCAAATTTTATGACAAAAAGTGTCCCAGCTTTATTACATAGATATTGACTGTTTCTTTTATAGATTGTTGGCATATTTTCCACGGATGCAAACATGGAATATTTTTTTCTGTTTTCATTACTTTAACTCCATACTTCACACCAGACACTACTTGATGTGGCAGTTCCACACAAACCTAGCTCAACTACAGGTGGATACATACTGTCTCAAGCCTTTCCATCTTAAGTTGGAGACTACTGGGCTGAAAGTCAACAGCTTAATGCACCCAATGTAAACCACAGAAAGCTGTTGACCTGCAGCATTTTTTTTTTCTGTGGAACTTTAGGAATGCTGGTGCTTCAACAAAAGGTTTTTTTTTTATTTTTTATGTTTTTTTTTTTTTTTTTTTTTTTTTTTAGGTTTTTGAAGGAGTTTGATTCAGGAATCATAATAATTCAGACGAGCATGACTTATGTCAATAACAATGCAGTAAAACCTTCTTACATTGACCCTCAGACATCCAGCATATTCACTTCATGACATACTGAAGTTTTGACAGACTTTCAAGTCAACTTCCTATGCTACTTTGACTCATAAATCTGACATATTCATGTATCTGATAGATTCTGCTTGTAACAGATGGTGTCATCTCTCTGTCCCTCTCATATACTGACTGCTTTACTGAACCAGATACATAATGTCCAAACATACAGCTCTGACCTAATAGTAATTATACCCATCACCGTTATCAGTACACATGCAATGTGTTTTACCTTTGTTCCTGAGAACAAACACCCCATTGTTATAGTCAAACATCCAAAGACAATTAACCCTCTCAGGGTTATTATAAGCCTGAGTTAACAGCTTTCCTTCATGAGGGTTGGCCACTGCTCCCTGCCCATGCCAAGGAAAGCTATTGACCTAGGGCATGCCATCATTATACATGCATGTCTCATTTACAATTTTCAGCAAAAATATTGCGTATTAACTCTTGAAGTGCCAAATTGTGGACTGAGTCAACAGCTTTTCTCTGGAACTACAAGCATGCTGCTACTTGAATAAAAGGTCTTTTTACGAGAAATAAATCTGAGATCCTAATGGTAATTCAGACTAGTTTTACTTTGGTAGATCGACTTTACACATGATTGGCACTGAAAGAGTTAACATGGAATTTAAGTGAAAGTATTACAGCAGGTGACAGTTGACACAGTTGACATGCAGGGCCCTGTTGGGTACTTTGAACTAGAAAGCATTAAGATTCAATAGTCAGTCTCACACAGGACAGCATGGCTGATCACTGCATGACAGTACAACCTGGCCAACCAGGGACGGACTCTCTCTCTCTCTCTCTCTCTCTCTCTCTCTCTCTCTCTCTCTCTCTCTCCTCTCTCTCTCTCTCTCTCTCTCTCTCTCTCCTCTCTCTCTCTCTCTCTCTCTCTCTCTCTCTCTCTCTCACCTCTCCTCTCTCTCTCTCTCTCTCTCTCTCTCTCTCTCTCTCTCTCTCTCTCTCTCTCTCTCTCTCTCTCTCTCTCTCCTCTCTCTCTCTCTCTCAAGGCCTATTTTACTGACCCTTTAACCCTTTCCCACAAAACAGTGCCTAAAGTGTCTTTATGTTGGGTGTTCTCTGTGTCATTCCGAGGAAACATTTCAAAAGACAATCACAGAGGTCTGTAAGAGCACAGCCTCTTACAGCCCATCACTAACTTTCAATGGTGGCCACTCCACACTGAAGAAAGTGGTTAACATAAGCGAGTCTTCTTTTGACAAGGTTCAACTGTGTTGTCATGATTGGAAGATGGGCTCTGACGTGGACAGGTTTGCCTGTACATGAACAGGCAGCTGCCATATATCTCTGCCTGCCCTAGGACACCTGGACCCTACACCCTGCCCACAGGCCTTCACACTTCAGCCTGTATGGAAAATACACTGCCCCCGGGGCATCAACCCCTTTGGCATCTATGTGGTTATAATCTCCCTCCACCCACTATATATTACAACTTCAACGAGAACAGATCCCTTTGATGAAATAAACACATTTTTTTTTTTAAAGTATCTATCACTTTGTGCACACTTGCATTTGAACAATTCTTGAGCTGTCCTAGCACAGATCCACTTGAATACAGCAGTTGTCCCCACTGAACGTCTTTGTTAACTGTCAGGCTACACTGGCGTGTGCACAATCAAACAGTGGAAACAGCCATAATTGAACTTGCAGAGCATGTACTGAAGGCATTTTCACCATAAAAAAAGACAATAAGGGGCGAAGGATAAAGTACAACCAATCTCTGGCGCTCTTGATAATCAGAATACCACACAAATATCTCTTTTGTTATCAAGTGTTGCGTCTTGATCAAAAGTTTCAAGTGTTCCGATTCAAAGCAACTTTGCGCATATTTGTCTTGTCTCTTTGTGCATAATTTTTCATGCAAAAGGAAAAACTGACTACTGATATGATAACCTGAGTTAACATCTGTATGGAAAACAACCCTGCTTACCTACACTCATCTTTGTTGTGGTTGACAAAGGTGACACCCGGCTTTCACCCAACTGCATCAAATGTTCAGATAACACGAAATTTATGTTGAGCCAAGTCGTTTGGATGGGATCTCCTTGGTTGACCTGTCTATTTACTCCTGAATATAGTTCATTCATACAGTCGATGTAATTCAAGACAAGTACATTCCTTCCTTGTCATTCCCCACCCCCTTTCCGTTTTAATTTTATTTTGATTGTTTATTTATTTTTATTTAAAAAAAATTGCATCAAAGTTGTCTTCCTGCAAAACATATTCTTTTAGATGTGGGGCGAATTTGTTTCACGGCAAGCTGTTTTTGCTGGAGTGATTTATAAGCATTGATGTGCTTGACCTTAGTCTGGCTTAGTGACGACCTTGAATGACCTTGACCTAAATGTTGGGGGTGCACAGAATAAATTAAACTCTGACAAGTTCATTAGCACACAAGAAAGGATGCAAACTGATTGATTCGTAGCCCCAAATCCAAATACTCCCCTGCAAGAGGGTAACCTGGGCTGGATACTGTCATGGTCCTGGGATTAACCTTGGCTGGCTAATGGATTCACCTGGGCCATAGCTAATGGAATGGCTTTGGGATTGACCTGGGATAGCTAATGGAATGGCTTTGGGATTGACCTGGGATAGCTAATGGAATGGCGTTGGGATTAATCTATGCTAGCTAATGAAACAGCTTTGAGATTAACCTGGGCTAGCTAATAGAACGGCTTCAAGATTAACCTGGGCTAGGTAATGGAACGGCTTCAAGATTAACCTGGGCTAGCTAATGGAACGGCTTCACGATTAACCTGGGCTAGCTAATGGAATGGCTTTGGGATTAACCTGGGGTAGCTGCTGGAATGGCCCTGGAGATAACCTGGGGTGGCTTCCGGAATGGTTCTCCTGGGCTGGCTGGCAGAATGGCTATGGGAGCTACCTGGGTTGGCCACTTGGAATAGCTCTGGTGGTAATCTGGGCTGGCCGCATGCTGGTATGGCCCTTGGGGTAACTTTGGCTATTACTGGTGGTAAGGCTCTATGGGCGACCTAGCAGGACTGTTCCTTCTACTGCCACGCAATTCTTTGGTTTAACTGCTGGCATTACCCCCAATGACTTTATTTTAGCTGTCCCGGGTAACTTTGATATGGCTATTAGGACCGCCCTGTATGCATGACCTTGACCCAGTTACCTGACACGTCCTCCATCACCTTGACCTTTTGATTCTGAAACTGCAAAGAATGACCTTGGTTTGCCATTTGAACTTTCCTGACGAGTGATTTTTGGTGCAGTTGCCATGGGTAATCATCAAGTGTTCTCAGGAAATTGTCCCTGAAGACCTTGCAGTTGGTCTGGCTGCCTGTACTGCCCTCAATGACCTTTTGAAAACTGGTTTTCATCCAGTCTGCAATTGCTTACCTGGGATTGTAATAAAGATAATAGCTACTGCTGGGCATATGTCACATCATGATTCTGGCGCTGAGCATTTCAAGTCAATGTGATGCACTTGCCTTGAAAGCTGCATCCACTTTTAACATTTAATCCACACACGGTTTCCACTGCTTCTGCTCAACTTCTGAATCAATTAAAACGTTTTGAATGACAGTTGCAGATTAAAGCAATCAGGATAACATCCCTCAGGTTTACGGTTTTCATTTGTGAACTCAACCCATGGCAAGGAAAGCTGTTGACTCAGTCTCAGTCCATGAATTTTGCCAATGAAAAGTACCTGTCCATGGGGCAAGTAAAATTCAAAAGTCACTTGTCCTCAAAAGGATTTCACTTGTCCCAGACAATAGGATCATAGGAATTTTCACACCCTGGGTAAAGGGATTTTCTACACTGGCATATGTGGTATTTTTGTCCACCAAACTTGCATACTCAAAGCCCCTGTTTTCTGTACCCTGCAAGCCATTGTTTCTAAATTTTCTTATTTTCTGTGCTCTGTACAAGGGCAAAATTATTAGCTATACCAGCACACTGTGGCCCCTCTTTACCTCCTTCTAACCAGGAAAAGCTGTTATACGGTTATTGCACATTCTACTCACGTGTTCTTCCCTATCCTGGTCTTTCTGAACTAACATCTAAAATGTAATTTATAGATACTCAGGTCAGATCATCTAAAAGCACTGTGTGTCATTGAGGAAAATATCAATACGTGGAAAAGAACAAGGAAGATGATACAAGGTACCAAAACAAAGGGCCTTTGATACACGCAAGGTCCAAACTCCAGCTGTCCATAACTAAGAAGGCATCATGCCTGTATAAACTACAATGTATGATGACAGTTCTCCCTCCTGGGGCAAAATCTTGTCTCATAAACTTGATAATGATTCTTTCATTTTCTTTTTTCTTTTTTGTTATGTTTCTTTTTTTCCTTGCGAATACCTATGGAAAGAACTATCAAGTTGTCACTGAGCTATCAAAAGTGTTCTTTTATTTTTTATGTTTTGACCTACTGTATTGTATATATATATACTTTATAACACCCCTCGGCAGAAAAACAGTGTCTGACACAATAACATAGACATTGTGGGTCCGGTTAAAACACAGTAGCACGCACCACCTAAGATTGCCCCTCTGCAATCCAAAAGTGGTCTAAGACAGTGGTACCCTTCTTGAGAGACCCCTCCAGTGAGAGACCACATATCTTTTTAAGACTGCTTTCTCAGAACACTGTGCTATCTTTTCCATGTTATTATACCTCTAATGATAGACCACCTGTTTTAAGAGACCACATTTTGACCTGCCCTAGAGGCGGTCTCTCAAGACAGGGACCATTGTATTGCAGGTGGTCTTAAAATACAGGTAACTGACAAAGAAATACAATAAAGCATCTTCAAGGAGCAGTTTTAAAAACACAACTTGAAGAAAGTTTTAGAACTAAGACCACCTCAACACGAGGACCACCATCACCATGTCTGACCACAGATGGTATTCATTCTGAAGTCTCTCTGTCTAAACAGTGCCCACCCCCCACCCCCCCCTCAAGGGACCACCTTTTCATGCAGAAAATTGTGCAATTTCATTTGCATTGTCTTCTAGTCACATACCACTTGTCTATCACAGAGGCTGGTCTTGTTGGCAGAGTGTAACTGTAATAAATCAGCCTTCAATCAGATTTACGGCAACATGCAAATACATGTTATGCAAGTACCAGATCAGATTATATATGTGTTTTATGATTTATAATTCTATATTCATTTTTGACAGCTACCCTTCCAGGGACTGATTCAACAGCTTTCTCTCACTGTAATCTGGACACAATGCACTGAGGGAGTACCTGGGAAAACTGTTGACTGATCTCCGGTCGTCCTCGTCATTGTTGTCAGAGGAGGAGGAGGTAGAGGTGGTGGTGAGACAATGCTGGACAATTTACGTAGTAACGCAGCTACCCTTGGGTACAGCATGTATATACACCAGGAGTCGGCAGCTTTTTGACAGTTCAGTTCCCGATGAGAAGCAGTTAAGCAGTTAGCTTAGAAACTAGTCAAACTTTTGGAACGCTTAAAAAGACTTTGACCATAATGACTTTTGCCCAATCATGTTTCCTCATTTAATGGGAAAAAGTTACTTCAATTTCATAACAATAAACAAACTTTTTTCGCTGAGAATTGCAGATGAGGCACATGATGACATGCCCCGGGTCAATAGCTCTCCTTGACAGCGGTTGGGCATATTGCCCCCGACCAGCTCCAAGGAAAGCTATTGACCTGGTCTTACTCTGACCCTGGAAAGGGTTAACATATGCCACATAAGATGTAACAACTTGGCAAAGCTTGACACTTTTCTGTCCATGAACTAAAACATTGAATATGATCACCATGAAATAATTGAATTGTTTCACCCTGGATGCATCTAAATTTGCCCTGGATGTAACTAAATACACCCTGCATGCTGCTTAAGTCACCCTGGATGTAGCTTAAGTCACCCTGGATGTAGCTTAAGTCACCCTGGATGTAGCTTAAGTCACCCTGCATGCAGCTTTAGTCACCCTGGATGCAGCTTAAGTCACCCTGGATGCAGCTTAAGTCAACCTGGATGCAGCTTTAGTCACCCTGCATGCAGCTTTAGTCACCCTGCATGCAGCTTAAGTCACCCTGGATGCAGCTTTAGTCACCCTGCATGCAGCTTAAGTCACCCTGGATGCAGCTTAAGTCACCCTGGATGCAGCTTAAGTCAACCTGGATGCAGCTTTAGTCACCCTGGATGCAGCTTTAGTCACCCTGCATGCAGCTTAAGTCACCCTGGATGCAGCTTTAGTCACCCTGCATGCAGCTTAAGTCACCCTGGATGCAGCTTTAGTCACCCTGGATGCAGCTAAATTGATAGCTGGAAATGAATCCCATTCTGCAGTCTGCACAAAAATATGACACACCTACATGTGGTGTACTGTATGTAAAACCTATAATCTTAGCACTCATAATATTAGTGTCAGTCCTATCATACTATAATCTAATGAAATGAGGAATTTCCGATTAGCATTAATATTTCCCACATGTGTTGTACAGGTTTAGTGCATCAGTACTTGCAGAAAAATCAACATGGATTCAACGAGTTTCCCCAGAAAGTGTGACTGTGTCAGTGACCTGTCCATCAATCCCAAATGGTTTGCCCATCACCCTCAGGGAGCTGACATGTACCCTGCAGCCCAACGGGGCCACTTCAGTAACGAAATATCTTGACCATATCCTGAGGGTGCTGTCACTATTAGGTCTTAAAACATGCTTCTTGTTTGCCACTGGCTATGCTTTTAGCAACATTTGCCAGCCGAGTTCCTATCTTATCACCGTTTGATACTATCTGACTCGACTTGGAACCTCTGTCGCCTCTGTCAATGGCGATTTCATTACCGCAATTATGATCATAAAAGTTCTTGTCACTACAACAAACATTAAAATGGTGGGTATATCTGATAAAGTCACTGCTTTGTTTGAAAGTAAAGAATCTGCAACAATAAAAATACCAATCTGAACCACAAAATACACTAAATTACAAAAAACACTGTAACATGGAGCCCAGTCAAAACCATATGCTATTTTTTTCATGGCACAGCACCATTTGTTTATTGTGGTTACCTCTCACCAGAGGGCTCTGTATTATGCTGAAAAGTTGGTCCTGCAGATTCTCCACAGTATGTGGACACTGCTGTGAGATGTCACCTGCTCTTTGTTGTCACAATTTTGAGGATTAAAGAGTCAATTTCCCTGTTAACCCCTTTGTCCATTAATAAGGACCAAAGTTCTGGCGGCTGAACAATGGAAGGTTCCAAAGGACATTGCTACTTTAACTTGGGTTGAATGGAAACTGCCCCAAACAGTGAAAAATTACAGCTTCCGTTAAATGCCGCAAATACAAAACAAGTGAAGTTTTATACTCATGAACAAAACCTCGTAAGTGCTAGATGATGGGGTTTGAATTAAAAATACATGTAGGTACACTGTATATTTACAATATAATTTTTCACGTTATATGCCAAAGTTGAATGACATAACTATACTGGTATCCCTGTGTCATACAGAAAACTACAATGAATTACAGTGGGACTTCAGTAGACTTTCTGCCTTCTCCCATCATTTATTTTTTTCTTCTTGCCAGTGTATTAATGAGATTCACACTGAAAATAATAATAGAAACGAGCACTGAGGGAAACCATGTAGATCTTTTGACAAATCATGAATTATGTCCAACCAGGAAGAAATAGAGATTTTTTTTCTTCCAGGTGATACTTTTCACGGAGAACAAACATCAGATAGGAAAAGCAGAGCAGCTGTGTTTAAAGATGATGACTGTGAATGCCTGTCACATTAACTTGCAATCATCGTAAGATCGTTATGACCCATCCATCATCACGACTGACACATGAAAACAAAAGATGGGCAACAGCGCTGGGACAGTGGAAACTTCTGCAAGTTAACCCTTACATGTTAGCACTGCCCAAATTACCCAAATGTGTAACTGACACTCTGTGCTGCAATCCTATTCCACCAGTTTTCAGTAACAGAAAACATCTTTGCCCATAATTGAGGTTGATATCTAGCGAAAGAGAGGTTGTCCTTACTATGGGTTGTTAGCCTAGCATCCAACTTACAATATTAAAGGAAAGTTGTTCACTTTCCTTATTGAATGCAGTAAAGAGTTAGAACTTCAGCATGTATGTGTCTTTCTGGCAATTTGACATGTTAATCAGGCTTTTTTGTTTGTCAGTTGATATTTTCTGATGCACTCTTAGCTCTGAACCGTGCGGCAATGATGTAAGATAACATAAGATTGACAGCCTGATGGAACCCCGCTCTGAAGTCCGATGTTTTAGAATTGATATTTTTGTCAGCGACTCTTACAAATATAGCTTTGAATATATACGTACATGAGAAATAATGTCTTTGGTAATTGCTGATATGTAACATTATAAGGTAAACATCAACACCAAAAAAATCATACTATTTGGAAATCGTCAAGTTGTAACAAGGTCAGCTTCTGATATTTAGATGACATCTTGCTGTTATAGCATCAGTTTTGTACAACATATTTGCATAAAATCTGCTGCATGTTTCTGAAAACATGTTGACTTTAAATATATACATCCATACACAATACAAATCAGGGATGTTTAAAAATTGAATCAAGACTCTGGGATTATTGTTTCATTCTTGACTACAGACCTCACTGACACAAAAATAGGCTCTGTTATGAAATTTATAATTTTCTATTACTACAGGAATTTTATGTTCAAGAAAGTCAGTGACTTGGTTTTAAAGGAAAAGATCCCCAAACAGATTATTGAAAAATTGTTTGTCTCCTGATACATTTTGTTTGGCAAAAGCTACACTCTGACTAGACAGTTTGTGAATAACTTAATACTGTAATATAATTATTATAGTTTGTTTTTAACAGTTGGCTAAATCATTCTTAGCTAGCCACATTAAACTGCTGCACCATTACTGCCAAGTAAAAACCTAAAGGCTCTCTCCAAACATACAGATCATTACCTCTGACAAGTTATGTTCAACAGTCAATGTATTCTTAGCTTGTAAAGCAGGCCGTGGCAAGTGTTTATATCTACAAATAAAAATTGACATGTTTCCACTGTCTGACCTTGACTGGATGCACGGTAGTTTTGTGTGATTTGATTAGACAAAAGTGCATAGGTTTCTTGTCACTCGAGAAATCACTTCTCAATGAATATCAATACAACCAGGAGTAAAGCAGAGACTACCAGTGGCTACTACAGATTTTCAGAAACCATTCTGGATAAGGACCAAACCAACTGGCTGCTTGGCACAATACATAACTTAGGAGCAAATAAAGTTTACATGCTGGACTTCAGAGTATTTCATGTCCCACACTGAGAATCCTCCTAGTAATTGAGCAATTTATCTTCTTCCCCTACATCAAATCCCTCTTCTGTCAACATCATACACCACTGAGCACAGCCCAAATTTGCCAGCATTCCTGAAATTAGTTTTGTGTTTTGCCACTAGAGGTCAGCACCTACATGTACTTTATTACAAGACAGCAGTTTTCAATCTTGTGGACTTGTTTTCAGTTAAATTTGGAGAGACAAATGAGGTTTGTTTCAGTGTCTAAGAGTGAAAAATAGGTTGTGTAAAGTAATTTTTTTTATGATTGTTTAGTTGAACAGGGCAATTTCACAACAATAACTTCAACATCTGTATTTACAACTGCACATATATTGATAATCAAATATTGCCTCTTATTATACTAAAACTGGGTTTTCATAAAAGATAGTAAAAAGAAATACCTACAATTAGAATGTTGCTGAATTTCTTCAAACAAAGTAGGTAACTACACTGGTGTCATGAAAATATGCTGTAAGTCTACTCTTTTCTTCACGAGATAACAACATGTACATTGATATCATGTACATGTATATGGACTCGAGGTTCATTCTTTTCACAACAAGATCACCATGAAATAACTGTAGTGATGTCATGTGCATGTACTTGAGGTCCATTCTTTTGACCATGAGAATACCATCAAGGTCAATTATTACCTCATATGTGAATCTCACTGTCAGAACAACTTCAAGACTGCTCAGCCAGGTAAAAAATGAGGAACACTGGTGACCTCTTAATGACCTTGAAAATACGTCAAGGTTACTGAATGTCGTACTCAGCCAAGCTTCCAACGAGATGCTTATACAGTACACGTTTTATGACAGTAGCTCAATTTGTTTAAAAGTTATTGCATCTACAAGGACAGATGGACGGACGGACCAACATTTGTACATACGACAACAACACCCTGTCAGCCGGTAAGACCAAGGGGGTACAAACTATAACTAAATGACGTATCATAAGAAGAGTCCATGAGGCAAGAGTAAGTCTCACCTCCTTGAATGAATGCAGCTTTTTGCTGTGGAAATGACTGGAATGAACATCAACCGGTACAGTCTCACACAAACACTTCATGCTTTCCACTGAGTGCATGGAGATGCATAAACACTTCTCTGCAAAATTTTTACTGCGTGTACATATTCTACGTGCTTTGGTCAAAACAGGTCACTCGTTCCACACTCTGATTACGTGTCAAATCTAACAAAGTCGGAAGCAGTATGGATTGCTGAGCTTCACTTTCAAATGATAGCCATAGTTGAGCTGAAAACAAAGTTGGCTGATCAATCTCTCAAGACAAGACCTGGTATAAATTCCATTGAACACATTCTAAATGACGCATCTTCCATGTTGTTGCACACTAAAACCTGCCTACAATGACCACCCCAAGGGATGACAAACTTGTGGTCTCTCAAGACAGGTGGTCTGTCATCATAGATACAAAAACATGAAGAGTACTGGGTAAAGATCTTCAAAACGTAGTCTTTAAAGTCAGGGGGTCTCTAATTAGAGTGGTCTTGACAGGTACCATGGTACATCTACATACATACAGACCACCTGTTCATTGAGACCACCATTGGCCCTTCCCTTGGAAAACTCTCAATTGGGACCATTGTGAATATACAATGTGTATATAATTAACTCTCACAGTGCCAAATTTTTTTACTAAGTCAATAGCTTTTCTCAGCATGCAGTGGGCACAATGTGTGCCAAAAAAAGCTGTTGACCACGGATATTTTCTCTTGAAGAATAAAAAAAATAAAGAAATCAGAACTACGCATATTGGTACTTGAATGAAAGGTCTCTTCACAAGGAATAAGAATCTGGGATCCTAATTATAGTTCAGAGTCGTTTGACTTAAGTAGATCGACTTTAGTCATGACTGGCACTGAAAGAGTTAAAACACGTTACCAAATTATTGCTTTCAGGCATCCTTGTCTCTGGCAAAGATACATGTTTGCAATATTCCATAGTTTATGACTGCTAAATAATTGTATCTCCACAAAAAATGGGTACCGTGCTTTTTTTGAACATGTTAAATATGTTACATACAAAGCATGACTTCCCACAGAAAAAAAATACCTCCCCCACCCCAGGGAGCTTATCTTATACATCAAAACATCAAATTCAAAATGGCGTCAAGTAATATCACAGGTTCCCAGCATTGAGGAATGAATAATTTTATAATAATGCTCTATGTAAAACACCGTGAAAGACCAGAGCAACAGGCCAAAATGTTTAACCACAAATGGTAGTTTGCAGCTTTGGGGTTTGAGGCAATCAAGACATTATTACCCCCAGGGATTTGTTTTTCCTGTCATTTTTCTTCAAATTTTCCTACTATATTGTAACAGAAAACAAAGCTATATGAAAGTGCCTCACTGCTGGTAAAATTCACCAGTCCCTAAATAGGCTTTCTTCTGTGAGTGCCTTAACTATTTCATAGTCAGAGTCCGACCAAGTCAATACACTTTCGTAGGGCATACCTTTATATTTTATGTTCGGAACGAGCAGGACTCGAACCTGCAATCTTTGGCACCAGTCACCTAGCTGAAATGGGAAACACACATATCCACTCAACCAAATCCCCATTCTTAAAAAGAATGGTTCAACGGAGGTAGTTATGCACAAGTGCCATATCAACACAGTTATGCAGTATATGTACTGAGTTCACATACATTTCTAGGATAGGGGACTTAAATCCACCAGCATTAAGGAAATGACAAAAATATATATTTTATGATCGGAATGAGCAGGACTCGAACATGCAACCTTGGGCACCAGTCGCCTAGCTGAAATGGGAAACGCACATATCCAGTTAACCGAGTTTTCTATGCATCATAAATGTACATCTAAAATAGATGCAGAGTCTGTGCTGTCTGTACTTCTGTGAAACAATGTCCTACCTGTGAGAATTTGAGGAGACAGAACTGTCATTCAGGTTCGGTTGGCCTATCTCTCCCACTGTCATGGCCACAGCTTCTATGCTGCAAAAGAAAAAAAATAAGAGTTTTTTCCCCTTCTGTTATGACATTTGAGCCATAGACAAAGCTTGGAAACATGTTCTAGCCCACTCAACTTACATTTAACCCCTTCCTCCTTAAATAAAGACTGAGGCAACAGCTTTCCTTGGCATGGATTGGACACTAAGTGCCCAACCCATGCCAAGGAAAGCTGCTGACCTGGGGCATGTGATCTTGATAGGTCTCATATCCAATTCTCAAATTGTTTTTCATTGCTGTTGAAATTAGCTGAAAACACCGAAGCAGACGACATTTGACCACCAGCTGGTTTTGGCTGGATTATTGAAAGGGGGGAAAGGGTGAACCCTCTAGCAATGGAGTTAACAGCTTTTTTTCCACACGCTCTGGGTGCTGCGTGCCCAGAAAGCACAGCAGAAAGCTGTTAACTAGTGCCAAAGTATCAATGTTAAACAAGAAGCAGATGACGGTAACGACACTGGCCACTTACTGGTCATTTTTAACAGGATATTGTTGAACGCCAGTACATTAGTTTCAGGTCCATCAGGTTTATAACTGTAAAACTTTCAGTCTTGTATATCACTGATCCAGCTGCTTCATTTTATTAGTCCAAGAAGAAAATAGAAGTTGATAAAGAAACAAAGATATGCCAGCCTTCTAGTGCTGCCCCCTTGTGGCAATTGACTAAATTAATCTTTTGCTGACTGCACTATTTCGCACAGCCATGTGTTGGCTTTTGACTTCAAATAGCATAGGTCAAATTTTGCTGGTGTTGTATTAACATGTGATAATTTTTGGTAATAACAACTAGCATATATTAAAAAACAATGGCCACTTTAATGAATGGATATATATCAAAGGATAACACACCTGGAGGACTCGGATCTAGACATGTAAGTTACATTTTACATTGAATGCAGTAAAATACCATGTGCAGTAAAATTAATTTCTAAACCACTTGCTACTGACAATGTTTGGAAGCATAAAGACTACACCTATGTCCTGAAGTCCACTTCCTTACTTTTCACCTGTCTTCTTACCTGTTAGAGTTTGTGGTCTGTCTCAGCAGGTAACACTTGGCACAAGGCACATTGTCCTCAGAGAACAAGGTGTAGATGTACTGTGTGTCTGCCTGACTCACACTCATCCTGTTAACACAATGACACAGATTGATTCATGTCTATCAGGTCAGTTTATAACTTGGGTGAGTCAGGACTCTGACGTCACTTTGAACTTCATCAGATTCACTTTGCACATACTTATGCTCATCTACTTTTTCTTTTTTTAACCCTTAAAGTGCAAATCACGGCTTTAGTCGTTTTTCTCATTGCTGTTAAACATATAAGGGCAAAAAGATTCAAATTCCTCATAACGATACCTTTCATTCAAAAAGCAGCAAGCCTAGTCTAATGCAAAAAGTAGTCTGAGTCAACAGCTTTCCTCGGGACACTTTGCGTGCAAAGTGTCCTGAGGAAAGCTGTTGACTCAGTCTGAAATCAACGCTTTACAGGTTAAGTCTATTTGCACACACTGTTACAGGTACAGGCATGTACATGTTCTCAAATTACACCTGTTAGGCCATCTTTAAGTATATATCATCCCTTTTAGTCCTAAGTACTGTAAATGTACACAAATTCTTGTGTATAGAGTTTCACGGTTTTTGCATTCCAGGCATTTAACTCAAGTTTTAAATTCACTTTTATGTGCACATGTACATGGTTCCAGTTAAACTGATGTTTAAATACTATCTCATGTTTTACTTAATTATTATTATTTTTTTTAAAACAATTTTTTCTGCCATCACCAACAAAATAAAGTGAATTTAGAATTGGCAGTTATGATTGATTATATATTTTTTAAAACCTGAATCTCCCTAAATCTCCTAGTATAAAGCTTGCCCATGCCCTGTCTAAGGAGACCAGCGGCAGTTTCTCCACTGGGGCAGTTTACATGTACATAAATTTTACCCACCATCAGGGACCACCTGTCACAAAGACCAGTTTTGCTTGGTTTCTTGGGTGGACCCATCAGAGTTTGTCTGTTCTCTTAAAAATGACCCAAGACTTGACCTCACCAGTGAATGACTACATAAGATGACAAAGTGACAATAATGCTAACTGGACAATGTATTTTTCACACACGGGTGCAATTTTAGGGGTGTTTTGTGTTTTGATATTTAATTCTTTTTCCAAGAGACTGGCATTTTTTATTTCATGTGGATTACAAATGAAAATTAAATTCAACAAGGACGCATCCTCTGGTATGATGTGAGGATATAGTTTGTGATTTATCTAAGTATCCGTACGAAATATGGAAGCCCTTGTCAAACTTACTGTGTGACTCTGGGACTCTTAAAGCCTGTTTTGTCTTCTTCTCTGCAATAATAAATTGAACTGAAATAAATCTTACTGGTAAGAATGAAGTGACATACTTACTCATACATAAATAACCTGACTGGTCCATATGAAATCAGTAATGCTACTACTAATATGTATTAGCAATCAGACCTCCTAATATAGACCCAAACAAAAAACATGGAATCACTTTTTACAATAATTCCAAACCTGCTTTTTTAAACATACATCCGACTATCCACATACTCACTGACTGCCATTTAACCAAACAAGTTGTACCATAATAAAAAACCCATTTCTCTCAGTAATTTTCAACTAAAAAAATGCAGAGTATGCAACTGGTTGACCCATTCAAATAAACTTCAAATAGATTTATTAATCAGTTACAGCCAGACATCTATTCTAGTCCCCATATTAAGCCTTCAGTCCTGTGAAGTAATAATCCAGTGCTTACATTCTGTTGAAAGTAAATAAATCCACTGAGGAGGTGGACTGCAATGACTGTCCAATCACCACCTGTGCCAAACAAGAATAGCAATAGTCATCACACAGTGACATCTGGTGGTAATTTACGCAACTAAAAGATAAGACTATTTCAAATGACCACTGTAAACACTTATTTTCATGTGTGAACTTTTTTAACGTTTCTGCATATCACTTTTGACTTCAATATTTTGGACACAGTTCCCATCAACCTGTGTTAAAATACTATTTGATTGTGTTTTAATGCTTTTCTGCCATCAGTGAATTGAGAAAAAATAAAAATACTGCAAAAAATATATCTGAATTTATAGTTAACCACCAATTTGATTCTCTTTGTACATGTATAAAGCAAACTTAATTAAAAACACTAAGGCAGTATTTCTACTGACAATGATACCTGATATCAACTTGATATCACACATCCTCCCGGGGATCACCACCGAAGCTGTTCATCAAAAATTCAATTAGTAAAAAGTAAAGTTTCCACTTGACTTTGGAAAATAGGTCAATGTCCAGCATACGATCCTAACTGAGCTCTCACAAATGACCATCACCTCATGCAAATGGACTTGAGTTATACAGTGGTTTCACTTTTGTAACCCCCCCCCCTCCCCCGAAGAGAGGCCACCCCCTCTACACAGGCCACTTCTCCATGCATCAAATGTACATGGTATTTTCATTTTATTTTTCCCCTCTAGAGAGACTGTCTCTCTTATCAGGCCACATTTCTGGTGCACTTGATGTGGCCTTATAAGAGGGGCACCACTGTAATCTGGAAACCAATATGTGAAGACCAGAAGACCAAAGAGGGGGCAATGGCAATTACTACAGAGCAGATGCCTTACACATGATGACCTGATTGTATTTACACAATATTTCCTGAAGCTCTGTTATTGTGGTGACTGTAAGTATGCTGCATATGGGCCAAATGACAACAGTAGAAACCACAGTCTTGATGAGTATATCATGTGTATTGCAGTTTCAACTAATGTAAGTCTAAGCCCCTCTCATTTGTTGAACAACCTGCCATTCTTAAAAGCAGAATAATAACACCTGGAAATCCTATGTTTTCTTTTATCAAGGAAAATTTGGCCACTGTAATACAGGAACAGCAAAATTACAGCAATTTACCAGTGCAGCACCAACCCAGCATACTTACAGCAGATTTAGCCAGTGCTGCATTGATGCTGTCCACCAGCTGCTGATGCATCTGAATGAGAGACTTGTTGGGCTGAGCTGTGTACAGCAATGGGCCATCTGTAACACAAAACAACACAAGAAAGTCTGCACTTTGTACCTCTCCAGAAAAACATACTGTATGAATCAGTGTGCAACTTTTTCCCATTAAAAATCACCAGCAAGTATTTGATGTCAAGATTATCTGGTTCTTATTGTCATCAAGAACAATATGACATCACTAAACAGCTTTCCTCAGTGCACTATGGGCAAATTTCTGTCTGAGTGTCCCCTGGAAAGCTGCTCAGTTGCCTGATGGTTAATACCAGAAATACATCCGCAAAAATTTATCAAAGATTATGTATACATGTACATATGTACTTAGCTTACATGTTGAATGTATTTTAGTTTAAAACATATTTAAATTATGATTGTCAAGTTACAACATCTCATGCTGATGACATCCCTTTAAAACTCAGAAGACAACTCTGTATGTTGCATAAAATATTGACCCCTGAGGGACCCTTATGTCACTGATAAATAATTAAACTAAAAAGTCATATATTAAACAGAATCCAGCTGAACGCTGCCCTTTATTGTGTACCAGATGTGTCAGCAACCATGTGCCCAAGATCAGTGAAAAATGACTCTCCACAATTAGATTAACTAGCATAAGTAAAAAAAAGGGCCTTGGATAAAGATGTTAGCTACAATCTGGTTGACCTTTGAAGTACTTGGGGTAAGACATGCAAACTGTTTAAGCATGCTGGAACCATCTTCATACAAAATTTGCTGTTTAATCCTGTACACAACAGAAATGGCCAGGAACAAAGCAAACTATCTATGTTTGATTTCATGTGCCAATCCTTGTTACCTTTAACAGCTGGGTTTTCCTGTAAAAACTGGACCCAGGGATTGGTAGAGTTGTCTGGAGGCTCAAGAAGATCTTCATTCTTCAGGTACTTTGAATGAAAGATACAGCACTAGAGTCATCAATTATATCAAAACTTGTACGATTTAAAAAAAAATCTTTGGAGCTAAAACAAATTTCTATTAACTACTTCTAGATCATCATTATTGCATAGATGTTAACAACTTTCACAGACCCTTTCTTTTGTTTGTTAGTTTATTTTATTATTTTTATTTTGTTTTGTTTTTTTTATCTCTGTTGAAATTCTTGGTATTCATGTATGTAGTGATGTCACCAATTGTTTCACATGCCAATTTATTATCCACTCAAAACATGGCACAGATATGAAAAAGGTCATATTTCAATGATATAAATACAAAGTTCTCAATAACTAAATTTGTGCCCATTCAAACACCAGTTCTCATGCAAGCGTCTCTGTATGTGCTTTATTTCGTCTCACCTGTCCCACTTTTTCCAACTTAAAGCCAGATTTTGTCCCATCCATCTCCTGTAGAACACACAAGTACATTGTACATCCAATCAGTGATTTTAAAGCAGTTGGCCATATGCAATTGCATTGATATGCTGCTAACCAGCAGAAACTGTTTATCAGTAATTGTACTGGAACACAATTGTGTGATTGTGCTGGTTTGATTTTATATCACAGACAGTATTTGTAAATAATGGACAAGATTTTCGCTCCAGAAAATAGAGAGTAACAGTCCCATGGCAAACCATGATTGTGGTATAAAGGTATTGTATCCCCAATACAGACATTAATAAGGCTACACTTCTTGTCTAATAATTTTGCCCTTTTGTTTCATGAAAAAAAAAATCAGGAAAAACAGTAACAGAGTTTTTTGTTTGACCATAGCCATCTCATTTGTCATTTGTATGTTTTGCATACAAACCTGTGTAAAGTTGTCCTTCAAAAATTCTGCAACAAAGTTGAAGTCTTGCTGTGTCATCTGAAATGGAAGAATTGTTAACATTAAAAGGGCGCTTTGTCAACCATGCAAATGCTTTGACCCATAATGCAATCTAATTGTGGGAAAAAACAACTTAGAATCTCCACACTTAAATTAGTTGAGTCCATAAAGATTTGGGGTGTGAATATATGTGAATTATCAACAAGTATCATTGGCGATTCCAAAAATGTCACTATGTGCAATTTATGTTTAAAAACATGTTCTGTTTCACCATATATGACCAAATACCAGCAAATTGGCATGCAATTTTTTCCCATTAAAATTAGCAGGCAGGAAGTGTCTGGTGGTGTCAACAGCTTTCCTTGTTGCAGTAGGGCCCTCTGTGCCCACACTGCAATAAGGAAGGCCCTCACTGACGGAATAGCCGAAAGGCTTAACATATATAGGGACAACTTAAGTGCACATAGATCGTTGGAGACTCCGGGGACCAGTCCATCTACTTCGAACACTTCTCTCTTCTCAGTGGCGTCAACCAGCACCACTGACACCATCATAGAGGGCACAGCAGATTCCTCCAGGACTTATCCCTGCAAGAGACTGAGAGACAAAGATCAGCAAGACGAACTCCCAGCCAAAAAATGTCAGAAGGAGATCGTCCCACCAGCGGCCGAATCTACTTTCAGAAAACTGAGAAATCTCACTGAAAAGAGAACAAGATATGAACTCAACCTCGAGTTTTTAACTCAATTTCAAGCCGACAACGCCACCCCCAAGGGCTTGCAGATTAGAATTCAACCCAACATTGGCAAAGAAGACATCCACTTCCTGGATTAGTGGAACACTTCAATCAAAGAGTGTCAACAAACTTTCTTGGTGTTACTCATTGAAAAACACAATAGTTCCATCCAAAATTTGGACTATACTATTACTGAACAAAAGCTGAAGCTCGCGGAATTCATTCCAGAGCCAAAAACGAGAGACCCCGTGCTAGAGCTCCTCAATACACTCAATCAGAAGTTCGCCCAATGCCTCAAAGGCCAGAAAGAAGTAAAATACGAGAACGCAACCAAACCTCAAGACGACAAGAAGAGAAACCAGAATAGGGGCAACAGAGGCCCGCAGGGAAGGAGAAGATTCTGGGGCAACCGAAATAAAGGCCCAGCAGCTCAGAGAACCTTAAGAGACTTTATCATAATTTCTAAACCCCTTAAGGCTGACAAAAAGAACAGACGCTAAGCTATCACAGGGTTTGACTCTTTTAACATACACCAGTCTCAGTATACTAGTCAGAGAGACACTCACGCTCATACTAGAGCTCTTATTATCCGTAGTTCCATAAATCTATAGCTTACCACAGCTTTGACATTACAGAACTACATACAGCTTTAATATGGAACCAATTAACGTCAATAAAGTACATCAAACCTATTTATCTGAACAATCTGTTGTCAATCTCTCCTCACGCACCCTCACCCAACCAGACGTCGATATTCTCTCTATGGGACTTACTTTCTGTCCCACACCCAAAAGACCCAACAGGGGAGAACTCATGGATGACCTAGACGAGTTTCTTCGGAAACTCAAGTTTCGTTTCTTCTTTAGAGATGAAGAACGGTCAGAACTGCCGAACCCTGCCCTCAAGGAGTTTAGAACCAAAAGCCGGTTCAACCCACCTCCTGGCGAAGATCAATTCCTCGATGCCTTCATCTCTATTATTAGGAAAGAGGCCCGTATGACCCCTATGGGCAGGAACCCCAAACCTAATGTCACTCCAGAACAATTGGAGGCCCTGGAATCCCTCAGGAAGAACCCTGAAATCATCATTAAAAAAGCCGACAAAGGCTCGGCTATCGTAGTCATGAACACTTAGGACTACATCAAAGAAGCTGAACGTCAACTCAATCACATTAACTTCTATACAGAAGTTAATAGAGACCTCACTGAAGAGAATGTAGAAGCGATCCATAAATTACTACAGGATCTCCATCAACGAGGCGACATTAAAGACACCACCCTCAGATACTTTTTGGCCACTGAATATAAAACACCCCAGTTTTACCTACTGCCAAAAATACACAAAAAAGGTGTCCCAGGCCGCCCCATTTTGAGGGCCATTGACAGCCCTACGGACAAGCTATCATGCTTCGTAGACGCACATATACGCCACCTAGTCCCGAAGATACCAACTTATATCAGGGACACTGGCGATTTCATGGTGAAAATTCAAGAATTCAACCATAATCCACCTACGGGCCCTTATATTGTCTTTAACTTGGATGTGGTTTCACTGTATAACAACATACCGAACCACGAAGGTATAGTAGCTACGGTAGTAGCATTAAACAAAGATCCAAACCCGTCCTTTCGCACGACTGCCATAGCCGGAATGATGAAAAAGTCTTACATAGGAATAATTTTGATTTCAACGTCCGCCACTTTCTGCAAATTGGTGGCACGGCTATGGGCTCGGCAATGGCACCATCTTTTGCCAATATTTTCATGTCATACCTGGAACAATGGCTCCTGAAGAATTCTGTCCGTAAACCAGAAGTTTTCTGGGGGTACATAGATGATTGCTTCGGCATCTGGGTCCATGGAGAGACATCTCTTTTAGAATGGAGAGACTGGCTCAATGAACAACACCCTTCCATCAAATTCACTTTAGAATTTTCTTATAAAGAGGTCAACTTCTTAGACACCACAGTCTACAAACAAAACGATGGCACACTAGGCACCACTCTATACTGCAAACCAACAGATACGCATAGCTATCTGCATTACAAATCATGCCATCCAACACACGTCACCAGATCTCTACCATATAGCCTCAGGGTCATTAAAATCTGCTCGAACCCTCAAGACAGAAACAAAAACCTTCAGTCCATGGTCAATCACTTCCGGAAAAGAGGTTACCCACCCACTCTCCTGGAGCATAACTTAGAAAGAGCTCTCTCCAAATCTAGGCAACATATCCTACTTAATACCCCCCGACCTACGTCTGACAATAAGTTATCACTCATACATACCTACAATCCCCAAAACCCCCAAACCAAGAAACTTGTCTTGCATTACTGGAACGTTTTGAACTTGTCCCCTGAGGGACATCAAATGTTCACAGAGAAACCCATCTTTGGGTTTAGAAGGTGCCCTATCCTAAAGGATATGTTAGTCCACTCTAAACTAACATACCCTGTCCCTAGTAAAGGGACCTAGGGATACACTCCAAGCAACCCGCACAATCCGTGCAGCAGAGACAACTGCTTCATATGCAGAATGATCACAAAACATAAGATCGCCATCTGCTCCAACTCCAAAAGGAGATATCCACTGCCACAAATGGCGGACTGTCAAACCAGAAACGTGGTATATCTGCTCACATGTTTGAAATGTACCAAACAATACATAGGCGAAACTAAAAGAATGACATGGGATAGATACTTGGAACGTGAAAGATCCATTAGACTACAGAAAGTGAGCCCCATAGGTGACCACTGGCGCACCCAGGGCCACACCCCTGATGACATTCTTTTCATCCAAATTCTGGAAGTTACAGATAGAGACCCAGACCTAGAGTTGTCTACCATGTTCAGGAGAAAAAGAGAACGTCATTGGATATATAAGTTCAACACCTTAGAACCGGATGGTCTCAACATATTCGGTACAGGGTGATTCTTTCTCCTCTCATCTCATATACTACTATAGCCCCCAACACGGGTGGCTTCCCCGAGAGTAGGATTAATTTATAATACCGAATGGCTTCACATGACGTCATACACATTTATCTATAGGCCACATCTGCCCTATCACTTTGATGACGTCGATACACCACACCTGTATTGGTGACATCATAATATACACCTGGAGATAGACGTTGCAAAGCAACAGGCCTGCAGGCTTTCATTACCTGTGAAGAATGGCAGACAGAACATCACACACATGTGATCAGTGCGATAAGACATTCAGACACTTTACATCTTTACGCCGCCACATAAGAACCCAGCACCTGGGACAACAAAAGCATACATGTGCAGTATGCGGGAGGTCGTTTGCACGATTGGAATACCTCAGAAATCATATCTTCAACCAACATCCCAAATGGGAAATTAACATTGTTAATGGTGAAGCCATACTGACGTACCCCGAGGAATCAGTCCAGGAGAGATTCATCACGTTTTCAGCGGAGCTCACTTATGTTTTGGAGGGCATTCATATACCTACACCCACCCTGGGTCAGCCACGGAACAATGATAATTAACAGAAACATTATGCCTCAATTGGCAACAGAGGCATACCAAGGTGAGATGTCGCCAGTATCGGCAGATACCTTAGCTATTATTGACCCTCTGTCACTGGCTTCCCCAGACCACCACATAAATGTGTTCTGGGACAAAATTAGAGAAGACACCAAGTATTATGGATTTGAGACACCACGTTCCTGCATCACAGACCCTACATATGATGCATTGGATATATGTAAACGCTGGGACACTCCCAATCCAGGGTGCTCCTTCTGGGTATCTGAAGATTCAACCCCCGATCAACCCATGCCACCATACAAGTGACACTATCAACTGATCCCAATAACCTTGCCGGAGCTCGTATTTTTCCACATAAACGCGGTTGACAATCTCCCTATTACGGAGGAAATGGCTTCCAAGGTTGTTAATTGTGGCAGAGCCATCACACCAGACAGAGAATGGATACCAAATCAACGGCGAAAAAGCAGGAATACAGTCAACAGCACCATCAAACATATATGTAGGCGACTTAAGAATCACAACTTCACTAGAAGAAGAAGATATATGCCATTTATAGTTATGCAGCCGTCACCGGATGCGGTACTAGAGTTACCCACCCCAGAACCAGTACCTGAGTGACGTTTTTATATATTGACATTATATATTAATAGACTGACAAGTTTGACTCTTATTAATGCTTTATTATACAACACCGTTTTTTTCTCATTACTTTTGTATTTTCCTTCCAGATGCTGACTCAACACGGATATGAATACCAATTTACTGCATGCTCATATTTATATTTAATTCCACAATCAGGATACTCTTTCATGTGGCCTTTATACAGATATTATGGACCTTCCATGATTTTAAATACAACTTTTTGTCTTATACATTGTATACTGTGCCGTTCACAGGTTTTGTCTGCTTCACTGCCTGATTTAAATTAAATTTGACTAGATTGATGGCCTCCTTCCCGGTCTTTTGTTATCTCCCCTTTGGTTACATATACCCCGTGTATAAAACCTGATTGATTCAGGTGAGATCTTACATAGATCCGACCTCAACTCCTATAAGGTACCACTGATATCTCCATGATGGATATCAATTCAATAGATCAGTTCACATAGAACATCCCTACCTGGAGTAGGAAACTTACAGGAATCCAATGGATCATGGTAAAAACCATAAAGGTTTATACCCGGAGAGGTGTACCAAATTGATAAGCCCAAATGGTCCATCCAAACGGTTCACCAAAACACCGAAGGTTTGAGGTTCGAATCACCAGGTTCACTTCTAAGAACAGTTCACTGAAACCACTAGGAATGGACCTCATATCCCAGAAGCATTGCACCGTAATATCAGTTCTGAACCAAACGGTTCACCAGAACCATATGATTCATCAGAACCCTAACGGTTCACCTGAACCACCAAACAGTTCACCCAAAACGGTTCACCCAGGGAAAACCCATAAAAGTACAATAGTGCCCAAACGGTTCACATGAACCATGAGACTCGTCAGAACACTTTGAACCCCAATGGTTCAACCAAAAGGTTCACCAAGAAAATTGTTCACGTGAACTTCCTAAATGGACCCTCTCTGAACACCAAACGGTTCACTATAAACGGTTCACTGAACCTTCCAAACGGGTCACCCAAACGGATCCTATTTGAACACCAAACGGTTCACTATAAACGGTTCACTGAACCTCCCAAACGGTTCACCCAAGGTTCAGATGAATGGTTCACTACTGTGACGGTTCACAACAGAGAAAAGGTTCAACTGCAAAACGGTTCACCTGAACCTCCTAAACGAACCCTTCTTGAACACCAAATCGTTCACTATAAATGGTTCATCTAAAAGGTTCACCAAGAAAACGGTTCACCTGAACCTCCTAAACGAACCCTTCTTGAACACCAAATGGTTCACTATAAATGGTTCATCTAAAAGGTTCACCAAGAAAACGGTTCACCTGAACCTCCTAAACGGATCCTCTTTGAACACCAAAAGGTTCACTATAAAAGGTTCACTGAACCTCCCAAACGGTTCACCCAAATGGATCCTATTTGAACACCAAACGGTTCACTCTAAACGGTCCACTGAACCTCCCTGAACCGTTCACCAAAGGTTCAAATAAATGGTTCACTATTGCAACGGTTCGCAGCAGAAAAGAGGTTCACCTGAACACTTACAGGACCATAAAAAACTGTTCACCAAGGCTATACAAACGGTTCACATAGATTCTATCAGAACAAAACGGTTCACTTGCTTCTAAATAACAGGTTCACCCCGTTTTGAACCCCCAAAACACCAAATAACTGACCATCAGGGTCAATAGGTGCTCAGGTATTTTAAGCAATCCGATTTCCTGTTTCTTTTTAGACCGATCTCAGCTGAGATAACACAAACAACGTCACAATGTCAGCCCAGAACAACCAATAGGAAGGCTTTTTGAACAGCCTCGAAAAGTATATAAAGGCCCACATGCCGCAAGTTGCTCAATTTTTTACTGTCCTCTGAAGAAGCTACACCCAAGTAAGCGAAAGCACTCAGGACTATTTCTACAGAAGCAGCACTCAGTCAAGGTAGCGAGATCCCTTATCGCTCTCCCTATCATTCCATACCAGTCCCTAATTCTTCCATATATTTACCTAGATTTAAGACCACAATTGCATGTTTAAATTCTTCATGAAAAGAGCTTTCACTCAAGTACCAACATGCCTATAGTCTTGAGTCAGTGCCAGAACCACTGACCCAGGCCTGTGACCATAGTATGAAATGAGTTAATGTCAAGCCTTGACTATTGTTTTAATTTACTACACTCAAAGCATTCTCATATGGAATTTGGCAACCAATTGCATTCAGCATCAGTTGATATGACAAGACAGGTCACATGAATACATGAAGGAGCCAACCAGATGACTAGAACCACATCATATGACCAGTTTGAGTTATACGACTCAAATGTGGTAAAAATGAACTCTTAAGACTAAGAGCTTTGGAACCCACTGTTGGTAGCTCACCGTCAGGCTTTAGGCCTATGTATTTACAAAGACTGCTTCACCACAAAGAGGCTCGGTTTCACCTCCATTTATACCATACAGGCCTGTGAACTTTTTTCAATAAAATAGTATATATCTAATTCTGATTGTTGTCATTCAAAAAAAAAGGAAAACATTTCTAATTTTATACAGTTCTGAATGGCATACCAGGAGAAATCTCAGTTGCTCCAACAGCCAAAGCACCTGTCAAATGTCAGAAACCATTTGCCGCATGAGCAAAGCAACGTCAAGGTCTGCCCACTGAAGTGTGGACAAGTTGTCTGATGTTATTGAAGTGATGACATTGGGTGATCACCTTGCGACGTTAAGCCTAGTGCAGGGAAAGATCGAGAGATGCCAACTTCTTGTGTAGTGAACCATTTCAAAAACTGCTTTCACAAATTATGTGTCCCTACTTAAATTTTACATTTCTAGTTTCATAAACATGTTAGATGTAAGCTTTAAAGCACTTCTTGGTTTGTGTGGCCGAATCTAAACCATCCCCACAGCTCTGGGACGTCCAGCTTTGTTCAGTCCCACGGCTGTGTGAATGGTTTAGATTTGGCCACACAAACCTCAAAGAAGTACTTTAGAGCTGCATGAATAAGCTACAATTTTGAACTCAGACTACAGCAAGGACTTCAAAAACTATCAAATAACATGAAAAAGGCCTTTTCATATAAAGAATTGGAAAACATGATGCGCCATCCATTTTTTTGAAAATGAGTGTTTAGCTGTAAGGTTTGTGCTACTTGGCAATGCCTCGTTTCTTTTGCACATTACTTGGGAGGACCAGTCACCATTCCCTGTCACTGGAAACACTTTTCTACAACAATATGGACTGCAATAGAAGCTCAGTGATCATCTTCATTTAAAGTTAAAACAAAGCATAGGTATATCAGCACTAGTAGGCAAGAAGTGCAACCAGTTTCGACCATAGGTAGGTCTAATAAGGCACTGAAATTTTAACGGCTGCTACCACCATTTATATTCATATATACATGGATGTAGCACAGGTTGCTCCGAGCCATTGTGTGGTGTGAAAAAGTGACGTGTTATGGTGGAGTACCTAAATGTCACAAGTGGGTATTTGTTGTTACTCACCATAGAGCTCACACACTTATCCTAATTGATGCAGCGTGTGCACATGTGTGTCTTGCACATGTTGATATGTCAGTGCTCTGGTCTCCTGATGTGGGAGATATCATGTATAATTGTTGATCTTATTTTATTGAAATCAAGTGATTGTCCAATCATATGAATGTGTTTGCACAGTGTGGGAGGAAAATAAAGTGTAGGGTTTTCCTTTTGTAGTTTTGTTTTAAAAAGAGATAGCTGGGTGTACTCCTCAGGGGCGTTGAAATATGATGGAGAAACCAGCATAAAACTGGTGAAAAAAAAAAAAACATCAGGTTTTAAACTGGTTACATTTTTAACAATATTTGAGATATTTTTTGCAGTTTAACATTCAATATGTCTGTCAAGCAATTAAACTCATTTTCCATGTACACATTCTGTTACTTTTACAACTTAAATTGGGACAGTTACCAGTGCATCTGGGAAACAAATACAGAATTGACCACAGACATGGGATGTTAGGCTGTTTTGATCCATTTCTAGAGTGTACCTCCATTTCAAACACAGAAACCACAATCAAAATCCAGGCTTCCACATAAATATAGAAAACTGGTATGCCTGTGACAATGAAACACCCTGCCATTGTAGTTTGGATAAGATGTACTGATATATAAGTGACGTGACATGGCAGGACATGACAGGGGCTGCTAAGGCCTGACAAAGCTGAACGACATCCTAGGACTTTGAGGGTTTTCATTATGCAGGGCATACACATGATTATAAAAAAAAATTCATTGTTCAAGTTCACCTGCCTACTAACACCATCTTTACTTATGAAACATTGTTTTTTTAAGTTAATGGCTCCCAAAGTTACCCCTCAATTGCAGACCACTGCTGCTACGTGACACTGTGATCTACAATTTACAGTTACGCCCGGCTAAAAGTTAACAGCCAAACGCTTTTTTCGCGTTTTGCTGGTGTTTGGCTTGTGTTTGGAAACGTTTGAAAGTGTTTGGAATGTGTTTGGAAAGTGTTTGGAATGTGTTTGGAAAACGTTTGGAAAGCATTAGGGAAAAATCTCAAACACTTTTACAAAACGTTTGAACACTTTCACAAAGCTACCGAACACTTCTCCAAACGCGTTCAAACACTTTCCAAACGCGTTGAACAATTACCCGAACGATTTCAAACACTTTCATAAACACATTCAAACACTATGCATTTCAAACACTTTCATTTAAATGATGAAGAATCTCCAAACGTATTTTCAACAGGTCGAGCAATATATGATGTACCTACATGTAAATGTGAACTTATCCAGCAGTATAGGTTGTCTATATTTATATAAAACACGATCCAAATACGTTTACCCAAGTGTCTAATTCAACTAAAATTAATTAAAGACTTAATTCTTCATTTAAGATGTCATGAATACTTCATCTTTCAAAAAACTGTTTCGGAGTAAATCCATAGGCAATATCATGATCAGATCATGATTCATGATCTGATCATGATATTGCCTATAAATTTACTCTGAAATAGTTCCTAATTTTCAATTAAAATATATATAATTACTCCAAGGACCAATGGAGTATCGCCTGGCTTACTCCACTGGAGCTAATTCTATTGCTTGGCTTAGTAAGCCAAACAATACTTAAATTGAGCTGCTTCTGTATTTCCATTCGAAATTTTAAAAGTTAGCCTTTTTTCAAGAACTTCACTTTCAGAAAAAGTACGATAGCGACTGGGTATACTTGCTACTGGAAGATCTGTAAGTTTATAATAAATGAAGTGTTAAACCTGTTAATGTAGGCATATTATTTGTTTTCTTCTACCTATACTTATTTTCTTCCTTAATTAGGTATGACCATGTCATAATATTGTTGATTACCAGTAACAATATAAATATTAGCAGGTAAAGATGACAAATACATATTTCCAGGAAGTATTTGTCACTGACTCATTTTTTCTTTTCTTCATTTCATTTCCCAGACCACCCCCCCCCCAAAAAAAAGCTTTGTGCCGTCGGCACTCACATTCGGGCTTCGACCTCAAGTCGCTGACACCCCCCACCCCCCCCTGGAAAAATTCTGGATACGCCCTTGAAGCTAGTATATCTGAGGCTTTAACACTTTCTAGTCTGAGTCAACAGCTTTCCTCGGCCCGCTCTGGGCGCCGGCGCCCAGAGCGCACCGATAAAGCTGTCGACTGGCTGAAATTAGTTTATGTCCACTGAAGCAAATTCAGTGGGTCTATAGTGACATGTACATCTAAGAAAGTAGCCTTTGTTGCGTTTTCCACTGTATCACAGGCACAAACCAGTTGCAATTTGTCACACAAACAAGAAAACAATTATATAGCCTACAATATATACACATGCATTGTAAGTGATACTTGTACAAACTGTTAGATAGAACTGATTTTTTTGAAAAAGCATAATTTCAACTTTATTGTGAAATATACATAGTAGAGCTTTTTGGCTTATCCATAAATGAAGGCGTGCACATGTTGTTGGGATTTTTTGGTGCTGATAAGCTTTTTAGACACTTGTTAAAAAATATTCCTGTCATAAGAATTAGATTACCAAATGTACATGTACATGTATCATATATACGTTTGGCCCAAAGTGTAAAGTGTTTGAAAGCATTTGGAAAAGTGTTTGAAAACGTTCGGCTTTCACCAAACGCGTTCGGCAAAGTGTTTGAAAGGGTTTGGAAAAGTGTTTGAAAGCGTTTGGCAAAGTGTTTGTAAAGCGTTTGGAAAGTGTTTGCAAAGTGTTTGCTACGCGTTTGCAAAACGTTTGACCCTCACTGAAAGTGTTTGGGAAATGTTGGTGCATTTGGCGTTTGTTAACTTGAACGCGAGCGTAACTGTATGACCGGTGGTCATTGGGTGTCTGACTTGACACACTTGTGTCATGACATTCAGCCCTTGTAGTATAATGCTAAACTACAGAAACCATGCAACGTCAACTTGACAAGGCATGGCCACACTTACACGTACAGCATGACATACATGCAACACTAGCAACGGACGTTACACCCTGATATATAAGCATGTATGGGGAGCCGTTAACCTCAGTCTCTGATGAGTCACAGAGGTGATAAAACCAGTCAGACTTTGATTTTGTTTTGGACAGCAGTTGAGCTTGTTTCACCAGTTTCGACCATGCCCAGTCTTATGCGTATTTGCTTATACACATGATTTGACAAATTTAAAGTTTAACACTCACCTTTGTCAGCTCTGCTGGCACTGTCTCATCAGACAGTCTCTGAATGACTGATACAAAATAAACAATAGGGGCACATTAAATATGTCATCTTACACACAATAATCTTTATCACCAAAATTAACATTGCTGCTATCACAGACCTCCCTTGCTCCTACCAACAATGAAGCTTGAAATGCATTACTGGGTTCAACATTTAGACAGGGTGTGCAGTGCTTGAGCTGATTACCTGTGCTGCCCTCTGTTGGCATCAGAGGAAAAATAAAAATATAATCTTTAACACCGTTATGGGCAAAATGAGCTACGCATAATCACTGTCTAAATGTTATAATACTGCTGCTCCATTGGTTCAGGTATTTGGTTCTAAATTCTATGTACAGTGAATCAGAATTAAACAAAATTACTTTCACATCATATGTGTAATATAATTGATCAAAGCAGGGCTTTCTATGTAGACTGTGGGAAACCTTGTTTGCCATCTAATATTGCTGGTTTTTTTTATACTTACCAACGTATAACCATCTGAAAAAAGCTTTAAAGTTCTTCATACTCCCATCAATAACTCTGAAACCAGACAAAACGTTTATTTGTAGCACCCTCTTATGGACATCATGAAACTAAAACAGAATATATTGTTTTGTGTTTCCTTGAACAATAAACACAAACTTTCAAATTTGCATAGAAAAACAATAAAAGTACCTTTAATTCACAAACTCAATCTAAATCTAGATTTAGACTTGCCCAAGCTATGTTACTTACATGATTATGCACCTGACTACCTTTCCTCATTTTTATATCTTTATCATAAGACCTTCAGTTTCAAATCAAATTATCATGATTATCTTGTCCAATGGTATATCACCTAATGTTGGTACACATCAAATTTACTATTACAAATCAGGAATATGAGCCCCAAGAGCAGTGATACTTAATAACTACTGTCACACATACGCACAACTTTGGAGAAAGAAAAAAGCTGAAAATCATCTTAGGTACATCAAAGTGCTAAAATGTCTAGAGATGTAGAAGTAAACATACTTTATGTCAGTGAATATGCTCGTACCAGTTTTCATTTTCAGTTATTCGGTAAAACAAATTAAAAAAAATATGATTGTGAGTTTCTCCGGCACTCTGTGCATAAGTTTCACAGCCCAGCCTCAACCTCTTTCATTTCTTTGAGGACGAAGACAATACTATTTTTGTGTATTTTTGGCCTCTATTTGAGTCAGTTAGGTCTTACTTTGTCCATTTTTCTGGCAAATACTGGTAAAAGTACAAAAAACTGCCCAGCCTTACCAAGTTTGTTTGAAATATACTCGAGAAACTCACAATAGGAGGTATTCATATTTAACTATATTAACTGCGGACCTGCTTCTGTCCCAAGTTACAAGGCAATAGGACAGTGCCTCCACCATGATGAGGGCAGATATATCAGTTATTGTACTTAACCATCAAAAAAACAAAACATACATTTTCTAACAAACAAATTAGATATTCTAAATATGTTTAGCATTTTTTATGTTATAATACATGTACTGTACTCCCTCTTTATAACACCCCTCATTACAAGGCGGTTTCTGATATAACACAGTGGGTACCATGGCTCTCACTGAAATAGTTTTCCCATCACTTCTATGTTAAGAGTCCCTCTGTTATAAGGCGGTTTTGCTATAACACAGTATACCCTGTGGACCTCAACATCACTGTTATAAAGAGGGAGCACTGTACATCTAATAGCGTATGACTTTCCTTAAACATGTTGCTTTGTTACTTTTTTTACAGTTCATTTTGCACTGCTTAATACGTGAATCTACCCTCCTGCCTGTCAAGTTCTTCGCTGCAGCCAAAGTCACAGTACAGGAGTCCTGTTAATATAAATATCTCCTATTTAATTTGTATGGCCTCATAAGTGTCTAAAAAAACTGAATTTTCTTACTGCTGCAGCTCACTAGCTTTGACCATGAAGGAGCCCGCCACTGAGATAGCCTGCTGTATGGTCTGAGTGGACAGACCCAGGACACCAAAGCGGTGATACCACAGAGACATGCCATGAAGGTCAGACAGGTGATACACTATGGCTGTGCCCACACTGCAACAAAACAGGAAAAATGTTCATGAGGCAATGGCCTCCGCTACAGACAATCCTGCATTTCAGCCCCAATATGCACAATATGAAACCAATGAGAACTACAGTGGGACCCACTGTAACCACCTTGGTGAAACAAAGTATGATGGGTGGCAATTGTGAATGGACAATGGGCTAACAACTGAACTATTGGCTCAATGGATTGGCAAATCAATGGAGCTAAAATGAGGACTACAATGGTGCTGGTTACATGTATAAAGACCACCTCTTGACTGTGCAAGTCCTTTAAGCCCACTTTTTGAAACCCAATCGACTACTTTTCTTTGTTAAATAGGAGAGGTTGCAATTAGCAATTGTATGTGCATTGGCTGAATATACAACCCAATATACAACATTATTGTGGGCTAGAGATGTGTATTCATTTAGATTCTATATTAAAGTTCATTGAATAGTTTTGGAGCAAAATTTACCAAATTTACAAGTCTTTTACCTACATACAACCATTTACCCCAATAAATCTGGCGGTTTTAGGCAGAGTGGTTTTAAAGTTACATAGGTGCAAATTACAATGAAAATACACACACCTGGCCCACCTGCCTACAGAGCCCTCTATCAAGAACCCACATGAACCAGCTGATCTTGACCTTACCTATTGACATGCATTTTAAGGGCATCTGTAGCATAAGACTACTTTATGCTTGCTCTCAAACAGTAGCTGGTACTGAACTTAAAATACCCAAAATCTAGACAGAAATTCTTCTTGTCTTCACAATCTGAGAAATAGAAATTGGCAAGGAATATTAATTAAGACCAAAGAGGCAAAAAAATTTTCCATACAAAAACATAAAACCGTTGAAACTTGCTCACGTGGTGACTGTGCTATCCATTTTCAAGAAGACATATATGCATTGCAGTATGTCTCACCTTTGTAGATGTTTTAAAACAAGCTTTTGTATGTTGGAATAGGATGTCTCTATGGAGTGCCCAAGCTTCTTTAGACCCTGTAAAAAATGCATTCAAAAACATTAACTCATTCCATACCAGTCCCTGATATTTACGTATATTTATCAAGATTTAAGACTACAATTGCATATTTAAATTCTTCATGAAAAGAGCTTTCTTTCAAGTACCAACATGCCTATCGGCTTAAGTCAGTGGTTCTGGCAATGCCTGGCAAGTCATGCTGCAGCTGCCGCAAGGGCAGCTGCAGCATGACTCGCCAGGCAGTGCCAGAACCACTGACCAAGGCCTGTAATCATAGTATGGAATCAGTTAAACCAGCCAAAGCTGGCTTTGGGCCAAATGTCATCTTACTATGTCAGTGCTTTTGACTTATTTCAACAGTAATGGAAAGTAATTTGAATGAGAATTGTAGATGGGACCCATCAAAGCAACATGCCCCAGGTTTACATTTCTCCTTGCCTTGGGCTGAGTGTTTACCACCCAACACAAAGGCAAGGAAAACTGTTGACTCAGCCTTAGACTGACTGTAGATTCAAGGGGAAAAGGGTTGAGAGAATTGTTTTAAAGTAGGGTGGTGATGTCACTTTCATAGAATTTTTGTTAGAAAAGGAAGCAACAGACTCAGGGAATGCCTTGTAAATTTATGTTTTACATAAACTAGGCCCCTATTAATGTAACATTTTGCATTGGTGACTTTGATTCTAGAGGGCCACCTGTTTTGCCATCGGGATCAACTTATGCAGATTTCTCCCCCCCCCCCTCCAAAAAATAGAGGTCACTAACAGTCATGGCAGTTTTGTCAGTTTCAAACCTGGATGACACAATACACCAAAATACAGTGTAGATGAAAGCTCAGGGTTCATGACATGATAAGCTATTTCAAAGAGTACAGCTGCTTATGAATGCATCAAATTCCTGTTTCACACAGAAAATTTACCTGCATTTCTACATTCTGGTTTACCCATGGATGACAGAACTCTGTGCCATCTACAACTTTGCATCATCATAAAATGAACCCATTTCATCTTTGTGAAAAATGATGTATTTACATATAAACATATTTTGAAAATTCCTGCATTTTAAACATATCTATAACCTGAGATTGTCAAAATAACAAAACAAATTTTTTTGGTTAAAATTGCCATTATTTTCTGGATACCAAGGAGTCTCCCCTGCAACATGTATGGTGTTTTCACCAGGCATCGGAAATACCTATACCCAAAAGTGGGGATGAGAATTATATAGTAAAAGTATGGATGACATTCATAAAGTAAAAGCTATGGCAGAACTTGAGGAATTCCTTGAATTCAAGAAGTTTCCACTGCCTGTTCCACTTGTTTCCAGCCAGTGCAATTCTCTTGTCTATTTACTGGGATTTATGATTTAATTCTCTGTGAAATGAGCTCTCATCTATGTACATGTACCAACATGTGCTATCTAAAGTGAGTGTTTTTCCCACTGCCTGGCAAATCATGCTGCAGCTGCCAAAAGGAATGGTGAAACATGATCATGACCTGCCAGCAGGCCATACAAAAACCATTATTCCTGGCCTTTACCACGATAGTCTATGGAAGGAGCTCACGAATTAAGAGAAGAAAGTTACCTTGCCAGTCAGGTCATGTAGCAGGAAAGAATGCAACCCATCACTGGAAGAAACAAAAGTAATTTGAACATCGCATACACGCACAGTCATTTGAAGTGGTCCTGACCTAGTTTCAAACATGAAACAGACTCAGATCATGATGTTTATTTGACACATCAAAAAACAATACATACATGTGGAATACAAGTTTCAAAATTATCATATCACAGCAGTCACCATTATTTAGTAAAATTACAACAAGTATTGTGTCAGGATGACTCCTGCTAAAGGAAATAAGTTTCCACTATCACAGGAGCCACCTTGGAGAGATATTAACTGATTAAATAACCTCACTCAAAAGTTAGTAAACCTAGTAAACACACACATGAAGCATAAATGATTTAAGAGCTAGAAACATAGACTATATTATTATACCTCAGGCATTCATCTAGTGTTCTGATTGGCTAAATGGGTGTGTAAAAGTTTTGACTGTTTCCCACAAAAAATTGATTTTGCCCATTGCCAATTTTGTCACTAGAGGCACTGCACATTTGACCCGGCCTTGACCCAAAAAACAGACGACATGCAGCTTCTGCAGCGCACACAAGACAAGATGGCCAAGGAAGGGAGGTTTGCATCTCTCAATGATGGAATGAAAGTAAAGTGATATTAGTTCATTTATTGTTCTTCAGTGTAACAAAGGAAATGGTGCCCTTTTCTTTGTGGGACAGAAGGAACTCTAAACCTTAGCGATGCACTGGCAACCCTCAGCTTCGTTTCGGGTTGACAGTCCATCCCTCAGGTTTACAGCTCTTCCTGTCCCATGCAGGCAAGGGCACCATTTCATTATTAATTTCCTGCAGTGAGATTAATAGCCTTGTACATCAAAGAAAACAAGTGCAACTCTTCCTGAATAGTTTTTCTTTCTCTCTGTTTTCATGAATCAGTCAATCTTTATAATATCAATGACAGCTTATGTCTTAAGAACAACGTAGTTTTCCTCAAATGAGACAATTATCTGTAATAAAGAACAAAGCTGTGGCTGTTTAAATATAATGTTTACACTGCTGTTACAAATATGCAAGTTTACCTTTCTAAAAGAAAAAAATTCAACTTATACAATATTGGGTATTTTTTTTAATATTTTGAAAATGACTTACCTTGGAATACCAAACATGAGAAGCCGGAGGAAGTCATTGCTGACAGTGCCACCACTTTGCTTCTGTAAGCAGCAATATACGCAGCCATCAAGTTAATATAGAACTTTACTTCATTAAATATAGTGTACATGTACTCACAACTTGCTGCCACGGTAAGCATCTTCACTTCATATATACTTCTGCACCATAATTGTTCTCAGGACATTAATAAATGATACTTGTAAGTGAATTATTTTGTGCCAAATGATGCAGAATTGCTGCCACCACTTGGGTACCACCCAGTGCTGCCCCAAGGTCGGCAAATTATGCACTGAATTTTCATGTTGTTATGTATGTATTTTATGTTCGGAACGAGTGGGACTCGAACCTGCAACCTTTGGAACCAGTCGCCTAGCTGAAATGGGAAATGCACATATCCACTTGACCAAATCCCCATTCTTAAAAAAGAATGGTTCAATGGAGGTAGTTATGCGCGAGTGCCGTATCCAGGGTCTGCAAAAACCACTTCTACACCTTAATCACTAACAAATCTTTTGAATTCAGATTCATTGATCGATTGGGGGGGGGAGGCGGGGTTGAAATATCTGTTTATTAGGATAGAAAGAAAGAAGAGACAATTTTTATCACCACCATGCAGTTTTTCCAAATCTATCAAGGACAAAAAACAATAGACAATGTCTGGCAGTCATTTTGGTCTTTTCTTGGACCAAACATTATACACGTAGTATCTTCAATCTAATGGATAACTGCATTTATATGATCTGTACTTGGATCCCTCTAACATGACCTTACACTTCAAGCAAGCGGGTTCTTGTAGTCAGAGAAATAGAGGCAAGACTCACATATTTTTCTTCTGCAAATTTGAGCAGCTTGGAGTCCATCTCCAGCAGAACATCCTCCCATGCTTCACACATCTGCTGAATGGTGGCCTCCAGGTACTGCAACACCCAGGCATATATGTATTCATATACATTTTAATAGACACACATACATACGCACGCACACAGGGAAACCCTTCACTTTAGTGCACCCTCCTACTGGAAAGGATTTCTTTCAACATGATGCGAACATTCAGGATTACAAACCATTTATTTTCTACATCTCTATTCCCATTATGACAAAGCAAACATACAGTTCCAGTAAAATTGTGACACTAACAAAAACCGTGTACGTACCTGCATCAATGTCAAAACCTGTCCAAACTTAAGGGCCAATATCCTCAGCTCATCATGTCTTGAGGCCAGCAGTGTTGTGTCAAACTGTAAACAATATCAACATTGTCTTGAATAACGTAACTTTGGTCCTACTCTCACAGTTAAAAGCTATCCGTACATGTAATACCTGGACAAATGTATCTGTGTCAATAACATGCTTTCAGATGAAATCAGAAAAGAAAGAGAGACAGAAAGCAAAACACGCAAAAGTTTTTAAAGCTATTTAATTTTGTGGGTCTTTATTATTATTATTATTATAATTTTAATGTGTCATCATATGTCTTATTTTTAATTTAGTGTTTCTTTTTACGTTCATAAAATCACAAAATACCATATGAAATTAAGAACATTTACGATATAATTGTGCTCACCTTAAGCATTATTATATTATGCACACGACACCAATGTCTCTTTTCCCCGCCAAAATCTATGAAAACTGCCGTGACAACAAATATCATACATATACACAGCAAGACATGGTTTGTGCAGCTACCCACTTATACAGCTATCACAAACATCTCTTGCAAAATTCCTTCAGTTAATGATGTATACATATATGTTTATTTACTATGAAACTTTCAGTGATAAAACAAGAGCATTCATATAAAATTACTCACTGACACAAGAGATGCCCGCCTATGCAGACTGGCTGTGTTGTCACTTGGAGCTTCCACCAGAATGGACAAGAGTCGTAGATCTTGGGACAACCATGCGGAGAGTACTTCTCCCTCCTGCAACAAGCACAATGCACTCACAACTCACCCAGTCACCAGATCCTTGACAGTGACTTATCTTATAAATGTTGTTGTGTTGTTTCTGTCATCTTGGCAAGATTTCTCTTGCTAATACACATATACATACATCTGGTTGATAATTGACCAAATTTATTTCATATCACTTTTGCATAAAGAGCATGCCTTTCTCTTTTCAGGAACGCACACTGATCTTTGACATTTCACTTATCCATCCTTTTGAATTACTTTCCATACAATCAAATGTTGCAATGTTCTAAAAGAAACAAAAGTTTTGCTGTCATATCCACGCAAGTTTCCCCGTAACTTATTTTGCTAGTTGAATGTTACAAGTTCTTTATGAAAGCAGGGCAGCCTCCAGGTTCCTGAGAGGGCTGTTAATCTATCAAACATTGCCTTACCATCATGTTGTTGAAAGGCTCTGATCTTGGAGTTCTATTTTGTTAGATGCACTTTTTGTTCACTATTTACCAGTCATATTTGCCCTTTTTACACATACGTTGCCTTGCTCTCTTATAAAGATGCAGACATCATTGATTCTATGGGCATGCAGAAATATGACACAGCTGCCAAAAATGCTTCACTTGTAACATTTAATGTATACTATTAAAATTGTAATGTAAGTGACAAAACCTTTGAAACATCTGCCTGATCCAGATTGATGCGTCCAGTAGGGAATACTCCATAGGCGTACATATACAACTGCCTTGCACTGGTTCCAACCAGCAGGATATTCAAGCTACAAGCATATCATTCAATCACATATTTGTCCTGTCATCAAAGAATGCTTATGAGTTATATTATATGGTTCCTAAATTAATCATACTTTGACACCATCAGGTTACAAAAAAAATACAAATGACAATTTTCATAAAATACAGTCAAGAACAATTCTTAAATGCTTGATGGCACAACTTTACTTGCCAGTTGGGGGGGGGGGGTGTCTGGTAGATGAAACTGATCTTTTGCTTAGTTTTTTATGGGGTGGAGATGGAGGGAAGGGAAAAGGTGTGTGTCCCTTTTTTGTGCATGGGTAAGGTTGATCATAGATTAACTGGGTCAATAAGTACTTTCATAAACTAACTCTATGAAATACTTACTCGGTTTGGCCTTTCAATCTTTTCGCATCCTCTACATTTTCATCACTGAAAAAGACAGACAGAAGAAAGATCTTCAGACGTCTTTCAACTCTTCTAATGTTACTCACAACAAAAGTTGCAATCAAGATCAGACTTCAGATTCATATGAATTATACTGATTCTACATTCAAACTCCTTGCAAAAGCACCTTTCACTCAGATACCAGCATGTATGTACCTCCAAAGATAGGGAATGGTCTACAACTTACTTCATCACATTGGCCTCAATTAACACTGAGGAAAATTACTAACTCAGTAACACACCTGGCAATGAAAGTGTTATTTTCTGCATTATGTGCCTGAAAATTTAAACTCAGGAAATAAATAATACTCCATTTTGATATTGTTACACGTTCAAAATTCTATCATGTCATGATTGTGGTCTCACGCGATTAAACAGCGAAAAATGAGCACACTGAATGAAAGTGGACTGGCAAGGAAGCACTGCCATTGGAGGCTTGTAAACATGTTGAATGGGGATTGTGGATAAAACGTATCCTTAAGGCACGCCCCAGAACAACATCTTTCCCTGGTACAGGTTGGATGCAGCCCCATCTGTACCAAAAAAAAAAAAAGGGAGAAAAAAAACAAACAAACGGTTGGCTGAGTCTTAGAATGCTTAAACCATGGGGAAAGGTCAATACAAGATTGTGTGCTGAAGTTACTTACCTCTGTCCCTTTGACAAAGTCCCATAACTGAAACATGAAACAGATAAAAAGGTTACAGGGGTACCTTGCTAGAATACCAGGAACATGGAATGAGATGGACATGCATGTACATGTATGTTGAGAGTAGGAAGCTGCTTTGCTCTGTGCTCAACTGAGCATGAGGACTATAAAGGCACATGAAACACAATGACTGGTCTAATCCTTCTGTATAACTCATCTCTTGTGAAGTTCTCTTTTGGTTGGTTATAGCAGGCACATAGTCTCTGATGTCGAGTGTACTATTACACCAAAAAAAGTATATAACAAAGCTCTGCATGCATACACTGATAGTTTGAAGATTTGAATCTTGTAGTGAGGGTAACAGCATTGTAAATTCAATTAAAATACAACAATTAAAAGTTGAGTTACAACAAACTTTATTCAAGAATTTTGCAACTTTGTACAAATTTATGACGAATTATATCTCTCTATATTAGCTGCCACTGGCCTTAAGTATCTGCAATGCCTGCATTTGTCACATGTAGCTCTCTTGAATGATACCCATATTTTCAGTGTTGTCTGGTGTCATGAAAAGCTACTTTTACATGAAAATTTTGTAGTTTTGACAGCAAACACACACACACATAGAAAACTTTAATACTGGACAGTGGACTGATTTTACACACACACACACACACACACACACGCACACTCTATTCTAGTGCTCACTTAAAACCATTGGTCACCTGAGTCAAACCTACCCAGAGAGTACAATGGACTGCGAGTTCACTGTATATCCATCTCATTCCATATCCCTAAGAGTATCAATACACAACACTCTATATAGCTTAGAGCCCTCAAGCTAAGGAAGCTAAAAAAATAACAACTGTGACAGTCCTGTGCTCAGCTGATCTTACACGCACAGACTAAAGTGGTCCTGAGAACTTCAGAATGATATCGAGGTGACCTTTGTTTAAGACCATCATCACTGTTGCAAATATGAACATATCCCGTTTTTTGATATTTCCAAATTTTGAAAATTTGTTAAAAATCAGAAAATGACAGCACCACAATTGGCTATGTAGCTTTGTAGAAGATTTTGTAAAAAAAAAAAGATAAAAAAATCCTTCAATTTTCGAAAGTCACTAGAGCATGACCATTTGAATAAAATTTGTAAAGACCCACTCAAGGTACATCCCTACCAAATTTTAAGTGAAGGTGGTGATGCTTTTGGAGAAGAAGTCAAAAACGTGACTTAACATTGTAATCCACATAGAATTGCATTGTAATCAATGGGAAAGTATGCATTAACTGATAAGTACCCAAAACAAAAAATGTGTTAAAAACCAGACATGTGGAATATCATAAACTAGCGGAGACTTAAGTTTGATCCTTCCAGAACTTACATTCCCACCGAGTTTCTGAAGAATCTAAGCAAAGGTTTTGGAAAGAAGTGAAAAATAGTGCAAACACACAAAATTTCATAACCAAATTAAAAAACAACAACATAAAATCACAGTGCCTGGTGGTGAAAAAATTAAGGTCTATGGGTCCTCAGAAATGTCCCAATGCACTTTTGAAGCAATTGGCCACGCGGTTCTGGAAAAGAAGATTTTTTTACAGATTTTGCCAGAAATTGAACCAAAAAATTCATAAAAATTCCAAAAAACCATTTGAACATATTGGTAGACATCCACCCAAGGTACATCCCCACCAAATTTGAAGTGAATCCGGTTGACAGTTTTGGAGAAGTAAAAAATGTGCCTTACAATTGCGATTCCCCCATTGACCTGCAGTGTAATCAATGGGAATGTACTTGTATGCATTAATCAATATGTACCCAAATTAAAAAATTCCTTACAAATGAAAGATCTTGAGTATGAGCAAATGTGTTTGACCCTTCCAGAAGCTACATTTCCAGCAAGTTTCAGAAGAATCTTGGTGACCATTTTGAAGACACCGAAAATGGTGAAATACAAAAATGTGTAAAAAAAAAAAGAAAAGCAGCACCACCTGGTGAATAAATTAAGGTTCACAGGGCCCCAGAAGTGTCCCTATATAATTTCAAAGCAATTGGCTTCCCCGTTTCATTTTTTTAAATTTCACCAAAAAAATATTCCCAAAAAATTCTTAAAAAATCAAAAAATCACTAGACCATCACTATCTGAACAAATTTGGCACCCCATCCAAGGTACATCTCCACCAACTTTCAAGTGAATCCAGCTGATGGTTTTTTTTTTTGCGGAAGTAAAAAACGTGAATTGGTGATGGACAGACACCGATGAAGGACCATAAGTTCAGCTCAACTGACTTACAAGTCAGCTGAGGAAAACAAATTAAATCATGTCACACAGAAGTTCCATAGAAGTGTCAGTAAAATGTGCATTACAATAAAGTAATTCTGTAGGGCTGGCTATGTAAGGGACACCCGTGTTGAGGCACAATTTCCCATATAAATATTGTCATTTATTTTGAAGAATTTTTTCGTGATTCCTACATTTGTTTGTTAAATACAAACATGTATATCAAGTCTATCAACTCTGCAAGCCTTGGGCCCTTCTTAACTAAATACCTGACAGCAAAATCCTTCAGGACATCTTTAATACATATGTAAATTAAAGCATCTAAAATGGTTATAACCAACTGTTAAATTATGCTCTTTAAAGTCCTTTGTATCTCTGGTCCTGGAAACAGAAACCTTATCAGTCACACCAATAAGAAAAGGAAAGGAAAAAAATTGCAAATGAACTGCTACAAACAATCATGAGAAAATGTGAATGCAAACTCTCATTATGACTTCTACAAGTGATCACATCTATTCAGTGTTGGTTAAGTCTACTTGAATCACTTTAAACCCATTTTACAATCAAAAAATGTGTTTGCATTGGTAAGATATCATGTTAAAATAAAAATGCAGCAAATCTACCTCATATTTGACAAAACTTAATACACTTAAGGGGATTTTCACACCCATGCATTAATCACTCATGCTGATGTTTAGCAACCTGAAGTTGGATATCTGCAAACACATGGTACAGATACCTCGATGATCAAAGACACGCACCTCTTGGTGAATGGTATCAACTTGGGCAGGACTTGCGCTGATATGTCAACAAAACAATCCCCCTGTGGTGGCGCCTCAGCGTTGCCGGGAGTTTCAGCCACCCAGGCCAGGGAAGTTATGGACGCTGCCATATTGATGGTATGAAGTACTGAGGCATTCTCTACGTCACACAATACCACTTTTGAGCTGCTGTACCCAACAGACAATACTGTCTCACCAAAAAATAAATGAAAATATGCATACAGATTAGAGAGATTATATATCTTACCAAAATACATGTTAAAACTGTTCAATGAGTAAGGAGTCAATTTCAAATCTACGTTTTTTTTTATTTTATATTTTTTAAATCCTTTAAATCATGGGAAAGGTGGCAGGCTACATTTTGTAGCTTTTCAGCTTTTCAATTTAATTTAAAGTTGAATTCATAGCATGAGGGCAGAAGGTCCCCTCCAGGGATTGACATTGATGAAGTTCATTAGAAATGCAGGCAAAGGTTACCCAAATAAAATTTAAAAGTAGGCTTCATAGGACTACCATCAGTCCATCACAAACAATATGGAAACCCAAACTCATACAATTTTTGCATAATGATTTTAAAATTAACCCTTTTCCACCTTAAACTGGCCAAAACCCGCTGGTGGTCAAATGTCGTCTGCTTCAGTCTTTTCAAGTTATTTCAAGACTTAAGAAAAACAATTTGACTGAGAATTGTAGATGAGACCTATCAGGATCACATGCCCCGGCTGAACAGCTTTCTTTGGCATGGTTGGTTTCTAACCCATGCCAAGGAAAGCTGTTGACTGTCTCAATTCCAGGGGGAAAGGGTTAATTTCAGTAAAGCTGATCCATGACCTCAGAAAAAGATCACATGTACACAAGCCCACACTGACAGTCATAAAGGATTGTTACCATGTGCTATATCAAAATCTGTGAAACTGGGGTTTCCACCAGAGGGTAATGAGGGTAGGATATGCTACCCTAAAAAAAAAAATTGAAGGTAGGATTTCTTATTCCAAAAAAATCAAGAGATGTGACGATCAAACCTATATTAAAGTCAAAATGTGCTAGAATGCACATCAGGTCACCATCAGTTTCCAAATTTACTGGGTGAGGACTCCTAGACTAGGTGCCTTACAAACATTTCCTACTGTAAAAAAACTTTTGGTGGAAAATCCTGGAAACAGTTGTGACTATCATCCACAAACCAAGATGCATAATTCAGATGCAAACACGGAACACAGTCAGTGATTACCATGGGGCTATCAGGTGATGCCCTTTAAACTGGATATTGAAACATTAAATGCTACACTGACATTAACCCTTTAAGTGCTAATCACTGATATATTCATTTTCTCATTACCGTTAACCATATAATGGTTAAAAAGAATCATATTCCTCATGAAGATACCTTTCATTCAAATACCAGCAAGCCTAGTCTAAAGCAAAAAGTAGTCTTAGTCAACAGCTTTCCTCTGGAAACTGCGCACATTGTGTGCAAACTGTCCCGAGGAAAGCTGTTGACTCAATCTTAAAACCGCGCTTTAAGGGTTAATATTGTGCTTTTTGATCCCACATTGGCAACTTTGTAGAACTATAAAATATGCGACTGTACAGTGCTCTAATATACAAGTGCATTGTGTAACCACTTATATTTGAGTTTGACATAAGTACAACTATTTTCTGCAAAATGTATTTCTACTGCATTTCAATAAATATTTGAATATTGATAAATGGAACTGAAAATATAAATTGAATACATGTTTACAGGAACCATAAATGTCACCTTTTCCATCAGGTCGCCAAGCCAGTGCAGTGACCTTGACCTCCTCAGCCGGTGGAGCCAAGTTCCACACTTTCTGCCAAGAGAGTCTGTGTAGAACAACCTGTGTGGTCAACATTAACACAACAGATTAGGAATAAACGGTGCTTTGTTTAAGTGATGCAATGCACAGCCATATAAAATTGTGCCGGACACATTTGATAAAAATCAAGGGGGGGGGGAGGGTGGTTGTGTATGGTTTTATTTTATTATTATTAAATTTTTGGTAGAATATCTTTGATATAATTGGTTTAGTGCTATCATGTGACCAGCCTTTAGAAATGGCCTATTGCCTAAGTACTTCAAATCGATGTGCCAGGCAAAAGTCTAAAGACTACTGTCCAGGCATATTTAATATTTTCAGTTTCAAATTTACATTGTTTCATCTAAATGTTGACATGTTGCTCGTTGTAAATTAAATAGTGTACACTCTGACTGCTATTCTTACTTTTGCAAGCCACATGCTCACTGGATACCGTTAAATAAAGTGTGTCTTCAAACACTGAAATCTCAGTTTTCATATATATGTTGAATTTTATTCAAAATTCAATGAAACAAATAAAGTCAATTTCATTGGGCAACAGTCCAAATCCATATACCCTCGAGGTGGTGGTGCCCCAGCTTGACTACTGCCCTCAACCTTTGGTCTTGGGCAATAGTCAAGCTGGGGCACCACCACCTCTCGGGTACAAGGATTCGGACTATTGCCCAATAAAACAGGCAATATTTGTATACTATTTTCATTATTTAGACAGGTTTTTTTTCAGTACTTTACTGCAAAAATACCTCTGAGGGCACAAAGTGTTGAACTCAGTCTTTAGAACAGAAGCAGCTGTTCCAGATAGACACATCATTCCTTTCAATTTCTCCTATTTTGTTTTTTTCAAAAATGATTGCTTACTTTACATGTATGGGGTCCCACTAAACTGTACTCTCTGGTATGATATAATAGAACATCCACTTCCTGGATCATGAAAATGTTTTGAGAAATGATATTGCATAGGGCAAATTAAAGGACAAAAGAAATTGGATAGTTGAAAGTACCATACTGTTTAATACTTTGCCCAAAAGATGGAAGGTGGTGTTAAAAAATGACCTTGCACTGAAATTTACGAGTAAAATAAAAACTAATTTCTATATGTACAATACAACTTTTGATACTCATTTTGATGTTAAAATGATTTACAAATGGTGAGTAGATAAAAAATTTCAGAAACCAATCACACAGAATTTCTGGGGAAAAAATCAATATTGATGGAATTATTTGGCCAAAGGATTGGGCCTTGTTTAACCTTTGACTGTATTTATAGTGAAAATGAAATAAAACATTTAGGTTTAAACTGATTCATATCTTAGTTACTTCAAGTAATTCACTCCTATTTAAATGGAAACTAACAGATAGCACCTTGCATTCCTGTTGCATACAAGATGATTGTAAACATTTTGTAATAATGTGTAAGAGAGTTTGTGCATTACGATAAAAAGGGAGAAATATTTGTTTTGTTTTGTTGGGCTTAGAAAATGTTAAGGTAACTTAACAAGCATTGATTCTTAAATATACTACAAACAATATCATTGAGTTTACTTCATACTACTTGGGGGGGGGTCTTTTTTTTTGTTTTTTTTTGTTTTTTTTTTGCATTTACTGTCTACAAAAGGTCAGTGACACTTAATAAGTGAAAATAGAACTAAAAAGTTTGATTATTTGAATTAATTTAAATATGAACTGAAATGGAGGACAGATAGTATGAAAGAAAAACCTATTGCTGTACAAAAATTTGTTAAGCTTGCTACTGATGACTTGTGTTAACATTTACAATTTCTGTCATGGTATAATATTTGATATTTTATGTAAATTACTTTGTGTATAATTATGATGTATAATTTTGTATTCATATGTGTCAACTGTCAACAAAAGAAGAAAACTGGAAAAGTGTCCAAAGGACATGGATGCCCCCACCTGTCATTGCCCCATCAGCACTGAAAAGAATATGGCATGTAAGTGGTGTAAGACCTCAAATACTTTTTGAGATACATGCGACAGAAATGTGACAAGTCTAATGTCGAATCAACATTTTCCCTAAGTTAATTAATGATTAATTAACACAAGATAATCAATCCAAGGGAGAAACAAAACCCCAGGTGCACACCTTCAAATATTGACAGATGTTTCCACAAAGTTGCATGGTTGAAGCTCAAATACCTTTTGAGATAAGTGTGACACAAACGTGACAAGTCTAACATTGGATCAACATTTTCCTTAAGTTAATGAATGATTGACAGTATAATCAACCCAAAAGACAAACAAAACCTGAGGTGCACACCTTCATATATTGATAGATGTTTCCACAAAATTCCATGGTTGTACCACAATTTATGCTTTTGGAGATGTGCATGACACAAATGTGACAATTTTAATGTTTTAATAAGGGCAAATCTATATGCCCCCCCCCCCCTAGTGGGGGCCTAAAAAAAGGAAAAAACATCGCCTTACACCACTTTTATTGAAGATATTTACATGTACCATGCTTGGAGTGTTTTAAACTTAAGAGCGCTAGATCCTTGTCAAGAGTATTACCTCTCCATGGACATTGGCAACAGCAATAAGATCCATTTTCGGTGACCATACCATACAGGCAACTTCTGCAGACACATGTTTCTCATCGACTTGACGGAAAGAGCTTGACTCGGGCATTCTTTTTGATCTGTAATACAATGCGCTGTGTTAGAGTCTGTCCATCCCCCGCATGAATCTTTCTTGATGGGAAGTCACATAGGATTGTCTCAAAATATGTTCCTTTCTCTTTGCAAAGCATAGTACATGTACTTACCATGCTTTGCATTACCGAAATGAATGTGAGAAAAATTATTAATATGTGCTGAGGGCACTGCAAGCAGAATATGTACATAAAAAACAAAACTTTGGACAATTCATCAATCGAAGAACATTTTACTCCTGCTGAATAGTTTCAACACAGTTTCTCAGTACGGTCAGTCAGACATCAAAACAAGAAGCCCTGGAAACTGTTCTGTGCGAGATCAAATCCTACACTGTCCAGGCACCAGGAAGAGTGTCCCAGTGAGGCGAAAGTCCGGGCAAATGGTGAAAATTTAAACAGAATATCAATGCTGGAATGATTTTCAGCAAAAGGGGTGTTTCTGCAGAATTTGGAAAACATTCAAACGACTATGATCTCAACAGTAGATATCTATGTCCCAGACTTGAAATACAAAGTACCTTCTTACAGGTCCATACTTTTCAGTCAAATGGGCCTGTACAGAAATGGATACTATCTGTTTCAGTGCCCTGGGTGCACAGAAAATTATAATTGAATTATTTGTAACTTTGTTTCATCATCTCCATTTTTGGTATTTTTCACACAATATCAACATTATATAGTAAAGTATTGCATTATTATGGGTATTTTCCTGGTCATGAAGTGGAGGGGATGCTCAAGGGGGCATGGGTGTTTAACAGGGATAATACGGTACAGTGGTACCTGCTATTTGAGACCACCCTAAATGCCAGACAAAAGTGGTCACATATGGCAGGTGGTCTTTCACTGCTGGTAAGCTAGGGAAGAAATTAAAGACCAGTGTCTTGAAATGACAGTCTTAAAATCTAATGGGGTCTTTCATGAGAGGTGGTCTTTAGAACAGGTACCACTGAATATCGATGGATCTCCAATTCTATTGATTGAGCAATGTGAGTATCATGCCTCTACATGTTCATTAATACACATTTAAAGATGATCATCCTGCCAAAGAGGATTGCTGAAATTACTGACAGGGTCTGGGAAGGTGAAAGAAGACAACGGAACACTTTAAAACCAACAAAGAGCCATTGAATTGCCATTTCAGTATTTGAAATTCTCTTCTCACTTTAATTACTTGGTTAAGTCTGCATGTACATGTAGACGGAAGAGTAGCTGAAATAGTCATTACAGTGGTCCCCCTATAAGGCCAGCTTTAGTGTACCAGAGGTGTGACCTTGTGAGAAGGGTGGCCTCTCCTGTGAGGGAAAATAAAATTAAACTACCATACTTGATACATGGAGTGTACATAAACCAGTGCTCCATACCAGAAGTGAGCCAGTTCACTGCTGCAGCCCATTCATATATAAATACCAGTTAATCGTATATGGCATAAACAGCATTTTTTTTTCCTGTTTGATAAGTAGAGTCAGCATGAATTATGTTCTGGTGCCATGCTGGGATCACTGCAGATGTATACATATATGTGAAAATATTGTTGATGAAGTCTCAGGAACAGTGATTTCAAGCAAAAAGGCGTTTTTAATTTTAACATAGATTCACAGTTCCATGTGGATGCCAGTAGATTCTCCAGGCAGTGATGTAAGATTGGACCTATATATTTACATGTACAGGACATACACAAATGTATATATACTAAAACTCTGCAGCAACTTAATTGTTCTTCAGGTGCTGCCATCTAGTCTACTTGTTGGCATATACATGTAGTGATCACATGGGTGCCAGCAGAATTTTGTGTCATGCAAGATTTGACTGTAAGATTGACTTCCAAAATTATATGGTGTACATAACATGTATTTACTAGTCCACGGCAACTGGGGCTTCAGGTACTTTGAAGCCCTCTTGACTCCTCTCACCATTTGTGCTCCACTCATGGTTAACCCTTGAGACAATACATGGTGGTGCTAGTTCCGAGGAAAATTGATATTAGAGATTTTTCACTATTTCCAGATTTTTCACTCTTTCCAGATGTTGTGATTGAGATAGGCACTATAACATGTGCAAATGACATGCTAGTCAACCTTGTATTGGATTTGAGGTTATCATGTCCTGCTGACATGTTAGTTACCAGTACCCTCCTGTATAGGACTAGGTGCTTCATCATGAGTAGTTATCCTGAAGGTGTCACCATCACTGTAGATACCATATTTCATAGCAATGTAACTGCAGCTTTTCACAAAGAACATCTGTGAACATAAATCATGTAAATATGTATGCACAATCTCCCTATGTCCAATAGGTTAAGCCAGGGGGTAGTTCTACCTTCATGGTTAAGTAAAACAGCGAACAGGCACCCTTTCGTATGGAAAATGAGAGAGATAACTTTATTGCTTCAAACGCCCTCGGGGGCCATAGCATTTTATGGAAAATGTGAAGCAAATAAAAATTAAAGGCGATAAATGTAAAGATAGAATCAGTTCATAAAATCTTACAAAGAAAAGGATGAAATTCTTTCATTACTTCACAGCACAAATGCTCAGTTCATTAGCTAGCCCATATACAATAACAGCAATATAACACTTTTCAAATTATCAAACACTGCCAGTCCACATCACCTGTGTCCTTTCTTTGGAATAGTGACCGAAACTAGCTGACACTGTGACTAGGCCTGAACAAACGTCTTTTGTCATTATTTTGTGTATGCTGATTTTGCCAAATATAATCAATTCAAATCAAATCAAATGTCCGGCCCAAAGGCAATGTTGCACTGCCTGGCCCGACCCCTGGCAAGTGTTGAAGCATGGAGGTAGAACCCATTTCTTCTGCCTTTCTCTACCTCCAAGGCTCCATGCCATGGTTGAAGTGACATTTACATTTTGATCGTGTGTCAAACATTAGAGGATGTTATTTGTTTTATGCGGTACAATGATATGCAGACGTGTTTTTTGAAGCCAAATGGCTACAGTTCAACTAAAACGTACAGATATATCGTCTTTCTTGTCCGAAAGGTAAACCAAAACTTGAACTTCGGCTGCTACACGTGGGTTTCTGCTGCTATTATCGCCATACTATCCATCCGGTTACGGAGTGAGCTCAAACGAGGCTGAAAATGGTAGCCAATGAAAGTTTAGGATGGTTTTCTGTGAGCCAATAGAAACTGCCAATACAAATCAAACCCACAACGCCGCCATATTCAATTTGTGTTTGTATCTGGCTTCGCTTGACACTTTTGAATGGACGGTTGGGTAAGTTGCAATTTTCCTGTTTGCTACTTCTACTGGTAAGAAAAATGAATGTAACGAAAACTAGCAAAATGTTGTAGTTTTGTAGTGGTGACACAAACAGATCGTACGGAATGGAGAAATTGAAGTCGGAGCTGGTTTTCGTTTTGACGCATGACTGATCAGACAAGCCCTCCCGACCCTGCCACAGCAGTTACCAGTTGCTGGATCAAAAAATGACAGTACCCGCCTCAGATGTTTTTCATGCTTGTGCTAACAAGCAAAGCTGAAAGTGATTTCAGTGTGTTTATTGACATCATATCAGTTAGAGAATGTTATCTGTGATGCAAATTTTATAAACCTGGGCTCGTAGTTTTGCCAAGGTCGCCGCCGTGTTCGGCAAAAGTACGGCAGCTGTTAACGAATAACTAGCCCCATTTCTGAGGCATCGACGGTGTTGTTTTAATATGGGCACGAAGCCGTCCATCCCAACATAGCGGCTCGATGCCTCATACTGGGGCTAACGAATAACCAGATAACGTTACCGGTAGCGGTGCCACAGTTGTTATAACTTAAAAAGAAACCATGTTCAACTGGTAAACTTTCTAAGTTCTGCATAAACGCAAGGCGCTCACTGCAACAGAGAACTTATGACAAAGAATAAATATAGAGAGACCACTGGGGCATGAAAGAAATCCAACAATTTTGAATGACAGCAAATCTAAGACTAAGTGGTGTGCATTCGAATTTCAATGCACCGTGAAATTGCTACGCCTACGGTGCCATTGTGCCCACATAAATGGGTTTTCCCACCACTTTTACCAAAATGAATGCAGGTGAAGTTTAATTTGACTGTGTTGGTGTTAGCCCTACCACTGATTTTTAATTTGTCAGTGAACTCAGAGGTGTGCTTTATGTTAATATTTCATGTACTTTTTTACACACAACATAAACATACATGACTGATTTCTGATTGCAACTTTTTCCCATCATTAAAAATGACCCAGTGCAGTGTCTGCTGCTCATAAATGTCATCTGCTAGAAATGAATGCAGATTACCTTTTATTTGGCTCTTAGCCATGTCACTGATTTTTACTTACTTGGGTAAGGATGTCAAATTGGCTTGTGAAAATTTATGTTTTTGTTATGAATTTGTAAAATCAAACTTCCTTAACTACCCCTACACATGAGGTGTAAACTATAAACAAATTTTGCCACTGATTTTAGAGCTTTTGAAAATGTTAAAAAGTAAATTATATTGATGTGCTGTTGACATATGCTATTGTTTTGTAATGTACAGATGTCATAACATAAGTTTGGAGTATGACCATTTCCTTTATTAGGGAATTTGGCACTTTACATTGGCATGACCAGATTTTGGGGGAAATGTATTGGTCACATAGTGGTGACAGGTCAACAGGGCCCCCATACACAATCACCGAATTTCACGTTTGTATCTGCTCATGGAATGGGAAGCATAAGAATAGAAAGCAGTAATAACAGCTGACAATGAATTTGAGGGGAGTGGGGGTAAATGCTAGCTGTCTGACACTTCAGCCTACGTTATGTAACCACAAACATTACACATACTGGGTACCATTGTTTAACCAACCAATTTAATTGTTACCATTTAATGTGTCTGTCAATCTCTTTGTTCAATACCTTAAAATTCAGTCGTTTTTTGTCTGTACTCACAATGTGGTTTTACTTAAGACTTGGAATCACCTGTTTGAAGCTCTTAGCACTGTTGAAATAGGCACCATGGTTTTGAGAACAATTTTAACAAATGAGCCAGTGACAGTAATACAATGTGATATCAGCAATCAAAACATTTTCAGAAAATGCCATCTAGAACAATACACATCATTCAGTGGTTAAAAAAAAAACCCCAACTAATTCTATATAAATTACACCCTTAGTAAGGAGGTTTCCTTGTAGTGTTTAATTCAAATTCCTATCAAGCTGACAACTTCCATTTCTTGTACCAGGAGTGACAGAGCTAGGGTCACTGCCAAGATGTCTCGGAGCAGTCTGACTCTTCCGGAGTCAGAGCGCTTAGTAAAGCGCCTAAAGAACACAAATCTGGAAAAGTTTCACACAATGTGCAAAATGCATCTCAGCTTCTTATTGGACTTGCCTGGTAGCAGCCTTGAGGACTTTCTTGGGGAAAATCTCCAAGTTAATGGAACAGATGGTAAAGGCAAACGGAACTTTGCACACTTTGTCAAAAGAAAGGTCTCCAAAGGTAAGGCATTACATGTAGTTTCAAGTGTATGGCCTCTTTAATTAGATCGTGGTACTCGTTTGGTCCTGGAGGTAGTGATGTGCTTTGTTCATTGAAATTCTGTCAACTGAACAGAAATGAATACATGGGCCTTGCTACCATAGGGAGCACCCTTGAACTTTCTTGTCTGAGGGTCAATGGGTCACTTCAAATCAGAAACAAATCCTCCTAATAAGGTAACTTTTGGGGGTTATCTCATGTCAAGACAAACAGACTGGATGGGGTGTCTTCATTCAGTAAAGTGTGTAATAAACATGTGAAAAGCATATGCATTGTTTAAAAAGTACATTCATGATCAGAATATATTCAAATCTGCAAACAGTCCTGAATATTTTAAATTTTAAAAAAGTTCATTTGGTAAAGAACCAGTTCTGAGCATTGTGGAAAATCCTTATTCCTGTCCATATGTATGTACTGCTATTTGCCAATTTTCAAGTTGAATAACATCACAGATGGAAGAGGTTGTCAACTGTCAGAACAGTTTGTCTACAACAGTGCATATATATTACTTTGTGTGTATTTGACAGAACATGAGAGCTTTATGATAATGTTTAAGTGTGAGTCCGACCCATCAAGGTTTGCTTTTTAAATTTCGGGACAAAGTTAGCATTTTGCATCTGTCTTGAAACAATCCAGAATCTGACTGTTGCTTGTTTTTCGAATGAGTGTCGGCATGTTTGTTTCGTTGAGTGACCCAAATGGATATCCAGAAAATGTGTTGCTACCTTTAGGATATCCATAGGCAGATATTTTAACAGTTTATTGGTAGTGTTACTGTACTGTCCAGGGCCCAATCACAGTAATTAGATAGTCACAGCTTCAAAGCTGTTTGTAGCCCCAGGAAAAAGTGTCATGGAGGGCATAGTTCAAAATTTCTTGGTCAAAATATGAAGTAATTGCTGCCCAGTAATACCTAGAGAGTACATGCCTGCAGGCTTTTCTGGCTTGGAAAAAAATGTGCATATCAAAATCATGGCTGATTTTGCTCTGAGTGTGAGTATAAAGGTAAATTTACCTGCTGACTCAACATTCCATGATTTTGATCTCAAGAATTTTCTGAAGGATATATATTTAAGTAGAACAAAAGTGTTTTTTAAGATAACATTACATGACTTCCAGAGACATCAGACAACCAAATTGGCAAAAGGATTCCTAGAAGCCTATGCATGTACTCTATTTGGTATAAATTTTACAGACGTGACTCCCTGGCAGCTGTAACCTTCATTTCGGACACTGCTTATTATTCATTATGCAGCGAGAAGGCAAATTATTCCATAGTATAAACATTATGATTAATTTAAAATACATTTAGTGAGTTTAGCCATGGTAATGGTTGACATTATGGTAATTCTAAAAGAAAACAGTCAAACTTTGAATGTACATTATTTTAATGTACTTGAACATGCCATGGATGCTTTGACCTGTAAATACTTCATGACAGTGTGCGCAAAGAGTTATCTTGAATAATTCCAGAAGAGTCGTCAAATTGTATGACTCCATAGAACAAACAGCAAAGTGGTTTGACCCCCATGTAAGATGTGAAGTGTGGTTTGGTGTTTTTAAGATATATGTCAGAAACATGATAAATACAACTGAAATGTTAAGATTTCCTTTTCTCTCTCTCTTTTCTTTGAAACTGTTAAACATTTATGCTGGTAGTCTGACTTGTCCTCGTATTTCACTTGGTTTCGACAAAAGGCAGTGCTTATTTTGAACTCTGATTGCCCAAATATAATTTGTTATCGGATATCCCCTTTTATGCTTTACTAAAGTTTCATGTTTATAGAGAACATTTTTATGAGAGTTGCAGATTTAAGGCTTTTCATGGTGGCATGTCCCAGTGCCCAACCATGACAACAAAAGCTATTTATGTTCAGTCTGTAATATTCTGACTACAAAAGGGTTAAAGACTAAATGTTATGCAAGTGTACATTTATGGTAGCATCACTGATTCAGTAATGTAAAACTGCAATATTAGAACTTAAATGACTGCATTACTAGTATGTCTGTTGGTCATAGGTGTTATCCTCTACATGTATAAAGATATCAAACCTAAGTTAATTTTGAAATAGGTATATGTAACATTTGACATTCAGGTGACTTTGGTCAATATGAGTGAGGAACTGTTGTCTTGGGGTCATATTCATGAAAAAAAGATGTGTGGTCTCAAGTTCAAAAATTCAACTCTACAGTAGCACTTAGTTAATTATTTTACTCACATGAAAGGTTTCAGGTGAAAATAAAATCACTGTAGTTTAGCCTTTTGACCTCCAAAATTTGGACCAAAAAGTAGTTCTGATCAGTTCAAAAAGTAAAAAGACCCCAAATTTTCAAGTCCATATTTTGATGAAATATAAGTGACCACACACAAAATTTATTTGTTTGCTCCAGATGAGCGAAATGCTCAGCCCTGATGTTCCAGAAAATATTTCTAACAAATGTTACATGTACATCACCTTGTAATTGAAGATTTAACCAGGTTTCTGTTAGTTATGATTTAGCATAGAAAACCCACTCAGTAATTTCCCACGCAGTGCATTCAAACCACATGACAATTTGGTCAGAAGTCCGGCATATAGGCCTCTGTGTACACTAAGTCTGTGAAATAATGTGTATCACATTTACATTTGTACATATGTGCCCTGAGGAGTGCTCCAAGTGACAATAAGAAGCCCAGTGTGTTGGCACAATTGGAGCAGATATTCCACTGTGTACTGTTTGTATGCAACAGTGGTTGCTCATTGTGTGTTCTACACTTAGACAACAGTCTAAAATATATGCATTCTGCATCAGTGGTCAACTTTCATGTTATGTAATGATGGATTTGTTTTGAACCTATAATTTAATTTCAAATCATGCTGTTTCCCATTCTGCGTGTTGAGTGATGTAATTTATGTCCTTCTACATGCTGAATAGATGAAAGCATTATCTCATGATTATTATTTAAAAATTAATGAAAACAGCATTCTGATTTTCATATATAAATCTTTCAAAAATACTTTGAAGTTCTAGAGGACATAAATGTGTCATGCTTGTAAGCAAAAACAAAAAGTAATTAACCACACTTTTTTAATATACATTGATATGGTCACACATGTTCATTATTTTCAGGAACATCATGTTGAGGGGGCATTTTTTAAAAGTCTCAAAAGATTTGACAAGAAGATTTGCCGGTCAAGTTGCGTCGTTTTCATATATAAAGACCTAAACTAAACATCATGGGCTTACATGTAAAGTTCTACTCACATTTATCTCATATGCATTGCTTTTGAAGATATTGCCATTCAGCTAATGTGAGATGAAATTCAGAAACTTAAACAAAACAATGAAAAAAAAAAACCATTAATGAGATAAAGACCACAGTGTGTTAACCAATCAGAATACAACATTTCCAATGAAAATACATGTACATGTAATAACATGTAAGTAAAACTGTCTGGTTGTAAAATGTCATCTGCTTCAATGTTTGTCACAGATTTCAAAAGTAATGATATCAATTAGAATGGGAATTGTAGGTGAGATCAAGAAAAACAGGCCCCAAACATGTATCTGCAACTTTCTTTGGTGTGGGTTTGATGCTTTGTGCCCACATACATGTAAGCCATGTCAAGGAAAGCTTTTGACTCACACAACCAAGTCTTAATTGAACAGGGAAGGAAGTTTATGCAGTCACCGGTTTTGAATTAGACATGGTGTCACATGAATGCTAGTCCTCATGCACATGAAGTATGAGCCATAAATTTCAAAATGAAACAAGTATGTTTAAGTTGCATGTTATTGGTTTATATGTCATATACAAACTTGTGTTTTCATTCTGTCTATCACAGGCACAAACTATCTGATCCTGGTTTCGAAAATGTACAGTGTGAATCATACATGTAGTCTGCTCTTGTACTAACTGGGACCTTGTGGAACTTTTTACAGGTGACAGGACTAGCTCAGAGAGTAGTTTGGTCGGGGGTACTTTGACACAAGAATCAATCCAGCAAGTCTTCAAACTGGTTGAATTTTTAAAGAGACCAGAAAGTAAGTGCGTTATTGTCTGAATGCTTTGAGAACAGTACACTTTTGTTCCTTTCTTTTTACCTGTTTTACCTGACATGTTCAATTATATTCAGGAGATGAAATTTACAATTCTAATTGATATTGGCTAACCCACAATATAGTCAACTTGGGGTGTCACAGATTGAGGTCAGTAGTTTCAGACTCACCCGAGGCACTACAATTTGGGGTTGCATAACTTTGTGGCAGTTCAGTACTGTGTTGGTCCACTCCACATATCAGTTAAAAGATAATTTGCAACTTTAATGCGTGTTGTGTCACAGTTTTTAAACAAATCAACTAATTGTTATTTGAAATTTAGTACATAATTATGTATTGGTCAGACAAATTTAAAGGTTTAGTTTCTCATGCACTTTTCATTTGCATTTGGGATTGCGACTTTTTTCTCTTTTTTTTTCTCATGTACATGTAGTATGACTGGACAATATTATCAGCATCAGTAAGAAAAGTATAATAGTCCCTTCCCAGCCCCCTCCTCTGCCCCTTCATTTGAGGATGCCCCAAGTGCACCAGAAATGTGGCCTCACAAGAGTGGTAGCCTGCACTTAGGGAGAAAATGAAATAAAACACTGCATGCAAGGAGCTTGGATGTGAAAGAGAAGAACTTGTGCATTGCAACAAGTGTACCTGTGTTCGTGCTGGGTGAGTTATTTGTGGCCTGCAAGCTTTGACTGGCAGTGCAGGTCTACACTGACACAATGCAATTTCTCTTGCATCTTTTGAAGACAATGCCACTTAATGATTATTTGTACATTTAGTCACTGTAGGTCAATTACTGCACGACAGTGATATGAGTAAGATGAGTCAAACAGCTAAAGTGTATGGCAGTTGTATGAAGAAGCAGTTCAAAACAGGCTTTTCGCTTTGTGGACATGAAAGTTGTGATATATGCATTATTCATGTCTCTTTATAGATTTTAACAACATTAATTATATTAATATCCACTTTGTAGAAAGTTTGCATAACAAAATTTGCCATATTTCAGTAAAACTCCATTTGAAGGATACATGTACCACTCTGAGCTCTGAGTACTTTTAATTTAAAGTGCCCCAAATATTGGCATAAAAATTTATGTCAAGATGTCCTTATCCAATAAGAAACAAAGATACATATATAAACAGCCAATCACAGACAAAGGTACATGCACGCATGCAGGAATGCTGCCGCTGCCATAGGAACTCTTCCTTATTAGAAGTTGTGCCCCTAAAATGGAGTTTTACCTTTAGTTCAATAGTAAATAATCTTGACCACAGGTACATATTCCTCATATATTGCAGGTCCACAGCTCATTGAGCCCTTTGCCTGCACACAAGCTTGCTTACACTATCATCAACTCAATAGGTCAACACAAAGGAAATAAGTGGTGCTCAGTACCTCATACTGAAACAAAGTACTCCCTCCTTCTAGATCGAGGGTCCTGGCTCCTTGCTGCATGCATCAAGGAGTAGCCTCTTGTTGGGGGGGGGGGGGTCTGGCTTGTAAGAGGGGGATCACTGCAGTGTGGCTATGCTCAAAAATATCCAAAAAGGTTTCACACAGGAGAAAATGAGACACAAGTTGGGCCTGAGAAACTTAACATGTTAAGTTGTGTTAGTTTCAAAAAGGGTTGTCTCTCTGAGAAATACAAAGCTGAAATCTTAACAGTACATATCATCTTGTCAAGTTCAAGTCTGGTATATTTTGGGGGTTGAGGTGGGGGTGGGATTTCATTTGCTCCTTCTCAGCGTTTGGGACACCTGATGCCAAAAACACACCAAAAAAAAGTTTCTAATCATGAAGTTATTGAATTTGTGAGACATTGCTGTACTTAGGTAGACATATAAATGCACAAATATGATTTGACACATGATTTACATGGACATTAGACACCTCTATCATGATAACTGTACATTATCTTTTTTCAGATATCTGCCAAGAAGGTTTATTTAGGAAGACAGGTCAGCTAGGCCGCCAAAAGGTGCTTAAAGAAATGTTGAACAATGGTGATGAGTTAGACTTGGAGTTGGGATCCTTCAGTGCCCATGACTGTGCCAGTGTGCTAAAGACTTTCCTTGGAGAGCTGCCAGAGCCCTTACTTACAGAGAAACATTATTTGGCTCATTGTCAGGTGCCAGGTAAAACTCACACAATACATACTTACAGGTGGTGGGTTGTCTCTTCATTTTCGTATTACTGAAATCAAATGGTTAATAAAAAAATTAAAATGCTGTCAAATCTTTGAGTGTGGCCTGCAACACAGTGAAGCTGTATGGTTGAAGTTGGGTTGTCATTTCCAATAACAATATCCATAACATTATAAAAGTTTGTGGTATATGTGTATAGTGGTGCATAGCCTACTCAAAATAAACTAAATAGATTAACAGGTATTGAGGTGACTACAATAACCAATACAATGTATATCAAAGTAAAGTACTTGTCCACAAACTACTGGATATCAGCACTTACATGGTACAATCACCGGGCTCAAAGCTAGGCAAATTTTTTAGGGGGTCAACACCCATCATGTATAATTAGACTCTTTACTAAAATTTAGTAGCCAGGGCTAATTTTTGGTGGCCACTGGCTACCTACAGATAGCAAAATTGAGCCCTGAATCAGTACATACAAAGTTATCTTACAAATAGTCATGGGTTTGGTCATCCTTTAAAAAAATTACAATGTACATGTATTGCATTACAAACAACACAGATGCTCTCATCATAACCTGAAGGGTGAAATGCCCTCTGTGGAATATGGAAAAGTTCATGTATTTCCTCAAAAATGTAAATATAAATGGGGCAAGTGCCACGACAGGCAAAGATGCCCTGCTGTATCGTACACTATTCAGTCACTTCTGGTCAATTTAATCGTAGCAAATTTCGGAAAAAGTTTGACCGGTTTCACCATCAACAGGCCTCATCAGGGACTGGCTGATGAACAGAAATTACTCTGCTTTTATAGTGATAGAGGCCAGGGTAACATCTGTTGTGTATGCCGCCCATCACTTAAGTGGAATCATTTATGTTTGCCTGGCTAACTGCGAGAAGTGGCACGTTTTATAGCTCAGGTTCATGTGCTGACTGAACATGCCTGGTGTGTAAATGATATACATGTATTGCCAGGGACAGGGCAGGGCTTCCCTAGAAATTTGTCCCCAGGGTATGGAAAGGTTTAAAAGGGAGGGGGGTGTAAATTCACCTATAACATCTACTTGTATATGATCGAGGATAAATTAGTGACCCATGAAGATTCATGAGACTAAATGTCTATGGAGGAAATGAAATGCTCACCATTAAAGAATATGAGAAATCCGTCAAGGACAGTATTTCAGGTTGCACCCCTAAATTGGCCACAGAGGGCAGCACAAATGTATAATGTCTAATTGCCAGCACTGTAGGATTTGGCTTGACCAGAGTGGTGGAATTTATGGTAGGCTGAAATCTGTTACACATAATTTTCAGATTGTGCCATCATAAAATAGAGTGATTTTGATAATTGATTTTGGCCATATTTTTTTTTCGGGGGGGGGGGGGGGGGCAGTAATTTAAGTGATACTGGGTGTGGACAGGGAAAAATCCAACATGACTGGATTCAGGTGGGGCAAAGTCAAAAGTTTGGTGTTCATCATATATGTTAATGCCTCATTATTTGTAAGTTAGACTTGAACTTAATTGGTGAGCATAGTCCTTCTTAAAGTTAAAGCTCTTATTCTTAGATATACCAGGATGTGTTATAATGGCCGTCTATGGAAAATTCAATTTAGTGATGCCACCTTCAGTAGTTCTGTTTTGTGTGCATTATCACCAGTATCACAGAAAAATAGACACGAGAACTGAAAAATGATTCTAAGTATGAACTAATAGTCCTAATCATTGCATGGGGGTCTTTTCTCTGGATAACTTGAGACTAAACATGCTAAATATTCATAGACTAAATCTTTTCTGATCCTGTGGTAACGCACATGAAATTCGATTTAATTAGCTATGCTTGACAGTTATTTACAAGATTTTATACTTTGTTGATCACAATGATATATCTTTTTTTGAAACTGAAAAAATAATTCCAAATATAAACTAATAGTCCTCATCAGAATCTGCAACCTGAAATTTATTTATGACCAGAAATAGAAGAAACATGATTAGCTGTTTTTTTTTCTGTTTTAGTTAATTGTATATCATGCTTCAGACTTGTTTCATGGAGGAGATTACACAGTTCAAATGCATGCATTATAACTCTAGCAGTCATTTGTAGATAAGTGTTTTATATAATGCATGTAGGCCTACAAAAATTGTGCTCCAAGATACAATTTAACAAAAAAAGGGATGCAGCAATATTATTGATCTACCAAGCTGGCTATGCCCCTCTACATGTATTTATGCATAGGGATATATATATATATACATATATATATATATATATATATATATATATATATATATATATATATATATATATATATATATATATATATATATATATATATATATATATATATATATATATATATATCCCTATGCATAAACACGTGTAGAGGGGCATAGCCTGCTTGGGAGATCAATAATATTGCTGCATCCCTTTTTTTCATTGCCATGGATGATAAAGTACCACTCTTGTTACAACTCTCTTGTGTAACTGCATGTATATTTTGTAAATGCAAGTTGACTGTTACCTATTTCTTTCAGTTCATGAGCTCCAAGTATTTTGCTTTGCTTCACTTTTTGTTCCATTTTCCTAATTTCCTGCATTTTTTTTAAGTGAATGCCTTAGAAAGGTTATTGTGTTTATTTTTGCATACCTTGGCAAGTCGTGAATGCACTACAGTTTCAGTTTGGTGCATGACTTGGCCAGGAAATGCAAAATTATTCATGTCATATTTGGCTTAACATTTTGGTACTTCAATAGAAGCACTTTTTCTGAGGAAGCTGAACATTTTCTTTCAATTCCACCCAATCATGTTGCATAGGCCATCAAGTAATATAGAATGAATTGAATGCATGCTGTTTGCATGGTTTTGCACATGTATACGATAATTTATCCGTATATTGCTGGCTTCTTGTGTTTTGTTGGCAGTGTAGATAGGAAGGTGTGTTGAGCATTCTGATATCTACTTGCCTGCTTTTTCCTCAGTTTGCCTTGGTCTGTCATTCTGTTGTCTTGGTACACCTACATTAAGTAGGGATGCTTGCAGACATGGAGAAGTCAGGAGAGAACATAGACCCAAACTTGCTTCCCGTGTTGGAGATACGGCGAATTCAAACTGTTCAGCTGCTATTCCAGCTTTTGCCCAAGGAAAATGCTACCCTGCTCGAATGTGTTCTGAGACTGTTACATAGGGTGGCCAAGGAAGAAGGGAACAAAATGACTGCAGATACACTAGGGACAATGTTTTCCCCACATATATTGGTGCCAAGGAAGGTAAGAATTAAACCTATGTAAAGTCCCAGGATGGGAGTTCTTAGCTATTAGCAGATTTTCAGTGGTGTTTTTTGAGTGTGAGTGTGTGTGTGTAAATCTGTGGTTAAACACTTAAATTTCAGGTTTTTTTTCTAGATCATTTTAGAGTTTTCCACATAAAAATATTCTCACCCTGGAAAGTCAGCAGTTAACCACAATCACCTAGAAGAAAATGGCTCCATTTGCACAGCTTGCACTCAGCCAGACCAATCAGAAGTCAATGTCTTACCAAAAGCATATACACAACACTTGTATGTAATGTAATTATGATAACTTAAATTACAAGTTCATATATGTATGTATACATCTACATCTACCGTGTGTCCATGTACACACATGCATAGAAAGCAAAGTGTACCATTTTTAGTGCCAATCTGCTTTTTGCCTCAGTTGACCTGTCAGTCAGCTTATGTTAAAGCATGATACTTCTGTGGATCCCTAGACCTTGCTCAACAGTTGGAACTGCAATTTTTTTTTATTTTTATTTTTTTTTCATGGAATGAAGTTTTGTGTATTAAAGCTGTTTTTGACTTCATCTCTGCAATGGTCTCTGAGATTGTTCTTCAACTTAGTGGCAGTAACTTGTGTGAGGGGTAAACAGTCATTCAGAGTAGTGATACTCTTGATCCCCAAATTCTTATTGAAGTTCTCTATTCAGATACTTGACTGTTTATGCATGCATTCCTATTGATTAACCCTTAAAGCACTGATTTAAGACTGAGTCAACAGCTTTCCTTCTGCAAAGTGTCCCAAAGAAAGCTGTTGACTAAGACTACATTTTGCTTTAGACTAGGCTCACTGGTATTTGAATGAAAGGTATCTTCATGAGGAATTTAAATCTTTTAACCATTATACATTTATGTTTAAAAGTTATGAGAAAACAACTGTAGCCACATTAAAATTAGCACTTTAAAGATTAATACCTAAGTCAATGGAATTCCAATAGAAATTCAAATTTTCAACTTCTCCAAAACTGTTAACCAGATTCACTTCAACCTTAGAGGGAATGTACCTTGGGTGGGTGTCTGCCATGTTTGATCAGGTGGTCACGCTCAATGCATTTTGAAATCTTTTGTGCATTTTTTGTTCCAATTTTGTGGCAAAATCTTTAAATAATCTTCTTCTCCAATACTGCTCAGCCAATTGCTTTGAAAATACTTGTGTACCCTTCTGGTGACCTGCAGACCTTGGTTTGTTCAAGAAATGACTTCTTTTTTTTCCCTACTTTCGACTTCTCCAAAACTATCACTCAGATAGTTCTAAACCTTGGCAGAGGTGTAGCATGTGGCAGGGTTCATCAAAATTGATCACTAAGTGGTGATACTCTGGATACCAAGGAAGTAAATGGGGATTGCCAAGGAAACTCACATTTTTTTACTCTCTCCAAAATTCTCCTTTCCAAGACTAAATGAGACTTATGGGTTGAATGTCAAGGTCAGCTGAGGATGGGCTATTCACACAGCCCTTGTATGTGGTTAATTCTGCACAAGGGGTTTTGCAATTTCAAGAAAAGCAGGCCCTTTTTTTTTAGTTCAGCTGACTTGCTATTCAGGCTAAGCTTTTAGGATGCTGTCTGTTCACAATTCATATTTTTAACTTCTCCAAAGCGGTCAGCTAGATTCACTTCAAATTTAGCGGCAATGTACCTTCGGTGTGTATCCAATAAGTTTGTTCAAATGGTCCTGCTCCAGGAATTTCTCTTATTTTTTATGGATTTTTTTTGTTATTTTTTTCTTTGGTAATTCTTAAAAAATCTGATTCGAAACCATTAACCCAATGGCTTTGATATCACACAGGAACACTCCCAGGGACTCCTAGTTCTCAATTTCTTCAGCAGGTGGAACTGGATTATTTTTATTTTTTTTTTTTTTTTTTTTTTTTTTTTTTTTTTTTTTTTTTTTTAAAGATTTTTTAAATGATTTTTTGGTGTGCTTTTGCTATTTTGGACTTCTTTTGGACCATCACTCAGTTTAAGCTGAAACTTGGGGGATATGTTCCTGGCTAAAGGGTCAAACAAAGTTGTTCATCAGGTGCACTGCTGTGGATTTTTTATTTTTAACGTTTCCACGTGGGTACTTACTGGTTTATGCACCTTACCTATTGATCAGGATGTAAGTCAATGGGCATTCTAATGCTAATTCACATTTTAATGAATTTTTCTTCAGGCAAATCTAAGGAATACTTCTTAATGTCATTTGCACTCAGCTAAAGCTCAACACAGGTCTATTTAGTTGGAACTATGATTTTGTGAACCAGCTTAGGTCAGCTGAGCTATGGGCTGTTCATGCAGCCCTCTAGTTGTAATTAGACAGGAAATGACTAATGCCTCCCCCAAAACAATTTGTGATTGTTTGATCTGTTGAGTTCATGTCCATTACTAATACTATTACAATCCCCTCTGCCATCTTACATTTATAGTTTCCAATTCTCCAAGGTGTCCTTTGGATTACACTTAATTTACTGTTTATTGAAGTATTATTGTGCTCAGAATTGTGATGATATCTGCCTAAAGACAGGTAAGAGTTCAAAGAGAGAGAGTTTCCATACAAATGTTTTTTGTTGTTGTTGCTGTTGTTGTTTTCTTGAATGGAAAAAGGCTTTATTGAATAAGAAACTGATATTTCGGGAGGGGGGGATGGAAAAAGTGAGAAAAAAGGTCAGAATGGGATCATCTCTCTTCATTACAGTATGCACTTCTGTATACTGTTCAGCATTATTGAGATATTAGCTTTAAAAGACCTATTTTGACAGCTTGTATATTTTTATACTACGTGGTTGGCACGAATGTTGCTGGTTTGAGACTTGGCTGTTCTGTGGTGAAAAAGTAAATTATGTGTACTTTTGGTGCTTTTTTAATGCTGATGGACTTCTTTATGTCCAGTCCTTAATATGGGACAATTTTGAATACATTTATTGTGCTGGGTTAAATACAATGAATTGGGTGGTGTTGATTATCACATTCATGCATACCAACTTCCATTCAGCCATTCTTTTTAATAATGGGGATTTGTTGCAGTAGATATGCGCATTTCCTGTTTTCGGCCAGGTGATTGGTGCTGAATGTTGCTAGTTTGAGACCTAGCAGTTCTGTTACCAAAAAGCAAATAAGCTTACCATGGCAATGAGAATTTGGTCTGACAGCAAGAAAAATGTCCTTGTGAACTTCTGGTATGTGGCAACCGCCATCTATCTTCATAATAAGTAATAGCTCCCGAAGGGAGCTAAACCGTTACGTGCGTACAGGAAACAAATTAATTCATGCTCCCTTATCTTGCTAGTGGATGAATTGCTTGCGGCAGGGAACTTGTTTTTTGAAGCAAACAGGAAGCGGAAGTGCAGTCTAGAACCCATGAAAACTGAATCATTCTCCACGACAGATTAACCCAAATGAAAGAACAAGTTCATTGTCCTGTACATAATTACTAATATTTTTCTCAAATTTTCGGATCATTAGTCCTTCTTCAGGGAATGACAGTTGATAAGCAAAGATAAACGCTCACCTGCCCCAGGCTATGGCCTTGGCTGGTTCCCTGCCTCGCCGCTACGTCACTATATCGGCGCTGCACGGAAAATATGAATCAGGCTGTAGGGAACTACACAAAACACAGTCATCGCAAAATATGAATCACGCTTGGAAAGACACCAAACACAGTAGGGCGACAAAGCGTTGAGTCAAAACGAGCATGCCTGCGATAGCAGGCCATGCGAGTCGTACTTTGCCTTTGGGAGCTTCCACAGCCTGGCTGTTACATATTAGAATTAAAATTTAGAAATAAACTGCATATCATATACAGGTGTATTTGTATATGAAACCATATAAAGAGTATAAAAAATCCAGATAATTCGTGAACAGTGTTTGGAAAACCTATTGGTTCCAAGAATATCAAAAGTAAGTCCGCTCACTTTATGATAATGTTGTTCATGTGTTCATGGTAATTTTGCTGAATTAAATTTCTCAGCATTTTGCTTAATTCGTCATATAAAAGTTTTCAAATTGCAATTTTCTTTTTTTTTTTTTTTTTTTTTTTTTATAGTCTGTTTTTAACAAACCGCTGACACATTTCATCCTCTGTTTGAATGACCATCTGAGGAACTTTCCCAAGTTGTTATTGTGGTGCTCTCTCTTTCATGCCAGGTTCCATGTACTCCCAAATTTGTTTCAAACACCCTGGCTTCAAAAAGTGAATATTTTAGCATGTCCAAAGTAAAAGACAAATTGCAGATTTACTGGTCACTTTAGTATAAATTAGCCCAGAACTAATGGTAATTATCTAGGTCTTAAACAGAGACCATTGTTTCCAGGGAAAGTTGTTTTGCCGGCACTTGAATGACCACCTCAAGATCAAAAAACAAACTGTATGGTAAAAGTAGGTCACTAAATCTTATCCTCTTTTGTTAAACTTGAAAGACAATTGATTGTTTATGACCGTATTGTTTAACTCACAACAGCTTTAAACAGTAGCATCCCCACTGAATACCTGGTTAACAGTTTGAAGCTATTAAGGATCTGAGTTTTTAACTGTTCCCTGTATTTAGGGAATAGAGCATAATAGAATAGATTGTCTCTTGTTTCCATTATCTTCCTGTCTGTCTGGTATTAAGTGGTCAGCAGGTTAGAGCATTGTCTGATATATTGTTCAAACACAATGATGGGTACTTATTGAAACAGTTAGGTGCCCATAAAATGTCCACAGTTATATGCCTCATTTGTGAGGCAGATTTTGAACATCACCGGGGTTTGGACATAATGACCAGTGGTAAGATCACTGTGTCAGACATCTTAATGACAAATGTTATAAACCTGCTGGTTATCTGGACTTGAAAAACCTTGAAAATGCATACAGGTCTGGAAGACCCTTCAACTTAATCTTTAAAAATGTGTGCATAACGTTTACATCAAAGCAAAAAGTAAACTTGGAAAAGGTCTTCCACATCTTTCTGTCCCAAATAGGTAAAACCAAGCTTGAATTGTGCCTGTGTGGCATCTCTGATGGATGAGGTACAACAGATGAACCATCTTACTGGAAGGAATGGGCTCTGACTCTATTACAGCTTTAAAGTGACCATTTGAGGTTTTGGTCGCAGAATCAAAATAGTTCAGGCAGGCCAGCAATCGAGAGCAAATGTTGCTGCATAAAAGTCTATCAATATTCCCCACAAAACCACTAATAATTTTCACAGAATCCTCCAAGTCTTGTCCATGTTTCGCCACTCATACAGCTGTTCTGAAAATTGAGCATACCCCCACATGTTTTGCAGGGCCATCTTGGGGTTATGAACGTGAATTAACCAGTAGGCGGCTAAGGCCTAAATTTGGCTGATTTAAAAAAAAAATTATCACTGATTTTTATGTATCTTTTGTTTAATCATTAACAAATCCCATGTATTAAGAGAGTATGATATTACCCCCCAAAAAGCATGTCAATGAAAACAAAATATAGAAATCAATTGTATAATAATCTGCATCAACTATAGTGATGAGGGATAGGGTGTTTGTGTGTGTGTGTGACAATTATATTTGCAGCCCTTTTTAGGCCACTTGAGTGAATCCTGCAATGTCGTTGGTCACTAAATGTCATGCATGCAACTTCAGATCATTTTAGAATTTGACATTGAAGTCAAGGCAGTAGACTGAGATCCACACTTTTTGTACATGTGTGAGTGGAGAATTAATACACAGGGCATGGTGTGTTCAGCAGAAAACCAAGAAAGGACTTGTGAACAAGTATTTGGGCCATGATAATGATGTGGTGACCATGGTATGTTGCAGCCATTGGCATACACTGCATGGTTCAAAAGACTTGTGAACAAGTATTTGGTCCACAGTAATTATGTGGTGACCATGACATGTTGCAGCCATTGGCATAAGTTTCAAAAGGCTAATATGGGATAATTTGGTGGATGCAAAGTATGTTGAATGTAAAGCCAAGTGGCATTTGAGGCTTTGATGGAAACACTGTATTGCAATACTTCAAAATCAGGAAAAATACCTACATTGGTGGACTGTCTGCAAAGGCCTTGTTGATTACTCAAACTGGGCAAACCATGAGTGTCCCATTTTCTCTCATAATAACTGGAGACCAGCATCTGACAGGTGATTATCACTTCACACCTGGCTACTACATCATCTTTGAGTTGACCATGGCTCGTTACCATGGGTACGTGTATACTTTGGTGTCAGACCACCTGAGGTGACAGAGCATAGATCAACTGCTCATGTCCAAATGTCAAGACCTGGCTTTGTTGTAAGTTCAGCTGCTTTGTAGAATGAGGCTTTTAATCAAATTATGACAGATTAAATTTTAAAAAAACCCTGGGAGGAAAAAAAGGTAGAGTAAAGCTTGGCTTGGGAGACTACTTGCCAGCAGATCCTCATTTTGGTTTCTCAAGACAGATGGGCATTTGGGGGGGGGGGGGGGGGCAGTTATGAAAACAAAATAAAAAGGAACATCTGTGGGTCTGAAACATTAGTACACAATGGAACATCACACAGCCTGACAAGTTTTTATTTTTGTTTTGTCTTTTGAATTTATTTTACCCCCTGTGGTGATCTTTGAAGACCAGTTCGGAGCCCCATTTATTGGTTCTTTTGTCCAAACTTGCCCTTTGGGCAACTCTGGCCTTTTCATCTTGCCCTGGAGCTGCCTTTCTCTTTAGTTCAGTTACATGTATATACTCAAAATACATCAGTTGGATGTTACATCCATGTATATCTCATGTAATTAACTTTCAATTATTGTGTTTACTTAAACAAATTCTGCTTTTTGGTTGCATGTGTATCAAATTTCAAAAGAGAGAAAAGGCTTAAGATTTGTTTTTTCTTTTTTCACAGAACTTTCTTGTCAGGTGAAAACAGTGTTTCCGTTAGGAATTTTTTTCAGGGGGTCACAAGAAAGAAAATTCAGGGGAGAGGACTAGATTTTCACCAATTTTACATGTAAATAAGCAAGACTTGTGAACTTTTACAATTTATTCAGAGAGTATTTCATGTTTTGAAAGGGTAATACAGTAGTCCCTGTTTTGAGAGGCCACCCCAAGGGTGGGCAAAACAGTGGCCTCTCAAGACAGGTGACCTCTTTAAAGAGATACAAGAACATGGAAAAGATAGGGAGACGGACCTTCAAAAAGTGGTCTTTCAAGCCAGGTGGCCTCTCATTGGAGTGACCTCAAAATAGGGACTACTGTATACCCCCTTTTGGGGGTTAATGGAAACACTGTCAAAATGTCTGGGGTTGTCTCATGGGTGGCAAAATGTCACCCAGTGTTAAGTCAATGTCCCACAGATCTTGGATAGTTTTGTTCATTTTGAGATTTGGGAACATTTTGGTAGATGTATATTTTGTTGATCATATGTCCAAATTTAGTGGTTCTAGCCCCAATACAGTTGGAATGAAAGAACATAATACTTTCAGTGTTAACACTGTAATCAATAGACCGTGTTAACCCTTGGATCTTGATTACTGACAAGAGGTATCTGCTAAAAAATGTCCGTTTCACATGGATGTTTCTCTAAAACAAATTCTCTGATGTTCAAATAAAAATGCTTTACATACTCTTAAAAGTTTCTGTAACAAAAAATAGCAGGGATTATGTAAGAAATAATCAGTTCTTTGTTCAATGTGTACCACAACTGAAGAGTCCCACAAACTAATTCAATTTCACAAAAACAGCCATTTTCCAATTTTTGTATCAGCTTTATAAACAAAGTCAGGAAAAAACCCTGGATACATTTTTGAAGATGAATGTGTTGAGATTATAATAGCACGAATTTCAGCATCTTATGTTCAATATTTTGCAGGACCTATCAAACATAATAACCACTTTTTTATACAAATTTCTTGTGTTTCTACACCTTTCAATTTTGAGTTCCATCTTCGGTGTGGACAGATCCTCCAAAACTTGTCGAGTATATAGGTTTATCTGGCACGCATGTTTCTTTCATATGTGGCCAAAAAGTGAAGTTACTTTTCCAGGTCTGACATTACCTTAAGGTAGAAAAGTGGCTGCAATTTAAACCCAAATATCTTTGCAACATCCATTTGAAAGCTACTACACAGATTAAATGAGCTTCACGGCAATAGTTTTGAATTTTTTTTTTCTATTTTCATATGAATTTTTATGTGTTAAAGCTATTTACCACTTCTTCAAAACTGTCACTTACATTGCTCAAAAACTTGGTGGAAATGTAGCTTTTTGGAACAGTCAAACTAAACAGGTTAATCACCAGGTTATGATATTTGGCATCCCTGATTCTGAATGCATTCTTCAGTTTGGGTACACACATGTACTTATTGCTAAAAGCACATATTCCTATTGATTACAAAGCAAGTTAATGGGGATGGCAATGGCATGTCACATTTTCGACTTCTCTGAAACCGTCAGCCACAAATCAGACAGGATATATATGTTTTTAAAAAAAAGTTTGAAAAGATGCTGGACTGTAATGTGTGCTTTGTTATTGCAGATGACAGCAACAGAGCTACAGTCAGTTGCAGGCAACATGTCCAAAGCTGTCTCTTTTATGATTGAGAAAGCACCTCAGTTATTTCAGGTAGGTCATTGAACACGTTTCACAGAATTCATCTGTGAAAAATAAATTTTCAAAAGGAAACTAAAAGGGCTTCCACAGACTATGAGGAGAAAAAGACTGCTCCTTAACAGCAGTGGAAGTGCATGGGGGAAAGGATGTCATTTACATGTGCACCATGGTGTCAATCTGATGCAAACATGGGAGCAGATACATGTACATGTGTTGGCATGTATATTGAAACTCGGGTGTGCTCAACCTTTAGACTAAACTGGAATAGCCCAAGTAATGAGACATTTGAACGTGTACAACTTTGATATAAAGGTATCCACCCAGAAATTAAATGATTCAAGTCGTCAGATTTGTTTGGTTATTGACAAAGAATATTTTTATGCTTGGAGACAAAATGCCGGCATCACTTCTGAAAGTTGTACATGTTGTCAGCTCATGTTTTCCTCTACTTCTGCGTCATCAGGTCCCTGATGCTTTACTTCGGGACATCAAGCACTACTGGGAAGAGATGGAGGAACTTGACAGTCAGCCAAGTGGCTGTATAGAGCATAAACAAGACTCTTGCAGGACAAGATTCAAGGTACCCTTATGCATTCTACGTTGACCTTGTTGCTGCAGATTGCATGGTGGGACATGCAAGTAGTACAAGGATTGGTCTTTAGGGCTATGGGATTTGCATCTGTAGCTACACGTTGTAGAAGCCGCAATTTGACATGTTTGGTATCACTGGAAACAGGCTCAAATAGTAGCTGGAAGACAAACAGTTGTCTGCAACACAGCAGATTGTAAACTGCTTCTTCCAACATAACCTTGTGTTAAAACTTGTTGATGTTTCTTCCAAAAATGAAACATTGCTGGTAGTATTTTATTCTTATTTTCAGAACATTTTAAACTAGATGGAATGAGTAACTGTGAAAATTACTCTTTAATATTGCAAAATGTCTTTCAGTAGGAGGTATTCACATTAACTGGGATCCCGGGGTGTATCGAGGAACTTGACAGGAAAAAGGGTAGATCTGTCAACTATGCAGGGCCAAATGAGCTTCTATGATAAAAGTAACAATTTGACAATGCAAAAGGCATAAAAAAAACTCATTCACATAGTTTAAAAACATACATATGCTAAGCATATTTTGAAAATGTCATTTCTTTGGTAGAAAAAGTGTTATTTCTGGATGGTAAAGTTACACAATTGGTACAAGTGCCCTCATCATGTCAGAGGCACAGTTTTGTTGCCTAGCAACAGAGGGGACCAGAGCAGGCCTGTAGTTAACAGTTCAATACAAATACGTCCTATTGAGCATTTTTAATATAAGTCTACCTGTAATCTTTGTACATAAGCTTTTCATTTTTTATTTTAATCTTTGTACATAAGCTTTTCTTTTTTTTTGAAGCATCATACCTTGTGCCTATGCTTGTGCCAAATAGTAATAAAGCAATCGGTCCCGCATGAGTCCTATTCAAGACAGTGATTGCGAGACACACATATACTGGTATCTCATGTATGCCATATCTAAACCCAGTGTCCTGTTTTTGTCTTGTCTAATGGGGATTACTTGCAGCGATCTGCAATCCCTCTCAGCAAATGATGTTAGAATCTTTTAGGTCCACTCTATGGCTTATTTGTCTCGTGTATCCCATGGTGGTGGTGGTCCCAATCTACACCCTCAGTTGCATGTACAGTTAAGTTTTACATGGCCATGTGCTTATCCTTGAGGTGGGTGGACTAGAGTTAGCTTATGTGGTAGCTTGTTGTCATATGGGCACATAGGTAAAATACACTGGCAGATATTTGAGGTTGAAAGAAAATGGCATAATACAATTGCATTTTAAGTGATAATAAATAAGAACATAAAATTTTCCCCAACATGTACTGAACACGCAAGCAATAAACCTCACTGAATCATACAGCACAGGTGTCTTGAATATCTATACTGTAAAGTCCTCATTTTCAAAAAGTTCCAGAGAAACTGACAAATGATTGTGATTGTCGTAGGCTAGGATAATAGTGTAGTAATACAGGGGAAGGCACTCCAGTATGGGTAATGAAAGAATCTGATTTGTTTCTGTCATTTCTTACTGAAGTAAAAACACAGTTTAATTCTGGGTGTAAAAAATAGATCTCATTAAAGTTTTAAAATAGTAAATCACTTCCTGTAGGATAATTTCATTATGCCCCTAAAGTCAAGCAGATACACTTATGAAATGTTTGGTATCCCACAGGAAATTTTGTTGCTATTTGTAGTCCAGCGGTACAATAACTCAGGTTCAGACCATGTTTTAGTCCACCATCATGATGCTGGGGTGCAGTCCCAGAAAGTTTTGACCAGTAAAAAGTCTCGTAATGCTTCAAACATTGGTTGAAAGCGAGTTTCACTAGAAAGGCTAAACACACTACATGTTGGACCAGCACAGTCCAAATCAAATTACACCCCTTGCTTTCAGAATTGAGAGTTTACATCTACACATGGTATGAAAAAGTAATGTTTTTTTTTAGATAAACGCTATTTTACTGTTATGTAGTATTTCTCAGTCAGCTCAGAAGCACAAACTAAGGTAAATATATGTAGAAAAAGAATGGGGGTGGCTCAACACATTCCCATTTTTTTTTATTTGTATGTTGTTTCAGTTTCAGCTTATTCAGATATAGTAAACCAGTATGTGTATTATGCAATAATATGCAAGTAGTGGAAAGAAACTTTATAGAGCATGTGGAGTCCCCATGAGGACAATTGACAAAGTAAGACATATAAATCATATCAGATGGCAGATACAATATAATGCTGACAACATATATAAATATATAATGGAAGTGAAAGAAAAATTGGATATTGTTCAGTATATACAACTTCAGATTCTTTTTAAAGGCAAATAAAGAAGATGCTTTTTGTGTATGCATGTACATGTAGTATGTACACTTAGTGAGGCAGGGGCATACATTATTAAGGGAGAGGTAGGAATATTACATAAATTTAGTACTCTAAGCTCTCTGGGCTTCTTCCAGTCAAATTTACATTGTGAGGGCAGAATGTCACTTGCAGAAAGGAAATTGTTCATATCATGTTTGCAATCACAACGAAACATGTTAACGCCCACTGCATACAGCTGAAGAAAAATTGCGTGTAGGTGTGTTTCCTTCTTCCAAGGCACGCTTAACTGCAAAAGCCTTGACTGAAAATAATTAAGTTATTGAATCAGCCCTAATATACATGTATATTATATGCAAAACAGATAATGGAAAGCTTTGTTAAAAATTCCTTTTTTTTTTTTTTTTTTTTTTGCAAACTGAAAAATAGACAAATTAATGAACTTGAAAATACATACAAGCACATTCACAATGTTAGTGTGTGTATGTGTGCATATATATATATATATATATATATATATATATATATATATATATATATATATAGTAGTGTAACCAATCCGCAGTATGCATATTAATTTCCTGCTACAAAGCACAGGACCCCTGGCGATCACCGGGGATGTGCCAGTTGCATCACTGTTACAGACAGGCCATGTGCTCATTTATAAAAAAATTAGTATTTTTTAAAGAAATCTAACTTCACAAATACAAAACTGGTATTCTTCCAGTACTTCCTGAGCTATATATAAGAAAAATTCTCATCTGCCTTTAATAAGTATTCTGCATTTCCAAAATGTTAGTGATATCCGTCTTGTCCCCACAGGTACCAACCCGTTTCTTGTTATATCTCACCAAGCGAGATTAGGCAATCAGGTTTGCAGTTTGGGCGGGAAATTAATATGCATGCCTCCTATTAGGAATTGCTTTGGTTGATCAACATACAAAGCTGTGATCATTAATCTCCCATTGGTCAATATCAGCATGAGGTTTTAAACATTAAATTATACCAATCTGAAAGCACCAGACACGTCCCATATGTGCTCTGTTAGGCATAGCCAGATATACCACCAGATCTGTGCTGTAAGTAAAAACGTCTTATTAATTGACTTGGTAGAAAACCAGTGATTCCCTGGAGGATGCAGTGCATACCACTGTCAGCTTCACAGACAGACAGGCTTCACAGGAAGCCGCCAACCACATCAACACCCAGCTGGAACTGGCTCAGTTATATGCCCATGTATCGTCTATGCCTGACTCGGCCAAAAAACGGAAACTCCTGAAACAGGTACAAACTTAACCCTGACTCATATAATTGTGTAGGACTTATAACACACATTATGATCACCTAACAAATAAAAGGTATTTAACATTTTGAAAAAGGTTTGCAAAAAAAATTTTAGTTATTAAAAACTATATGATCATGTAACTTAAAGGTGGCGAAGAGTGTTCCACTGATGACTTGATATAAATCATCAGTCAGTTGAATGGTAGAAATTTACATGTAGCATTAGCACAAGTACATGATAAGTAGACTAGAAGGATAGATCTATAGTCTATTTTGTTTGCCGTTTAATTTCCTCATAGAGAATATGAAGTTGTCTAGCACCAAACATAGCTGATTGTTGTAGGTTGTCCTGATCTTTATTCTCCCTATTGGTCGCAATTACCAAGCACTTACCTTAGAAGCTTATTTAGAATGCTCATTTACATTCTTTTTTGCACTGCCCAGCCTTAACTAAACAGTGGGAACTGTCAAACATTTTGCTTTGCTAACGTAGTAAAAACCACAGGTACCTTTGTAGTCAGCATTCAAGTAAAGAATGTGTTATTTTGTATTATAAACTGAATGTGTGTGTCTGTGGGCTAGTCTTAAGTGATAATGCAGCATTACCCTGTACAGAAAACATGAGTTTGACAATCATGCCATGACAGGTCACCTTCTCTTTGTGGCCACATTTTTGTCGACCACAGGAGTCAGCTTTTGTTAATTTACCTGTGGTGATAAGTCACCTGCTGTCTATGGCCCCTTTTTCTGGCATAGACGGTGGCCACATACAGCAGGTACCACTGTGTGTATTATACAGTAATTGAAGGTTTTGAGAGAAAGACACCCTGATCTGCAAGTAGTTTGTGCTTGGCTTTGTACATAATTTTGTAGAAAAATTCTTGCCTGCTTTTTGAGTTAGTTGGCACAGACGGTGCTGCTAAAATTTCCTGGTAATAGACACTAAATTCATGAGTTGAGAACACATGTTTGGTGGCGTTGAATGCATCAGTTTAAGCTGAGGTTAGTTTTTTCTGGCTGTATATTTTTAAGTTCGCTCAGATTTAATACCAATGCACAAGAAGCATGAGCTGACTATGAATTATCCCAGTATCAGGGTTCTAGTTATAGCATTCCAAGTCATCAGGAGGATTGTGCGGTGCCTCAGGATTATATCAGATCAGCGTGAGTTTAATTGTATATTCAAAACAGGTCCATCTTGTGTGAAATATATGTACATTATATAATGCCGCAGATGTGCTCCACATTCCATCGTGGGCACTCTGTTGTCAGTGCTAAGTTTTCCTTTGATACATACTATACAAAATTACCTGTTTACGGTACACTGTAAACCTGTGTTCTGCAGTTCAACAAGGCCAGTGGTGTAGGAACACCTGTAGTGCTGACAATGCCAAGTAAACACAAAAGAAGCAAGTCAGTGGGAGAAGCTATAAAAGTAAGTGATCCTGACTGATGGTTAACATCATGTTTGAGGAAAGATACATTTTAAGTGTTGCACTTCTGTACATCTTAAAAACATTTCCTTCAGAAAGATACTTTCATTCAGTGAATTGGATGTCATTCATTGGCTAAAATTGTCAACAGAAGAGTGTATCAGGCATAAATTTTTGTTTAATTTACCACTTTCCTGGCAATCAAGTACAATAAAAATCAATTGGGGGGGGGGGGGGGTCACATATACAATGTATGTATCATTTAATTGTAGTTCTGAGTGGAAACTAAAATTATTCAGAACCATGTCTTCACATATTCCTAGATTGTTTGAAAAATTAAATTCATGTCATTTAGAGATCATGTACATGTATCATAAATTTTATGTACAGAAATATGTATTCTTTATATATTGAATCCTGATCAGTGTCCTTATTTGTAGAACTCTAGGAGGCGGAAATATCTGAGTTCATGTACCGATGCCAGCTCTACCTCTGTTGTTGTAGAAACAAAGGTAGATTGAAATTCAATCTGCTTATTTTTTATTTGAACTTAATATCATTGCATGTAAATTTACATTGATACTGTTTGTGCACAAATTATGCACTGAATTTGACTAATGTTCCATACATATCTTCACCTAACAATGTGCACGTTCTGATTGATCCCACCAGAACATTCAGGCTCTGGAACACTTTCTTGAATATGTAAGGAAACTTTGAATCAGATTTGTATGGAGTTAATGCATTTAGTAAATGTCCTTTGTACCGTATTAGTTTCAATGGATTGGATACTGTGTTTCAGAACAGAATAGTAAACTTGAGTCACGGAAAAAATCATCGACGTCGAGGTTCAGGTCATAATATTCAGGTGCATAGTGTCACCAACGAAAACACCCCAGCACCAGTGCCCACACCAACTACAGCTGTACCTCCTGTAAGTTGATGCAGTACTTGTCATCATCATCATAATCACTTGTAAGGTTGGATATGACCCAATCTTTTTATGTACATGGACAGTGAAACCTGGCTTGATCTTGAAAGATGCTTCTAGGAATGACCAAATTGGGGTCTCTCAAGACGGGTCCCACATTGGAGGTAAAATAACATGATAAATACAGGGCAAAATTGCAAAAATATAGTGTTTAAAGGCAGTTGGTCTCTAATTGGAGGAGTCTTTCCAGACAAAGCCATTGTATTGGGACATATTAAAGTTGATAACTAAATGAATCATTATCAACAGACCAAATTTTCATAGTTTGGCATTTGAAGTGTTTGACTGATACTTTACATTCACTGTTGTAAACACACACATGATAGTACTTTAATTTATTCTGTACTTCCATGTCAAAAACCACTGCTTGACACTTGACATAGTCAGCCACATTATACATAAGTCTTTGCATGAACAATTTGAAAATGCAATGCTCTCTGAAACCTTGATGAATGTATGGGGAAACAGGAACAGGAAATGGCGTGGAGTGATGTGACTTCTTTTACATTGCAGACACATACACCTCCAGTCATACGTGCCAAGTCCCGCATGCGGCCTGCAGACACAGCAGTCATGAGGCTCTTTAAAAAGGAGATGGAGACCAAGGTATGAAGGTGGCAACAGCAGCGATGTTGCTTCTTCTAAATTGGGAGTTGTTCTACACCAAAGTATATGTTTTGATAAATCACACCTGTAGCATCAGGGTTATATAGTGACGGTAATGTGGCAACTTCTGTGTTCTGTTTGTATATTACAACCTGGACCTCAGTTTTATTTTTATTTCTGATTTTATTTTATTTTTCTTACTTTCATATTGTTTGTCACACTTTGAGCAAATTAACATCAATAGGTGATGACCCCCCCCCCCCCCCCCCCCCCCCATTCCCCGACCCCTAACGCCAAATGCCATAAAGCTTAACAAATGACATGGCCCCTAAGGTGGTGCGTTTTCAAATCATAAAGGAGTTAATTTCTTAAATATGGCACATTAGTACCCTACAAGGACTAGAGAGATAACATTCCTTCACAGCAAACCTGTACTTTGAAGGCAGATGTACTCAAAACTGTATTTTGATGAGTCTGTACACAGCAGTCAGGCTCTTCAAAAAGGAGATCGAGACCAAGGTATGAAGATGACAACTGCAACCACGTTTCTTGTAAATTGTTCTATACTATAGTGTTATGTTTTGATAGATCATATAGTGCTGTTCTCAATTCAAGTCAACAAAAATGTTTACATATAAATATTCAATTGATGCAGTTCAAAATAGCTCCAGGGTGAATTTCGAATGAAGACATCAAAAATGTTAAAATAAATGTAAAAGAATATGTGGCTGGTACATATTAATACAGCATATGTGGTGGCAGTAAACGAGTTAGTCTCATTTAAATCATGAGAAAAATGATACTAGTGATTTCGTCTGCTTTGAAATTTGACAAAAACAGTCATGGACAGCACTGTAGGAGTTGGTCTCAGTTACTTTGATGCATAACCAGTGTGATAAGCCTATGGGCCATTCCACATCAGATCATCAAATTTCAGGAAAATTTTCCACCATCATACTTTTGATTTTCTTCATTTTTGGTATGGCTGTTAGACCGGCTCATAAGCTTAAAATTTCAAATTTTCACTTCATTGGCATGATTAGTTTATTTTTTTATGAGGTTTGGAGGGGGAGAGGGTTACACCTTAAAACGACTGCTTTTTCTGTGCCATAATTCAAAAGGTCATATCTTGCTAAATAATAAAGATACAAGCATGAATTTTTCAGGAATGATGTAAATTTTACTGGTGATGGAGCTGTGGAAATAACATTGACCAGCTTCCAATACATTTTCTTTTATAAAGGTATGAAAATGGCAAGTTCCCATATTTTTCCATTTGCGAGTGGTATTTCAACCACCAATATCTCCAGAGCAAAGTGAAATATGACCTGCAAAGTTTGCACACTAAATCTATGTAAGCATGAGAGGTTCAAAAATGGTTATAAGAGCTTTTTTTGAACTACCAAAGTGGTTTTGTTGCAAAATGTAGAGCTTTGCTGATTGCTGTCAGATACCAAACTGCTTTGCTTTATCTTAGTTGCCCGCATCTCCAGTACACATTGTGGACATGAAGCAGAACCCAGCTTCTCCAGCTGCCATACTGTACCGTAAACGCAAGTGCGAGTTATCCACCACACGATCCAGAAGCGCAGAGGACTTGGAAAAAGCCCATATGGAGAAATGCCCAAACTCTGTCTTGGAACATCTACGGGAGTATGAGACTCCCGGCGGGAGATCACCACACAAACGGACACCCAGCACCAATACTTCAAATCAAACCGCTTCCAAGATGATCACCTTCAACTCGCCCATCTCGCATTCTATGAAGAAGGCTCCAAAATCAGTTCAGGTGACTAAGACTCTTACTGTCGATTTGAGTGAGATGTGTGAATTCAGCGTCTGATGTATGTGGGGGCAGATATTGATTTTAGATGATGGAAGAATTCATGGCTGTTATAATTCTAGGTGATCAGTGGCAATAAAAGATAGTTGTTGTTTTGAGAAAATAATGAATTCATGGTCCTTGAGCAAGCTGTAGTAACCAAGCAGAGACGAGACTGTCAACTCAGAACGTTTCTTGGTTAAAAGATTACATGTTCACTCTTGTTTATGCATTGCAGCATTCAAGAAAAGCAAGTTTGAAAACTATGGTATTTCATTGGTTTCATCTTCCGTTGAATATGCATCGCAGTGCACACTTGAACATTCAGATTTAACTTTACTTATCAAAGCTGTTAAAAATGAAATGCTAATTATCAGTTAATGTTTTTCAACTGAAAACAATGGTTAATATTGGAATATAAATTGAGACACAGGCACTCTAGACTGGCTGTCGTTTGGTTCGTCATATTTGTCCCAAAGGGGTTAATACACAGGGGTGTTTAATGGCGTTGTGGGGTGCAGTGAGTCGCCGAAGGAGACGAATGTTTAACCGCGACGTGGGACCAGTGAGTTGCCGAAGGCGACGAACCAGACTGGTAGGGTTAATAAAGTTCCACCCGCATCCTGCAGATGGCGCCGACCGGTGGAAATTTGCACCGGTCTGGTTCGTCGCCTTCGGAGACTCACTGATCCCATGTCGCGGTTAAACATTACCATTTCACTATACAATGACTTTCATCAATGAATATGGCACCAAGTCGTGACTTGTAGATGGGGTTTGTGAAAATCTGCTTTCTGTGCTTGGCAGACAGGGAAGATTCAGGACTGCCAAACACGTAGTTGTAATTCCCCTTCTTTAGGCCCTCCAAATCACATTCCTCATCTCCTACATGGGTTGCTTTCATTCCCTTTTCCTTTAAAAATGCTACCTGTTCTTTAATGATGGCTACTAAAGGCGATACAATGATTACAATGTATGAGGCTGAGGGATCCTCGCTGAGACTGAGACTGAGAGTGAGATGACCGTGGTTTGCCCACTGCAGCACGAATGTACCGTCATGTACGTCAGACTTGCCCGAGCCTGTCGACAAAGATGCAAAAACATCCTGCCCTTTGCCTATGTACTCTATTATTTCCAGTTGAACTCCTGATACCACAGGCCGACCAAGTTTTTAAGCTATAAAGTGTACACTGTCCTTGAGTGTGGCTGCTACTGCCATGTTGGCCATGCCGTCTTGTTTAGATATTAAATGCAAATTTTGCATGTCAAATGGTGACCTGCTTTCTGATTGGCTGTTTATAGCCGGTGCAAATTTTCACCGGTCCGCGCCATCTGCAGGATGCGGGTGGAACTTTGTTAACCCTACCAGTCTGGTTCATCGCCTTCGGCGGCTCACTGGTCCCATGTCGCGGTTAGACATTCGTCGCCTTCGGCGATCCACTGGACCCACGTCGCCATTAAACACCCCTGTGTATTAACTCCTTTGGGACAAATATGACGAACCAGACGACAGCCAGTCTACAGGCACTCATATAAGCTGCATTGCTATATTAGCCCACGGCATAAGCCATTGAATGAGGAAGCACCCATATATATTGGCAGATCCCTGTATCAAACATGCCAAACCAGTAAACTTAGAATGGACTTTTTAAAAGGATATGCGCGCAGTTATATTTGCCAAACATGCCGAGCAAGAGTCCTGTGTTGGGAGCAAGAGTGGTTTGGTTCCACAAATGTTAGTAAGACTCTTGGCTTTCATCAGGGTCACAGTGGCTGATTGTCACTGTTACCCAGCAACAGGATCAGAGATTTTGGTCTGAAATTAATATTTATATCCTGTATTTTGTGTGTGTGTGTGTATATATATATATATATATATATATATATATATATATATATATATATATATATATATATTGATTTTTAAAATATATATACATATATGTATGTATATTGATGTTTTAGACTGAATTATTAATAATAAATGCAGGGAGTTAAATTTTGAATAAATACCTGATAAACCAAAGGAATTTTAGCTTGTAAGCAACAAAATAACTTGCTTTTTGTCGTAAATACATGTTCTGTACATATAATCTTTAATATCATTTGCATTTATTTCGAGGAGACTTGGTTTGAGTGTACTTGTGCCAAATTACATTACAACCCATCAATCAAGGAAGAAAAATTTATCAGCTATATTTACAGAAATTTGTACTTTTACTGGAAGGCAGCATTTTTAATAAGGTTGCAAGTGTCTAACTAAACCAGTTTGAAAATATTTTAATTACAAGTGATTATTGTGTGAGTTTCATTCCGAAAAAATGCAAATGGGCAATTCATATGATATATATTCATGTTTTGAATTTACTGCACATCTTTATTTTACAAATGATACAGCGTGCATATGTAAGTTAATCTTTGAAGTGAAATGCAAGGGTGCATTTGATTTCTTGCGTCTGCAGAATGATAACCAAAATTAGCCAGAAAATAGTATAACAATCGTAACTTTGCGTTGATACTCAAAACTCAGTGATACCAAAGAAATGAACAATGTTGAAACATGTAAATATTATATATCTTGTAACTACATGTAAACAGCATGTTAGTGTAGTTAGTGATGGTTTTTTCTCACGTACATGTACCTGAAGCGTTTTACTCACAGGATACCAATTTAACCCCCTTGTATCCTTGCACAGACCAATAAAATTGCTCATTGCCCATATGCCGCATCTTTTAAATGTGGCTTGTGTAATGGAGATGGCCAATCATTTTTGCTAGGGACTACTTTTTTTGGTTAAACTGTAGTGGTCAGGTGACTACTGTGGAGTGCCATTGATAAGAGCACAGAGTAAGAAGTCTGTTTACAGTTTTGGCACACGAATAAAATTTTATTTCTGTGAGATTTGGTCTCCCAAAATGGCATCATCAGCGAATCTTCTGTTGCTTCAGAACATATTAGTGATTTAAATATGCATAAATAGGCACGAGAGAGAGAAAGAAAATCCTGCATGCCTGGCATATGGGACCATGTTGGGACACTCTCTGAGTCATTTTTCATTTTCACTTACTCTAGCCTAGACTTTAGAGACCTGATTTGCTGGAAATGTGCCATTCATGTCCAATTAGACTAAATATCATCAGCAGTATTGAGAAGCTGCTGCATCAACCAAGCCTTCTGTCAGCTCTGGTATAAGTTCCATTAAGCAGGAAGAAGTGCCAGTGCCAAGAGTTTGGCAATAATTGTCACCCTGCTTGTCGCCATAATGGAGGAACAAACAAAATGTCTCAATTCAAAGGGTTGCAAAATCACCAGCAGATTTTTGCTCTGAACTGACAGAGGCCTTTGCAGACTATGAAATGATCCGTTTGGACATTCCCAGACAAATATGTTTACTTTGCAAACTAGTCTCATGCACTCGTTTTGCCTTCAATCTCTTAAAGACAGCATTTCCAAAGGAAAAATTTCCTGCAAACAAGGTCTCCCCAGTCTAGGTCTAACCTTGTGAAATTCAGAAAATACCCCAGCTCATGTCCCAACATGGTCCCAAATGGTTTGCAAACAAGATGCTCTTAATCTCTCCACACCTGTGTACACATACATATATATGTAATGTAACTTGTATAAACATGTCCATGGGAAACACGAGAAGATCACATGTAACCTGTCAACTTTAATACTGAGAAATATCAGTGATAAAAGAATGCTTTGTATAATTTGACTATAAAAAGCCCACTACTTGATGCAGGATTATGCCTAGTTTATGAACTCAACACAAGTTTTCATATTTTCAGGCAAGATTTCAGTCAAAAATTACAAATTAAAAGCCATGCAATCTTAGAATAAGATTACGTGTAAATGGTAAACTTGACATAGTTTTTGAAACCTCATGTGAGCTTTTGAAACTGGTATCATCCTCCAGACAAAGCTTGTAAACTGATAGAAAGATTTGTAATCTCTCGTGAAGATTTTTTAAAGCTTTTTAAACTTAAATTTTTACAGTGTTGGCATTGTCTTTCTCACATGATGCAGTTTTAAACAGAGCTTATTTGAAATTAAATTTATTGAAAATACTTTGAATTATTATGTAATGTAAATGTATATATATGTATCATATATCAGTTCATACCCAAAGTGCTTGTAAATAGGATTTGTTGAATAGTAAAATCAGTCTTCAAATTAAATGTGAAATGCATAGTACATACAGTATATGATGTATCTTACATATATTATAATTGGCATATTTAAGACTTGGATTCAGTACAGTGGTACCTCTTTTGAGAGACCGCCCCTACGGCTGGTCAAAATGCGGTCTCTCAAAACAGGTGGTCTTTCATTAGAGGTAGAACAACATGGAAAAGATAGCACAGTGTTCTGAGAGAGTAGTCCTAAAAAGATATGCGGTCTCTCATTAGAGGGGTCTCTCAAGAGAGGTACCACTGTGTTTGTAATTTGGGGCCTGACTAAGCCAGACAATAGATTTGTATGTTGAATGTGATGTACATAGTCCCAGCTGGTGTCTGGATGACTTTCAGTATGTTATGCATTGAAGATGTCAGCTAGAAATACCACCAAAGTTCATGGATTATACCATAGAATCTCATTTGTGACACTTATCTGCTCAGCATAAAAATCTCAAATATTTTCACCACTGGGGGTCTTCCAAAGTGCTTATTTATTCTCCAAAGTTTGCAGCACCTCTGCACAACAAAATTAATATTGCTCAACATATATGACAAAAATGTGTTTTATGTGGAATATACATGATATAATAAGTTGGTTGACCATGTGTATGTAATTCCAGCAGTGTTGTTAGGCATGTGTGAGGGGAAAACTACTTATCTGCAAAAGAGCATCTTGAACACCATTGTCTAATTGTACTTAAATCTAATATAAATTTTGGATACGTGCAGTGGTAATTTGACTTTTCCATCACAAATTTCACATGTTTGGAATAAGGAATAGTACAAAGCTGTGCAAAGTTGCAGAATTTGTCTTCTTATGGCAAATCTTTTTGAAAAGGTGGGATTTCTACTGAATGCGGGGGGGGGGGGGGGGTGTAAATGTAAGGGTGACCCAATATTTAATTAAGGTATCACCACTGGAGTTTTGACTGCCCATACTTGTTAGTTGTTACAATGCTTGTACCTTTCTATTTTATGTACATGTACTATGTCTACCAGGAGACCAACATCTTGCGAGCTTTTTTACTTGCATAGTCATGCCTGCACATTTTCACTGCTCATCAATATGCTTCCAACTCTCCATCACCTGGTGTGGGTACCCACGTTCACATGTAAACTGATCCTTTGATACATACATGTAACTTACAGCTGGCAGCTTTGCCTGCAACTAACAGGTACCGCAAGATTCCGGCTTTGTGGCAACATGTAAACAGGAATAACCAGCTCTGGTTGGTGCTGACCCAGCTTTTACTAACATGATTTATTGACAGTTTGCCTGCTTTACTCAACCTTCATGCATTGAAATTTGTACAATGAAATGGTAAACAGTTAAGCAGGCAAATAAAACATGGCTCTTATTTTGACGTTTGAAGTTCTTCCAACACAGTGGTATTTATACCCCCTGCAACAAAGTTTTGGGGATATTTTGTTAGCTCAGCTGACTCGTCGGTCAGCTGAGCTTATAGGATGGTCCATCCTCCATCTGTCCACAATTCACATTTTCAACTTCTCCAAAACAGTCCGCCAGATTCACTTTAAACTTGGTGGGGATGTACCTTGGGTGGGTCTCTACCAAGTTTGTTCAAATGGTTATGTTCCAGTGATTTTTGGATTTTTGAATGAAATTTTTTGTTCTTTTTTGGGGGCAAACCTTATAAAATCTTCCCCGAAACCACTCAGTCAGTTGTTTTGATATCACACAGGAACACTCCTAGGGACTCCTAGCGCTTCATTTGTTCACCAGGTAGTGCTGCCATGTTTTATATATTTTTTTTAATGATTTTTTGTGTGTTTTTGCTTTTTTCGACTTTTTCTCCAGAACCATCAGATGAAGCTGAAACTTAGTGGATTTCCTTGTGGAAGGGTGAAACAAAGTTGTTCACTAGTTGGCACTGCTATGGATCTGATATTTTCAATTGGAGTACATATTGGTAAATGCACCTTTCCTTTTGAGTACTATGCAAGTCAATGTGAAAAATAATGCTAATTCACATTTTTTGACTTCTCCGAAACCGTCATCCAGATTAACTTTTCAAACTTGGTGGCAATGTACCTACGGTTGGTCTCTACCAGGCTTGTTCAATTGGTCATGCTCCAGTGAATTTTTTATTTTTTATGAATACCTTTGTTCTTTTTGGGGGCAAATCTTAAAAGATCTTTTTTTTCCAAACCGCTCACCCCATTGCTTTGATATAACACCTGGGACACTCCTAGAGACACCTTGTTCCTAATTTGTCCACCACATGGCACTGCAATTTTTTCCTATTTCGTTACGATATTTGTGTGTTTTGGCTATTTTTGGCCTCTTTTCCAGAACCATCTCTTAAATTAAGCTGAAACATAGTGGATATGTTCCTTGTGAAAGGGTCAAACAACATGGTTCACTAGGTGACACTGCTGTGGATTCCTGATTTTTAACGATTCTTTCAATTTGGGTAGTCATCGGTAAATGCAGCTTTCCTATTGATTACTATGCAAGTCAATGGGCAAAATAATGCTAATTCACATTTTAGACTTCGAGGAAACTGTCAGTGAGATTGACTTCAGACTTGGTGGCAATGTACCTTGGGTGGATCTCTGCCAAGTTTGTTCAAATGGTCACACTCCAGTGATTTTTTTTTTTTTTTTTTTTTTTTTTGGAGGGGGGGGGGGCAGGATTTTTGAAAAAAAATTTACAAGGTTTAACATGGGAGTTTCTTGTAATGGTCATAAGTTAAATAATTTTGGTAAGATTTGTGTTAAACTTGGCAGGGATGTATCCTTGATAAGTGCCTATGTATTTTGTGCCAGTGGTCTTGCTCCAGTGATTTTTGGACCTTGACCTCATTCCCAAGGTTACAGGAAAACCAACATGAAATTACTGTACACTTTAGATCTGTTTTGAGTTAGGACCTTGATGTTGCACATGTTAATGTTTCTCCATGAAGGTCATGCTTAGACAGTACTCAAATGACCTTGATCTCATTTCTTGGGTCACAGTGCAACATGCATGAATTTTGCTCTTCACTTTATTGGTGAACTACTTGAACTGGGACCTTTCCATAAAGGTCAGACTTACTGAGTATATGGGTGACCTTGATCTTATCCCACGTTCACAGAGCCACAAGTGTGATGAATCTCCAGGTCAGCTGAGCAGGGGCTGTTCAGACTGCCCTCTTGTTTTTGGCTTCTCCTGACAGCTCATTAAGAGGAAAATTATTGGGAGCATAACCCACTAAATTGATCTCAATTGTCCATGACACTACATCTTGACCTGATTACAATTTGGTGACCTTGACCTCATTTTCAAGGTCACAGAACCTATATGTATGTGCAAAGCAGGGGGTATCCAATCCAGTTTGTCTGTGACAATTATTCTGGTTATTAGTTTTTTGCAGCCTTGGCTTGCCAAATCCTTACTAACAGTTATTATGTTCTGGTATTTACCATTATCAGTTTTAATTTTATAACCGGGAGATATTTGCTTTTTTCCACAGTGTCATCCACTGCTATTTTGCTCAAGTTTTTTGGTTTACATTTTAGCAATTAGAAAGCTTATCTCCAGTATTTACATGTTTACATCAGTTGATAGATGGTAAGGTTATTCTCTGTCATATTGCTGTTGAATAATTTCTGGATTTTTAAAACCGAGGTGGTTTTTGTATGAAGTAAACTTATTAAATGAATCATTTTAAGAGGCAGTTTAATTGGTGTGATTTTGCGTAGGAATTTTTTGTAATGTGCAACTTCTCCGCTTTTTTTATGTAGATTAGCATGTGAAAAGTACCACTAAATTGTGTTTCCTTATTTTAGCCACAGTCCAATCAAGTGGGCTTGATAACATTGCTGTACATGTAAACTTGCTACCAGTCCTTGAACCATATTTTGAATGACAGACACAGCTTAGCATTAATGCTTCATTACTATCTATTATAAAAAATGAATACTCAGAAATAGCGCATGGAATCAATCTGCTTTTCAAAAGACATCAATTATCATTGTATGTGTAGGCCTCATACTATGGATTGAAACTGTAAGCACCAAAGGCTTTGGCATGTCACTCCAAACAGGGCAAAAAAAAACTCCAAAACAGTGCGTTATTTTGCAGCATCATACAGAATTGCTAATGATGATGCACAATGCACTTTTGTGTGTGCGTGACATGGCTGTTTTGCTGCATGTACTATATTGCCTGGTGCAGCTGAAATATACAGATCTATACTCTCACTCAAACTCAATTCTATACAGATATCTGTTCCTATTAGGATGTTAGACTGTATGTAGCTGCCTTTACTAATATCAGTCACTTTATGTTGCAGATGCATGTAATGACCCCTGGGTCTCGGGCTCCAATGGCGATGCTGCAGACACCTTGAGTCCTTCCCACCCACTGGAACCTTGTTACCTAACTAACTTTAACTACACTTGAATGGTCTTGGTACTCCATACAATAGATTCTTCCAATCTGAACCTTTAATACCCAAACCTGTCACAGCCAGTGGAATGAAAGATGTGGATGGACTAACCACCAGGGGATGGTAGTGTTCTGCTTAAAGAACTAGATCTGAGCCTTTTTTGGCTTTGAAATGGCTCATTCACATTGTGGGATGTCCAGAATGTTCTTAATGGGTAGAATTAAGGACCCTATGTATGACATAAGGTCGTTGATGGAATGTTCAATTGAGCAACATGGAACCAAATCCTGGACTGGATTCCATGCCACTCAGTTGTGGTTCTGGCTGTTGGGGACATTCTGGATTCCCAGTCACATGCGAGGCGTGTCACTGGTATCAGCTGTAACTTCACTCTAGTCCACTAGGTGGCACATCAAATTGATCTCACATAGCCCAAGCAGGTCATGTGCACTCGTCATAAGAATCAATTCAAGTATGGGGAGTGTGAGGAATTTCATTATGATCAAAAGTCTACGGTTTTTTACTGTAATCGTATAATGTTATGTGCAAGTTAATTTTCTCTTTGTACAGGTAATAATACATATATATTTGTATTCTGATACACTGTATGGAATCAGATTTTTAGATTTTCGTCTATGAAGGACTCTGTAATTGTCCTGTGTATATTGATAGCAATTCAGGGCTTTAAGATAAATTCATGATCACATCTACTTGATGTCACACTATTCAAAATTGATGATTCGAGAGTATATGGTATACATCATGTTAGTGAAAATATGTGGATAGGTGCAGTGCAGGCAGGTGTCTTGTGCTGTGCTTCAATAAAGCTGGTCATGTATTTGTCATTGTATGATTGGTGCAGTGCCTGTCCATTGACACCATACACATCACGACCAGGTCAGTGTATAAAGGGATTGACGCTGGGAGCTTGTCAATGATTGTAGACAGTTCACTTTGGATGGCTTTGATTTACATTTTGCCATGTCCTTGAAAGTAAATATTTCAGCTCGGAGATTTGGTTAAAGTTGCATCAGAGGCATAATCCTGTGAAAGGAGTTCAATATAGTTTAAAAACTATTAATGCAGTCTTTCATTTCATTGATCAGAAGATTACTTACAACAAAAGCAGGTCAAACACGAGCTAGAAAATGAGAAATAATGGAACTGATTGTGATGTAAATTTTAGTAACTGCATGTTAAAAATGTACTTTGAGTGTGTGTGCCAAACAATTAATGAAAATATGCTCATTCTGTCAGCTATGTGTCAATGTGAATATACAGAACTTTTATTATCTGAACTTGTGTCTAGGTCTGCAACATGAAATGTTTAATTGTTCACTTGCAGGTACTTACTCAGGTTTGACTTTCTTTGCTTTCCGGTACTGTATTAAAGATTGTGTGGAAAAATAACAGGTCAAATCAGATCACATGTAGAGAACCCAGTTTGAAGAGTCCATTAAGGATCACAAGTTGTGTGGAATTTTCATGATTTGACATGGCTTTCCTTGGCAAAAACACATACATCGCAGTACAAGTAATGGTCACATTGTGGTACCCTGTAATGGATTTTCTTTCTGTCATGCGCTAAATAGCCATTTCAACATATTACATGTATGGTTACTGGTTAGTAAACCACGCTGGCTGGGTGTGGGAGAAAGCATACACAAAATGTTTCTTCTATCTGAATTCATGAACCACTGGCCTATTTCAACAAGGCATATTGCAGTTGAAGTTACTGCGGGAATTGTCACACTGAAGTGATTACTATGCGATAAATTATGAAATTTTTGCATGAAAATTTTGTTGGTGTGTTCACAATTTCAGTGAGCATATATTGTGTGGTTTGACAGGTATAACGGGTCTTCTATTGGCCCAGTAGTGTGTGATGAACACTGATGTGTACAAAATCTGTTGATTTGTTGTGTATAAGGTAGATATTGATTATAGTTTTGACTGGCAGAGTAGCTTGTTGAGCCAGCCTAATGTACATGTACACTTAGCCCACTAGGAACCTGGCCTTTGGCCTTAAAACAATGTAAATACATTTAGTGGGCCACTGTGTACAGGCTGAACATTTAGGGTGTGGTTTGTTAAAGAAACAAATAATTCTGTTCTGGGTCCTATTGATAATGGACGGATAGCCGACATGGATTGAGTTTTGAAGAAAAGATAACACTTCAAACAGAAGTAAAGTTTAATAGAGAGTGTGGTATAAATTTGCTGCTGCAGAGACCAAGTTCTGTGCATTCCCCACTTATCTCACAGCCCAAGGAGGATACATGCATTTGTTCTGTTGTTTGAAGTCCTGGCATACTTGAGAAACCTGAAACTTGGTAAGTTTGGCAGGCAAGGTTCAAGTTTGGTTTAAACATATTTTATTCCAAAAAACGATTAGCCAACAGGCTCACCAGTGTACATAAAGGCCTCTTGGGTGTACTATTGGTCCAATAGTGCGTGAGGTTCAAGTTCAAAGTGATCACCGGACTTAAAAATGATAACAACAAGGCAAATAACAACAGGTAGGCAAATTTAGACATTCACTTCTCATTGTACCAAGCTTACGTTGGCCCCTTCATTTCTTTTTGTTCATCAAATGAGTACCACCATGGGAGTTGTGCTGTGAGGTCTTTCACCTCAACATATAAAATGTACACGTATACAAACACATGGTGAAACTGTTACACCAGATCTGTACTTTCATGGAAAAATACAGTGGTTAATGATTTGGTTTCTATTTGAACCAGTTCAATGTGTAAGTTGCACATGGTCTTATTTGCCATGATTATCCTTGTGTAACCACGGCACTCCAAGAAGAAAATGTATAGAATTGTATTGCATGTACAGAACAACATATTTCTTGTGACAAGTTGCTAGTACACATTTACACACACTTTTTCATCATTCAAACACTTAACATTATCCCTGTGAAATATGACTACCATGTAACTAGAACATGTTCAATTTTCTGTATTAAATACAACACATACATATAACTGTTGTTTGTTCTTTTTTGTGGATCAATTGTGCAGCACTAAAGACCCAAGACCATCTTGTTCAGTGGTCCTTTGTGAGAAACCATAAATTAATTAGATCATATCTGTTTCATGTTCAGAGGCCTATATTGCTCTTTCCCATGGTTCGGTGAGAAAATAAAAGGCTAATCTCTGGTGCAAATTCTTTTCATCCTCTTGGTGGTAGTTCATTGCGGTTGGCCGCTTTGTTTCCATTTAGTATTCTCAGAAGCTTTAATACACCTTCTCTTGTTTAATATGGAACTGAAAAGTTCATTAAGGGTGTTAGCTTTATCCTCACTCCAGACTATTTTCCCATCTGGGTCAGGGAGTTGCTGAAGTTTTACAGTCTTTTGCAGCATGCTTGATGTGACTGTAGAAGGCTTTTTTATTTTTGCTGATGATAGAGCCCATAATGCTGTTAATATAGTCAATCCTGCAGGGATTTCTCCGCTGCTTTATTTCTGATGTTAAGAAGTTTATCCTGGAAGGAAGACAAACTTTCATCTACAGATCTGCTATAACCCTCTTGTTTCAACTGCTGATAATATAAAGTTAGCTGCATCTTGTCAAAGTTAGCTTGTTTGTTTTTACATCCAGACCTTGTGTGGCTTGTCTTGGATTTTGGCAGAAAGTTTGAAGTTCACTAGAATAAAAGTATTCTGATTGCTGACACTTAAAACAAGTTTATTGGAGTCCACCAGTGATGGGATAGCGAAAAAAGGTTGTATGTTGTCTCTTCTGCTGGGGAAATGCTCAAGACCATGCTCACTTGTACAATCCAGCAGGGAGGTGCAAAACTTCACTTGCACGTGAGGTCCTGTGGACTGCCATTCTAAGCTACTACCCCAATGAGGCACAATTCCACGAAACCATACATTGACTGGGAAATTGTAAATCAAAAGGGCCTAAGCTGTAAAATGGAATCTTGGAATGGAGCCAAAATGTGCTGGATGTGAGATAAAAATACCATTGTTCTCCCTCCCCTACGAACATACAAAAATTTGTATTCACAGTGTCATAGATGGGTGTATCCCACTGTGGGATTAAATGTAATAGTTTTTTATACAATTGCCTCAGACAAGGCTTTCATTAAAAAAGAATTAAAAATGAATGTACAAAGCAGGAGAAACTGTTGCCTACTTGTTTTTTGGGGAGATATTTTTCAGGGAGTTAAGATTTCTCCCCCCCCCCCCCCCCCCCCCCGTCATGCTTTGCTCCTTGCTCATCAAAAGGCTATCTTGTCATTGGGTTGTTTTAGAAGCGTCTGTGATGGAGAGGGGATGAGACTAAAGTTGATGTAATTAAAGTCTCATCGTAATGGCACCAAGTAAGAGCTCTACAAAGTTACCATAACAATATTGAGACACAACAATATTTACCTAAATCTCCTGAGGGGAAGATTGCCTTCTGGTGAATCACAATAGTGTCAACAAGCATTTATTCTTATCCTGATAATAACAATAATGTATGTTTGTTATTACCACACAAGATGAGGCATACAGAACAGATTTAACACTATCAGTTGGTGCTTATCACACTGTAATATACTTGCTTACATGGTTGAAATAAATTTTTATTTCTGTTAGGATACAATTGGGAAACAGGGCAAGGCCCTATATAAATCCCTCTTGCATTTATTTGACAACTGTACAACGTGCACATTAATGTGAGTGCATCAGTTATTTGTATATAATATCAATCCACAAAGTATCTCAAGATTTGCAACTCATAAGCAGACATTCACACTAAATCTTGAATCGTATCAAAGGAGTCGCATTTTCCTCACTGTGAAAATTGACACACAATGATATTTATTTTAATTTAGTAAATTGGTCACAAGTGGTTCACTCCTTCGTAGGAAAATAAACAAGTGATTTAAATATTGAAAATGATTATATCATACACTTAAACAATTGCATATCAATCTTAATAAACTATGTGCATATTAGTTTAATGCAAAAATGAGTTGGGTTTTTTTTCCACATATTGAAAACAAAGTACCACATCAACGTCATAACAAGGGGATGCTGTGAACAGCCTGTCCTCAGCTGACCTTGACATTCAACCTTCAAGTCTGGTCTTGGGGGTGCCTGGCAATGTTCTTGTGCAATTTCAAAGTAATGGCCATGCAGTATCAGGGAAGATGATTTTTTAAGATTTTGCCAATAATGAATAGCTCATAAAAAATTCAAAAATCAATGGAGCAGGACCATTTGCAGAAACTCAGCAGAGGCCTGTACAGGGTGCATTCCCACCAAATTTGAAGTGAATCGGGATAGCAGTTTTGCAGAAGTCAAAAATGTGAATCAACAGTGCAGTTCCCACTGACTTGAGTGCAAAGTAATTAATAGGAATGCATGCTTCAACCAAACAATAACCTGAACTGAAAATCAGCTATCCACAGTATCACCACCCAGGAAACAGCTTTGTTTGATCCTTTCACATGGTTTATTTCCATCAAGTTTCGCCACAATATGAGACCGTTTTGGAGAAGAAATTGAAAATAGTAAAAGCAGAGAAAAAACAAAAGAATAGCAGTGCCACTTGTTGACAAATGAAGGTCTAGTGGTTCCTAGAAATTTCCCATGCAATTGGCAGAGTAGTTTTGTAGACTTTTTAAAATTTTGCCACAAAATGAACAAAAGATTTATGAAAAGGTCGGTGGAGCTTGATCATTTGAACCAGTTTGAAGTGAAACTGGACTAGTTTGGAGAAGTGTGGTTTTTTAGTATTGAATGCATTGCTTAGATTCACCACTTTAAAATTACAACATATCAAAAGTCATGTTATGTGGCCTTAAGAAACCTGTAAAATGATGGGTATTGTAGTAGAAACAAAATATACATTATTGCCATTATATACATGAAATTTTAATAGGCCTATTAATTTTTATTTGCGTAATATATTTTGCACCTGCTCTAGCTTTTTCATAACAGTTACTACGTCAGGATGCAATGCATTACTTAAGTGCAAAGCTAGCTGCATCTGGGAAGCTTTTTTATAGAAAATCACAGCCTCCTCATGCTTTCCTGTTTCTAAGTAAAGATCTGCCAACATACCTAGAATCTGAGCAATGGCAGGGTGGTCTGCTTCATTTTTTAGAATTTGCTGGTACATATTCAAAGCCGCATTTCCATGTAAAATTGCTTCCTTGTAATCATGAACATGTTTACAGGCTGCTGCCACATCGAAAAGACATTTTGCTACCTGTAAGGTTGGTTTATCATGCCCACAGACTTGCTGCATCATCTGTAATGCTTCAAAAGAGTAACTCTGAGCTTCTTTGCCGTGATCAAATCTCAAGTAGGCTTGGCAAAGTTCACTCAAAGCGTAGGCTATGTCTTGATGAGCCACAAATTTACCATGTATTGCACGATTCTTAGCAAGGGCTTTCTCAAGATACAATATTCCTTCTCCATAATTTTGCAATGCACAATGTACACGACCTGCAGATCGAAGTGATTCAACCAGCTTTGAATTGAGGTCCTTATCGCCGCAAAGTTTTTGCCTAAACTTGAGTGCTTTGAGGTGATGGTGTTTGGCCATGAGGAAGTCAGGTAAAGTCTCGCAGGCAAGCCCAAGGAGATAGTGCCCCATCGCCAAGTTCTCCATGGCACCAGGTCCCTTCTCAAACTGTTGCATGAGGTGCAGGGCTTCTTTGAGCTGTCCAACAGATTTTTCACTTTCACCTAAAGTGTTAAGAACACGTCCAAAGTCCATGAGGCAGGACGCTACACTCAGTGCAGTCTCATTCTGTGGATCAGATGCATAAGCCATTTTCAGTACCTTATGGGATCTTTCATAATATTCAGCAGCTTTCTGTAAATTCCCAAGACTTTCAAAAACATGTCCTATCTTGTTTAGACACCCCCCAACTTCAGGATGGTCCTTGCCAGAGTGTAACTCACTCAGCATTTTGTGTGTCTTTTTGTAGTAGAACACTGCATTTTCATGTTCACCAAGGTGATGGTAAACATTAGCTAATGCTTCCATACATTCAGCTATGTCTGTATGTGTGCAATCCTCTCCATGAATCATTAAACTCTTTTTGAATGCCTGTTGCCTTATGAATAGAGCTTTTTTATAATCTCCTTTTTTTTCGTGCTCCTCAGCAATTTGCTTTAGAGCTGACACAAGGTCCAAATCAACAGCATTATCTCCAAAGGTTGATTGTTTTAGGTCCACAGACTCTTTATTGCATTTTGTAGCCTTTTCAGTATCTCCAAGAGCTTGATAGGCTTTGGCCAGATGGCTGAGCCAGATAGCAAGATCAATGCTACGTTCTGTGCTCCCAACTGTTCTTCTTCTGATTTCTATGGCAAACTCAAATGTACTGATGGCATCATTAAACAGGCTCAAGTCAACATATACCATCCCAAGTTTTGCACCCAGGTGGGCAATATGATGAAGTTCTTCATCCTTTTTATACAAACTCTTTGCCATCTTGATGGCTTCTTTGTAAAAGGTGATACATTCCTCTTGGTTCCTCACTGCTGAATAATATTCAGCAAGATCTGACAGGCTAAGTAGAATATCTTTGTGTACTCCACTATCTATATGTAATGCTTGGCTGATTTTTAGGCTTCTCTTGTGATATTCTTCTGACTTTTTCATAGTTCCCAGAGCCTTGGTGGTAAGGGCTAAACTTCTAGTGACCAGACAGACCTGAGGTATGACCGCAGAGTGTCCATAGATTCGTAGCCACATATCTAGGGACTGTTGCAGACTAGTGAATGAAGCCTCAAACTTTTTCATCAAAAACAAAGTGTCACCAAGATGTTGCAAGGATGAAGCAATACTTGGATGTATTGGACCATAAAATATCTTTTTCATTTCTAATGACTGAGATTGGAGCTCAACACATTGTTCATAATTTCCAAGTGATCTCTGAATAGAAGCCAAAGCATCTAATATTTCCATGACCCAAGGGTGATGAAAGTTTTCCCCAAGAACATTTTGAAGTATCTGAAGTGCCCCTTGCAAAGATGCTTTTGCATCTTCATGCATTCCTGCTTCACCTTGTGCTTTGCCAAGCTCCTTCATACAAACTGCTTTAAACGTGTTATCTTTGGTCTTCCCATGGCATCTGTAAGAGATGTCCAGAGCAGTTTTAAAATGCTGGACAGCATCTTGATATTTGCCTGTACTCTTTATTGAACAAGCAATGTAAAAATTTATGGAACCAAGTTGTACTTGGACACCACTAAGAGGTAGTCCTGCTCTTATCCTCTCCATTGCACAATTAAATATTTTGACAGCCGAGTAAGGATCACCTTTGTTGTATGTAGCATGGCCAAGTTCTGTCAGCAAAGCAATAATGTCTCCATTTGGAAGTCCTTGTTTGGGCACAATAGCTTTAAAGTCTTGCACATTTCCACAGAGCTGGTACATCACTCTGGCACCTTGTATCCTATAGTGTTTGGCGAGACCAGGTTTCCCCATCCCATCATATGAATCTGCCAGTTTTCTCAAAATGACAGCTCTGTGAATGTTTGGAATGTTATACCCATGTAATTGAATTTGGCTGTCTAAGCATTGCTTAAAGTATGAAACTGCTGATTTGTAATCTGCAATTTTGAGGAACACTGAACCAAGCTCGTTGAACAATTCAGCAAACTCCTCTGTGTATTTGATTTGTTCAGAATCATCTTTGAGCATAGCATGTACTTGACTAAAGTACTCAAGTGATTCTTTGTATTTATCATCCCTACTGAGAGCAAGAGCTAAAGCATACTTAGCAGTAAGGAGGAACTCATTGTTTGTGCCATCTGGTTGCATGTCTTTGTACATATCTAGAGCTTCTTTGAAATACATGGCTGCCTTTTCAAACTTTTTATCTTGAAAATGAACCAATCCAAAGTTTAACCATGAAGTCAAAAATGCAACTACTTTCTCATCTGGATCATTAATGAGATCTTTGGTCTCCATGGCACGAGTGAAGAAACTGTTCGCATCTTTGTTTTCTTTGTACTGAAGTGCCAGCATGCCCATCTTGCAGTACATTTTGAATTTTTTGGATGCATCTCTCTGGAGGTTATACATTTCTGTAGCAGAGCTGAGTAGATCAAGATGTGTTTTGAAAGAAGAAATGGCACTCTCATATCGGGATAACCGGTGAAACAGATCAGCCTGCATGAAATGCCTAAGCTCATAGAGGACACCGGCCTTTAAATCTAGCATTCTTTTAAATTTGACCCCACTCTTTAATTTCTCCACCAAGGCCAGGGTAGTGTAGAAATATCGCATCAGTATATTCTCATTCTGTACATGGAATAAAGTTCTTGCAATATCTAAACACTGCCCAGGTGTATCACTTAATGCAAGAAGTCCTTTGCAGTACGTTTGCTCACCAACAGAACATTGACCACAAAGGCGCAGAAATGAAGCTACAGCCAATGCCATGTTTAAATTATGGTGAGCTTCCTCATTCAGAAGAAGCTTTGTTTTCATTTCCCCTACTATTACTGATGGTATTTTTGATGTTGTCTCATAGAGACATCCCAGACAAAACAGTATGTCTGATAACTGATTTAAATGAAGATGTAAATCAATGAGTCTGTCCAAACATGTAGATCTGAGTTTGAAAATACTGAATTTTAGATCGTGTTTTTCCACAATTTTCATCAAGATGGAAGACAGTCGTTTTACATTCTTTTGGTCTGTCTGACCATTACTTGAAAACTGCTTAACAAGGTTTTCATAGCAGGAAAACAGTTTTTCATCTCCATCCAATAGGGTACACATAAACAGTTTCAGTGTCATCATTTCCTCATCGTTGTCCAAAGTTTGAAAGGTAAACAGTTCCTCCATCTTGGAAACAGTGACTATCAGACCTGGTTGTTGCATTCTGGTGCGACATTTATCCACAATTATTGGCTTTAGTGGAGTGACAGAACCCATTGAACCACTGTAGTCTAGTTTTGTGCCATTGGGTGTTATTCCATCATGAATGGTGTCCAAGCTTTTGTTGTAAAAATCACAAAAAACTCTGACCCCACTATACGGAAGAGGCGTCTCACCAAGATTTAAAACATCCATATGCAATAGATGTATTAGGTTACTGAAGTACTCCAGGGCACTTGGTTTGCCAGGCTCTATTATGATGAAAAATTCAATGTCTTCATATGGTGTTAACTGTTCCATTGCAATAGGCCCGAGACCAACTACCGCATACTTGCAAGGAGCAGGTCCTAGAGCCAATTTACATGATGAAATTATATCCTTGATGAGTTCTTTCATGTGGGTATTGGCTGTGCTATTGATCATGCTTATTTCTTTCACTAATGTGTCCTCTTGGCCTTTTAGAACCCCTTCATTGTCACACACGAAAAAGTTTTCCAAACGGTCTTTTACCATATCAACGCTTTCCAATGTTTTTTGTCGAATACTATCCAATGTGGCTCTCTGTTTCAGAAACCTTTGTTCATCCATGAATTTCTCTAATGCTGTCTCTGAAGTTTTGATTACATGTCTGAGGAAGCTCTCCTGAACTTCAGACCGCTTTAACTTCAACACATTCATCTGCTTTTCATGAAAGCACCTAACTAATGCAGCATTATACAAGGCACATGCTTTAGGAAAATCAGCAGGAATCTTGCCATGTTTTGCTCTTTGGAAATGAACGTCTGCTAATCTTTGAAGTGCTACTGCTTGGCGTGCTAGGTCGTCTGTGCAGTTAGCTTCCATAAGGTCTCCAAGTGCCTTTTGTTCTTTTTCAAAAAGATCCCGCAGTACTGCACCAGCATCCTTATCGTCACATTCATCTGCAAAATTGTATGTTTTCTAGTTTTTGAGTTAACAAAACAAAATGACGGAATAAAGTCTGAACTCTTGGGAAGGTGAGCATAAAAAGCATGCTGGTATAGTCGGATGAGACTAGAACACTCAAATCACTGGATGACACCACTGATCAAGAGAGTCATGTACTTTGTAACATCTGCTGCCATATTTGATGGGTGAAGAACTTTTTGCTGATTCTTTTTGGTCAGTGTTGCCCCCTTGTGATTCCAGTGTTTTATGTCTTGTATGTGTGTTTAGCACCTAAAGTGAACTGAAGTATAGTATCAAAGAAGCACATATTGCTATGATTATCAAACTTACAATTTCTTTGATTTGATTTTAAAATAAACTTCATGCCACATTGGCTGTAAAAGAGGTCAACAAACAGGATTGCTCTTGTTAAAATCTATGCACCCTTAATGGGTAAACCTTTGCTTCATACACGTGATCTCTCAAGGGAAAATTCTTTTTTATCCGTGATCTCCTTGCATTCAATTATATTCAAAACAAAGTATCTTGGACACATAGTTATGTTGTTTTGAACATCGCTACCATGTCCAACCAACCTTCATACCCTGACACATCTGCGCATCTGTAAATGTCTCTTTCTGGCTAGGTGTTGGTGCTGGAAGGCGGAGATTCAAATCTAAACAGGTACACAGACATGATTTTCAGATATTAACAGCTGCATCTAAAGCATCGATGTTCATCATTGCCACATTTGAATTATGGGAATACGAGCATTGATAAATTTAGTTGAAAGAGTGCCCTGGCCTCTACTTACCTATGTCCAGGGTCTCTTGCAACAGTGCATCTATTTCTTTTGCAGCTTCAGCGCTCAGTTTTGATGGTTCCACGATGATGTTAGGTAAAACAGAGACTGTGCTCAGTATATTATTGGGTTCTGTAATACATACACCAGCAAGACTGTTAGTATATGTACATGAGACAAGTATTTAAGACAGCAGGGGCATGCAAAAGAGTGTGAATCCAACTGTTTTATGAGTAGTAGGGGCTGCAGTTGAAAGCCACCTTTTCTTATACAATCATAGTGTTAGGTGCTTAAGTCAGCAGTTCTATTGGAAGCCCTGTTGGAGTCACGATCTATAATTAGAGGGCGTGACATCACATAGACTGTATAAAAAGGGGCCTTCAAAGCATTTGATACTGGACCACAAACAAACAAAATACAGGATTAAAGTGTCAGGTTCCGACTTGGCATTTTTGTGGGAAGTCCCTGTTGGAGTCACAATCTAAATTTAGAGGTGCAAAGGTGTACAAAAAGGGGTTTTCAAGACCACGAACTAACAAACAAGCAAACACCCATATAAATATCGCACGACATATGTGGTCCCTTCACTCTATTTAAGAAAGGAAGTAAAGGTATGTTTTCATTGATACTAAGTATTTACCCTAGGTGAGGGAAATAGACAATTCACCACAACAGACTGATCCAACAACATTTTCATAAATGATATAAGATGTGGACAGTAATTTGATAACTCATTTAAAAAACTGACTGAACCTGATGACTTTGTTATTGTGAAAGTCATGTCAGGTTGGCTCAAAGTGTTTAATGTACTCTTTCTCTGTCTCTCTCTTGTATAAATAATTAGCATCTAAATCAACTGACTGACAAGTTGAACTACGCATGATTATAAATGAAAAAATTTAAAACTGTTACAGGAAAACAGTTACACTTACAGTTACCTTTAGGAATTTCAAATGATCTCTCTCTCTCTCTCTCTTTCTCTCTCTCTCTCTCTTCATAAAACCGAATTCTTTCTCTGATAAAGGTAGTAGAATTTTACAATAATTAGGACTGTTTTACATTTGACCTTTTGAACTTTATAGAACCACGAGTTAGATGTACATTATGCTTCACTGACTTACAGATGACTTACAATGGCATACTACATTTTTGGAATTCTAAATTATTACCCTAATAATTGACTTATTAGATGATTTGTGGGATTATATGCTTTCTTGAACATTTAAATGTCCTTTCAAAAATACTTCTGGAAACCAACTTGAAATGTGACTGCTATCCTTACAAATTTTGACTAATGTAATGCATTTTTGACTACGTTTTAATGATTTGAGGCCTAATCACTTGCTTCTGGCTGATGTTTAACATTTGAACCAATGTACTTACTATATTTGGAAATTCAAACACTTTTCTTTTTGAAATACTCTTAGTTTATCTCCTTTAAAACAACATCATGTCTTTAACTACATGCCTAAAACACATCGAATTATATAATCATGTTGTTTAGATTCTTACTGATGGTCATTTTAGGCCTAGAGGGCTTTTCTGATGGATTGATGTTGGTGTTGGTGTCGCTTTGTGGACTTGTATGGATGATGATCATTGTTGAGATGGTGGTTGCAAGTAGTACCTTTTTAAATACTGAATTTTATTGACATTTTCAACAAGTTAAGAACCTCTGCTTACAAATTCTCTGATGTGCTGCAAATTTTGGTCCCTTCTTATAAATTGTATGGTCCTGTATGTGCATGAATGATGCAACTGTTCAAGCCAATTTACTGAAATAGGCCTATAATTTCAAACAAAACTTTTGGCATTCTGTCATGTGAAAACTAGATAAGGTTTTTTCCCCCTATGGACCTTTGCACTTACGTTTTGGTCTCTTTTGGGTAAATACGAACTATAAATTTATATGTTTCAGCTATACATACCAAGGAACATTGCCTTTGGTCGGAATTGACTTGGATTTGTTTCGTTAGGACTACGGTTTGGATATGGTAATGACACTGTCTAATTTTAATGAGTTGTTTAGTCATGTTTGTTATGATGTTGTTGATTAGAATTATGCTAGGACGTGCATATTATTATCTACACATTGTATGATCAGATTAATAAATTGTCAATTGATTCTTAATTGTTGCTGTTTTCCTGTATGTAAGGGTGCTTGCATGCAAGTGGAAATTCATTTGAGAGTGAGATGGCAAAGGTACAACATGGTCCAGCTGACGAATGTGGTGTACATGGCACAACTGAACTGTGAGATTGATTTGAAGTATTTGGTCTCCCTGTCCTGCAATGTCAAGTATAATCCCTACAAACACAACTATCTGGAGACATAAGAAGATTTGAGGTTGCTGTACACTCTCCAGACATAGCAAGATGATGTGTAATGGAGCTGCTTCCTCTATCGCTGAAACCAAAATGAGGGTGCGATGCTATGCTTGACTGATTCAGAGAGCAGGCTATCCTGTGTACCTTTTAACCATATGAGTGGTAACCATGTCTGCAGATCATACTTTGAGTACACTCCTGAACTTAATGAAGGTGGCAAACAACTTATATGCTGTACATGAACGAGAACTTTTTACAGCAGCCATACTTTAAAGAGAGGATATTCATTGTACACTTTTTGCAATGGGCAAGATGACCATAACGGGCATCAAACAAATGTCTAAAATAGAAAATACAGTACTACTATGCGTAATGAGTTTAAACTACTATGATAATTCATAAGTGGAGCAATTATACATGATGGCTGCACATTCCATATGGGACAAAAATGATACCCCCACATTCCACAAGGGATTAAAAATTATAGCCAGAAGGGGAAGTGATAAACCCAAGACTAGTTAAAACTGGCAAGTCACATAAGTTTTGACCACATCAACAAGTTGTATAAACCGGGTTGATTTTGGTGGATCATCAGTTGTTCAGAATCTACAATGAGTTTAGCATGGATTGCAAAACACACAAGGGCTGTCAACCATGTCATGAGAGGGCAGAATATGCCAAGCCATATTTTACTTGCATTTGGTGTGTTGCTTTCTTCAAAAATACACCTCATGGCTGGACGCTACATACATCCAAGTGTCCAAAGAAGCCTATTTTACTTCCTATATTTGTTACAGATTCTGTTGCGAGTGTTTGGAGAAACACAGTCCTAGCAAAGTGTAAATACATTGGAGACATCTGTACTGTGCTACATGTTATCCAGGAGATGGTGCTCCTGCCTTCATTGCAGTGAACCCCAGTGGGAGTAAACTCCCTATCTACACCAGACAAAGTTTCCTCTTCAGGACCACCCCATCCTCACAAAAGAGTGTTTGCAAGGATTTGGTATCAAGTATAGAAAAAATATCCTCCTCCTTATCTTCTGCCAGCTGTTCCTTTCCTGCTCCTTTCCCTCCTGGTGCTCTTCTTCTCCCTGCTCTTCTTTTCCCTCCTCTTATTCTTTTTTCTCATCCTTTTCCTCCTCCTCTTCTCCCTTCTGTTCTTTTTCCTCTTCCTTTCCTTCCTCCTCTTTTCCCTGCTGTTTTTTCTCCTCCCTGTTCCTCTTTTTTCTCCTCCTCTTCTCCCTGCTGTTCTTTTTACACCTCCTCCTGCTCTTTTCTCTCCTCCTCCTCATCCTCCTTTTCAGCCTCCTCCTCCTGTCATATTAGTGAAACTTTAGAAGTAGGCTGAGTGCACATTGAGAGTTCAAGGTCATCATCACAAATCAGGATGTCCCAGTATTGCCGTATGTGTCATTTAACACTTAGCTGATCTGACAACCTAAAGAGACATCAGGTGTCTCTACATCAAAACATATCACATGAGTCTGAACAATGGAGTACATTTCAGCCATTTGAACCCTGTAAGTCGCATGAAATTTTGCTCACAAAGGAAAGTCAGATAATCATGGATACTCATGATGGGTCACATGGTCAGAAGTTGAGGGTTGCTTCAAAAAAAAAAAAAGTTTCCAGCTAAGACATGCCTTTATTATGGTCATCACTGCACCAACAGGGTTTGGTAAATCAGTGTTTCCCAAAAACATCTTGGAAGAGCACTTCATTGAATATTGCCTCACAGAATAATTTGGTGTTATGGACAATGGCAAACATTGTATGCACAGATGCTGAGAATTAGACCTGCAATTGAGTGTTTAAGGTATACCACCACACTTGGAAGATGACACTTTCTTGATACAAGAATGAGAAATGTGATTGTGTTTGATGACCTGATGAGCTAAATTGGGAAAGATACAAGAATCACAGATTTATATACCAGAACAAGCCATCATCATAATCTGAGTGTTATTGTTTTGATGCAAAAGAGTGTCATATACGGTTACCATACAACGCAACTGTCATTACCTTGTCTTGTTCAACATGCATGCCAATCAACAAGTGAAAGCCAGGAGCCAGCACATTTCCACCAAAACCATATTAAATGATGGAAGAATACAACAGAGACACAGCAAAACCATATGGATATTTGTTGGTGGATCTTAAGCCAGAGACTTCCGAGTATGAGAGATTAAAGACAGACACTTTACCGGAAGACAGAAAGATAGAAATACCTGCAAAAGACAGTCAAGAAGGTAGGAACCCCCTGCAAACTCGGGGGAAGACTAAAAGAGTATAAATACGAGCCAAACACAGTGGATGACCAATCCAAGGAAACAAAAACTGCGGAAGGTATACGTTTTGCTCCACCAGAAAAACATCAAACAGAAGCTACACAAAAGTCTCATTTTGGACCTCCATGATCAAGGCATACAGAAGAAGCAGAGAGTTGAAATCTTGGACACGACACCCTGTAATTATTGCGGCATTGTCGTTGTTAACCTGCATGAGTTGCGACGTCACTTGAGTCTTTGGTGCACAGAGCTTCACGGAAATGAGAAAATGGAAATGAGAAAATGAATGCTGGTGTTGAGTGAGACACTGAAGAGTCTAAGACAGATTGACGGCGTGATCATGAGGAGCATGATGATATGATGGGAGATGAAGGTCAGGACAGTTCAGTCCTTGATCCCCTCATTGAAAAAGTGTATGATGAATTGAAAAATTAATATGAAGCAAAGGTGAAATCTTATACAGAGGCGGCAAAAACACAAGGAGAAGCACAGGAACAGGCGTAAGAAGACTTGCTTCCCCAGCTCAACAAGTCCTTCAGAACCTAATATGCTAAATGGTTAAATGTCCTGTATGACTTGGACAAAAATAAAATTCACAACGCCATCAGAACTATCAATAATCTGAGGGATGAAGAAAACATGGATTGGGACGAAGCCATGGCCGTGGCTTTGCAAAAGAAAAAAATTCTCTTCAGTCAAATGATTCTAGATTACGAATCAAAGGCGTCAGATGAAGAGGACCAGATAGTGTGGCTCAAAATGCTATTCCAAAATTAAGTGGACTTAAACATTTACATTTTTGTTTCATATATAAAATATTATAAGTGGAAAATGATAACTGTAAAAAAAATACAAGTGCAGACTGTGATCTATAGATGGTACAAGATGACGTCTAGGCTTATCGAAAATAAAAAAGAATGGTCCAAATGGGTCACCTTTTTATGACATGGCCAAGGGTAAGATCCCTCACTCTTCCACTGGCTATTACATAGTTGACGAAAATCCGGTATAAAGTCAGACATCAAGTGAGTCAATCAAGCCAGTGATAAACTTAGTCACCCCTGTGGCTCAAACGATTGAGCAAGCCCAAGCCAACTTGAAAGATGAAAGGGGAAAGGAAATTGGAAATGATACAGTTAGAAGATCACAGAAGAGACAGAGACATGATATCAGGAGCAACAAAAGGAGAAAAGTAAGAAGAAAGGAGAGACATGGTCTACCAGGATCCCAACAATGGAGATAAATTGGGAACTAGCCATTGAGCAGACTTGATTTCATCCGTAAATGAAATGTCCCCACAGAGACGGTTGACAGTTGACAGTTTGACAAGCTGCTGATCAGTTCTTATTTTATGTAATAAAAGTGAATAAATGATGCCTTGTATGATGTGTCAACAACAAAAATTGCCTCTGTTCTGTATTGTCATTTGACTGTTCAGAAATATGTTTCTACATATGTTCTAGATGTGCATGTGTTGCAAGTAAGGTTTATTAAATTAAGCTTTAGATAGTGACTTCCTGTTAAATTATTTTATCAATCCCCATTAAGTCATTATTTCCTGATGATTTTTCGGTGTATTTTAATATTAAATACTTTATTTAATAGACCTGTTTTCCTTTCTTTAATTATTCAATTATTTAGTTCATCAATGATTTTACCTCCCCCCCCCCCCCCCCCCCATCATTGCTACTATAATTTTTGAGGTGATCCCCGCCATCACTCGCTGACGAGATATTGATGGTCACTGTGGAGAGACAAAGTCGTATAACGCAGTTCGAGATTGCACCACAGGGCAAAATATCCATAGAGTCGCTGAGTTAAGTAAACAATTGGCGGCCTTTCATGGAATACACGTGACCAAAGTTTTTACTGACCTCAGTGTAAAACAGGGGCTCACTCTACTAGTTCCTTATTTGTTTCAATAATGAACATGTTACATACACTCCCTGGTATCTTATTTTTCTGTGGCAATGAAAAAATACTTCAGAACGATTTATCTGTATAAAACATGATTAGAAAAAAGCAGTCAGTAGGAACATTGGCTGTTTTCTTCAACTCCGTTTTTCCACAGGTTCGAGTTATAAAATGCCAGGAAAAAAGGGTCAATGTCATTCATTTTTGTCAAGTAATATGTTCAAGGACAACGTACGTAACTATATAATTTACATTTCTTGTCTGCCGACATTGACTGAAATTATGACCAATGGGTATTAAGAACAGTTTAACTACAGGTTAAAAAATCCTGCGAATTGTCAACTTGTATCCATGGGCTCGGTGTACAGGAAGCTACACTATTCTGCTGTTGCACTTTTTTTTTAAATATATACCCAATGTAAAGCATGTTGATAAAGATACATCTGGCCTCCGATAGGTTAAAAAGCAAGAATAAATAACGTGAAATGAACTTATAATGAGAAGCCAGGAATGAAAATTACAATATAAATTGATCTATTGCTAAGTCAGAAATTTCAGTTCGTAAAATTGTGAAAGTTTTGGTCTATATTCTTTTGCATAAGAAAGAAAGAAATTGGTCTGAGATGTTCAAAATCTTGTTTAGTGTTTTTTTTTGTTACTTTAAGTGCCATCTTATATCCCTATTAACTCGTTACAAGATCAAACGCTTTAGATGCCTATTTCTTTCTCTGATTCAGATAAAGACACTGTATGCTGTGTTCCATTTATACAAAGGCTCATAAACTGGCCAGTGGTCAGGATTGGAAATGTTGCTGACAAAGTATTTTTGCCTGGTTGTTTTCAGATACGTATAATAATCGTTTGACTCACAACATCTCTTACATTGAGATGCACGGGAACATTTGTCAAAGTTCCTCGGCTGTTTATGCATATAACTTTATGATTTATGGGAGTATAGTGCAAGGTTTTGAAAAGTTCTTGTTAAAAAAATATTGAATGTGGATAGGCCCTGTTGTCCTATCCATGCAAAAGAATACAGAGTTTAGCCGTGTGCGAGATGGCAAGCCAACAGGGCCATAACGCATAGCTCTTCCGCGTTGCCGAGCCTCCACAACGCGTTGTCCAGCCCACAAATGCAGTCTGTGTTAGTGTAGTCGAGGCTCGGCAACGTGTCGTCGAGCCAACAAATAAGATTACAGTTCCACTGCGCGTAGTTGAGCCAACCAATGAGATTACAATCTCCACTACACGTTGTCGATCCAACAAATAAGATTACAGTCTCCACTACGCGTTGCCGAGAAGTAGTGGAAAACATATTCTCAGCAACGGGTAGTAGAAACTGAAATCTGATTGGTTGGCTCGAATGCGCATAGTGGAGCTTCGAGTATGCGTAGTGGAGGCTCGGCAACGCGTAAGACCTATGCATTATGGAAATCAAACAATGCTTACATGCATACACTATGAGGCCAAATGACCAATTTTTGTTTAGTTAAGAATACATTTGGCATTATATTCTGAAGTCAAAGGTAAGTTTTCATGAAACTTGGCATATAGCGAGATATGCCAGAGATGATGACAACTTGATGTTCATTTGACCTTAAACACCAAAATGTAGCTATAAGCAGATTTCTATGTCAATTTTTATCCAGATATTGATACACAAGACTCAAAATGGGTATTTTATTTATTAAACGATGAAGTCTGAGGATTGTCATGAAAAAAAATATTTGGTATGTTACCAAAAATTACCTGATCTAGAACAATCTGTGCAGAAAAAGTTCTTTTCCTAAATATTCCTAAATGAGGTTTCGAATTGCCTCATTAAAATATCTTCACCATTGGATGCAGCTAGAAGAGTATATGATTCTGAAAAAAAATCACCTTAATTGGTTTAATCTTAGCTAAGTTATATCAATCTAAATTCAGAGCCTTGTTTTCGATTTCTCAATCCAAGATGGCTGCCAACAATGAGTTTATGGGCTAAAATTTTAAATGGACATAATTTCTTTGAAACATAAGATTTTTGGGTGATTTAAAAAAAATATCCGCTTTTTGTTTCACCTGTTTTATGTACAGATGGGTACCTCTTGCGCAAAATGGAATAAACTATTGCAAAATACCCCTTGCATATATTTTTTTATTTTGGGGCTAATTTCGATTTTTTTTCAAAATGTTCTATATGCCAAATTTTTCACAACTTGCTCTCTTGGCATTTTGGGATTTCTTATGATAAATCTGTCAGAAAGACGAAAAGGGCCAAAAAACGACCTATCTAGATCACTAAAGTGATTATCAAGGTCATTTCAAGGTCACTGAACATGTCTAATTTTTTCTCCTTGTATGATCTATCAACATGCCAAGTTTCATCAAATATAGATTTCTCTACCATAGTTATCCAGGTTATCACCCAAATATGGCTATTCTAATGCCCACTTTTGGCTTCATTAGTCCCTGTGCGATAGATACTGGAAGCTGTTCTGGGACCATGCATACTGTCTTTATTGTATGCGGGAGAGGTGTACCGGCAGATATGTTCAGTATCTGAGATGGAGGAAACGTTAATTGTCAGGAAAAAAAGAGAAAAAAAAGAAAAGAAAAAGAAAAACACTCAAGTGCACAGTGATCCAAAGGATCTATGTCCCTCGCCACAATATACAGAAGAAAGCTACACAATGTATATAGCTTGTCTGGATGCACAAAAATTGATACGTCTTGGGCCCTGTGATCTTGAAAACAGGTCAAGGTCAAAAGCAATACATTGAGTGCATGGCGCACATGCCCTTGGTATGATACATCTTTGGTATAAATTTCATTACTCTATCTGTAAGGGTTCTAGAGATATGCTGCCAGACGCACAAAAAAGGATATGTTCTTGGACCCTGTTTTGAACAGCGCACATGCCCGTGGTGTGATCTGTGGTATAAATTTCATTATTCTGTCTCTTAGTGTTCTAGAGATATGCACCCGGACGGCGGACGGCCCCTATCTCTATGTCACCCTATGCCACCTTCGGTGGCGGTGGGAAAAAATGTTGGGCCAATGTGTTGTGAAGTTAGTCTGTTAAACAGTAAATAGTTGACAAGATTTCTTTGTGAATACAGTGAGGATGCAGACATAATATATTGAATAGTTTGCTACACAGGTGAGTCATTTTCGACATGATGGTGCAGGCAGAGACAACGTTCAATTCCCGTTCAAAAATGTGACGGCGCTACACGGCAGATGACCTGAGGTTGCTTGTCAGGCAAGCACTTGTCTAAACAGGACAATAATAAAGGGTGGCAAACCAAAGTTATCAACGGCAGATGGGGAATATACTTCTCTTTATCTCATTTTTTTCCTTAGCAGAAAAAACCATTTTATCTTGGTCAGGAATTGTAGTTTCTTTGTTGACAATGACAGCTTCGACGAATAAAAGTCAGGCTGGATTGCACAATTTATCGTTCGGATGGTGAAACAAAGTGATGCTTTTAGGTCATTTTTGCAACACGTGTAATGATCATGATTCGCATAACGGCTCCCGTATCTTGCGGTACAATTCTTTCTCGCAAAACAGGCAGAACTGTGCGTATATAGTTCTATGTTGCTGTTCTTTGTATGCTGTTTTCACCACATTCACGCTTTAGACAACTAATGGGCCTACAACATTATTACTCTGTTGTTTGCGAAGCCCTCCCCGAGGCCAAAGGGCACTGGTCAATCGGGACTGCGGACACTTGAGGCGTGTTTTGCAAACAAAGCCATGTTTGTTTGCAAAACACGACTCCAACAGGACCTTCCCACAAAACTGCCAGGTCGGACCGTGACGCTAAAATCCTACATTTTGTTTTTGACTCGGTACCAAATGCATTGAAAGCCCCCTTTCAATACTGTCTATGTGACGTCACACCCTCTAAAATATAGATCGTGACTCCCAACAGGCAGTGCTGTCCAACTGGAGCATCGTAGCAAAACTTTGCTACAAAGCTCTTCAAAATTGCTACAGATTTTCTTAAAAATAAGTGCTTCTTATATAAAGAAGTGGAAAAAATGCTACAAGGAAAGAAAATTTTGCTACAGATGTTTTCAGCTGGACAGCACTGACAGGGCTTCCCAAATGAACCGCTGACTTACGCACCTAACACTATAATCGCATAACAAGAGGTGGCTTTCAATCGTCGTCCCTACTACTTCTGTGTAAATCAAAGCATAAACAAGTTTGGCTTGTGATGAAATGGATATATTCCAATAAAACAATCCATATTGATAAGTGTACTTTACTGAATGCAGAGACCGCATGGGCTCAGAGTGTGCGTTGGCACAACTGGTTGCATGTTGGCAAGATGCACCTGAACTTTTGTAGTTTAAGCACGGTGATCTATTGACGTATCTCAGCTGTGCAGCTGGATTGTTAAGACATGGTGTAACTTGTGAGTTATTGACTTGGAAACCGTGATGGGAATTCTTCAATCTTCACCAGTTTGTAGATTACGGGCAGGAAGGACGTCTCCACCGTGTTATCTTCAATTGTGCAGTTTATAACATTCTAAATAACCAGGATTTATGAGACGGCTTTTATGAATTGGCAACTCAAGACGTGGTTGGAAAGACAGACATTAACACATTTTCGAAGTCTCCAAAATTATTATTGCGTCAAAAAAACAACAGAGAGAGAGAGAGGAGAGAGAGAGAGAGAGAGAGAGAGAGAGAGAGAGAGAGAGAGAGAGAGAGAGAGAGAGAGAGAGAGAGAGAGAGAGAGAGAGAGACTTACCCTGAGTTTGGTTATCTGTTAAAGTTTCTTCTGCGAAGGTCTGTTCTTGTGACATCGCGATTGCCGGCAACGGTAGCGTGGGTCCTGTGCAGTAAGGCGTGACATGTGTATCTTGAATGTCTTCCTAGAAGCCCCCCATACACACACACACACACACACACACACACACACACACACATACATACATACATATATATATATATATACATACATACATACATACATATTTATATCGGTAGTCAGTGTATGCGTATCACACTATGATTTGATAATCCTCTGGAGCCGATTTTTGTTTTGCCATGTTATAGCTTAATCTGACAAATAATATTTGTTTATCTTCAAACTAAACTTTTAAACATAAATGGAATCAAACATTTCTATTGTATGACAGAAGAAAGTTTTCTATTACATCACGCCATTCTGGTGATTGCGTCGACTGGCCTACCTCTGATTGCTTTTTGTGCTACACCGGTTGTGCCATTGGACTGCCGCCTCCTCCCTGGTATTGGAGGTAACCGGAGACTCCCACCTGTAACACGCCATGCAATATAGCTATCTAACTGTCTGCTTACAAATTGACGGTTTAAAATTGTATCATTTCTATCGCATGAAGAAGGAATGGATGTTAACCTGAGAAAATTACACATATTTCCAGATAGTCCCGCTACATTAAAGGGATATTCCTAAAAATATTTGGCTATAGTACTTTTGTCTTCCATATTGACGTATACTTTGGTCTCTTCAAATTATTTCTTATGTTTAGTTACCTTGGCTGAATTATGATGAAATGGTTCTCATGATCATGATGATGCTTGCAATATTACAATTATTGATTTAAAACCGGAACCCAAAATATAACATGTATCGACTCAATATAGGCGCAAAAGTCATAAAAACGCACAAAGTTTGGATATAAAATTTATGTAGGAGCTGTAAAAATGACCATATATAGTAGTAATGATAATTAAATATTGAATTCACACACACTCTCTCTCTCTCTCTCTCTCTCTCTCTCTCTCTCTCTCTCTCTCTCTCTCTCTCTCTCTCTCACACACACACACACACACACACACACACACACACACACACACATTTAAACTCCTGAATTTGGGATTTTCAAATACACCTCAGTGCTAAACAGTCGAGTATTTACTAGTAAAGTACTCACCTGCTATACTTTGTCGTCTTGCACGACCACCTTTTCCCACGCCCACTGATAAGTTAACCTGCAGTGACTGTCTCCTTCCTTGAGACTCTGTAGTTGATTGATTCATTATTCTCATTATTACAAGTAGTTTTTTATCTTGGTTTTTGTTTTGTTTTCGTTTGTGGTTATTAGCCACTCTATGATACACTTAATGCCCATCTAGTCAAATTAAGATACCAACAAAAATATTTTAAAAAGCTAATCTACATTGCTCAGTAACAACTATTAAAAGTCCCACTGACGACAGAATTCCCTTGTGTAAATAAATCGCTCGTGCCCAGGGTCTTGACACAATGGCTCCAAATTTGTTCAAATACAGCAATGGGTATTTACAATGAATATGTTAACATTTGAATGATGCCAAAAATGTAGAGTTAATGGGTACGGGGGCAATAGGAAAATCCTGTGAACTCAATTAACAGTATGTTCTCGTCAAAGACCCTTAACGTATTTTGCACGGCAGATAAATAGACGTTCTTTGCAATGTTCCACTCTTTAAATGGGACTCGCGGTCCATTCTTCTCGTTTTGCAACAGGCAGTTGTCAACAGTAGCTGTCTAAGTTATTAATTAAACATAATGGTAGAGATTTCTCGACTTCCCTTCGCATGCGTGTGCCATGGCCGCACAATATCAACGAACGAAATGCAAAGAATTTACTCTTCATAATGGTGAAATGATGCCTTTTAATCAAATTTATTAATGTCATTATAAGCTCGGAACTGTTCTCAAACCAATTTGGACACAATTATCTGTGTTCTTAAGAACTTCTTGTCAGTGAATTAATACCAAATACTTACGCCGCCTTCCAGGCATGCTTGTGGTGCCACTTTCTTCGCTACAATAGTCTTGTGAACTGAGGGGCCAACCAGAAGATCCAAGTCACAGACGAAAAAGCTTTGAATTACTAACTTGTCAATGGATAGGATGCAGAAATGGCTCCATTCTTCTTACGCAACATATTCCCAATTTTCTTAAGGAGAAGCACTTTTACACTCAATTAAAAGTACTTTTGTGGTCTTAAAAAATTGCAATTTGCGTGCGCAACCAGTTCCATAGAAGCTTTTTTGTTTTATAAGAGAAACGTGCTATTACTTGGGTTACTAAAAATATCATCAACGAATGGCCATATACGATCGGAAAGTGAGCAATTAGCTTTTAAAATGTACAATATGTGCCACCAACTTTTCAAAACTAATATCCGTTACATAATTAATGCCATATTTAAGCTATTTTTCACAAGTTAAATCACCCGCCTAACCTTCATTGAAAAGCATGATGAAACAATTATTGGATGTCATGCATTGCAACAAGTGTGGATTAGTCAGAATACTCCAAACTTATTGAAGTAGGTGCGGGATAATTCAAATGTTGATATCGGCGTGAATTTTTCAGAACATATGCAAGCTTGTTCGAGTGGGTATGGATTTTGGTCGTGTCTCTAGCATGGTAACCAAAAAGTACATTAACAATGAAATCTTATATATGGAATCGTCTCAAAAGTTTCAATTTTTGACGGTGTGTTAGGACCGTCTTAAAATGTGTATTTACAATAGTTTATATGCTTTGTATTTCGTGATAAAATTAGCATTTTTGGTGCAGTTGCATTTGGTGTGTAAATGTATTTGTCAGGAAGTCGTAGATAATCCAGGAAGGTCATAATATAAACTTTTGCACGGTAAATGTCGCATCAGATAATTTTGTAAATGATACCATTTACCCTAAATGAGTTTTACGCGAAGACACACTCCTCTGAATGAAAGGAATACATACAAAATATTTGAGCTGTTGTTGAACACACACACACACACACGTGTGTGTGTTTGTGTGTGTATACAGACAGCTTCTAATCTGTGCTAATTTACAAAAAACATGGATGAACCTATAAAATTTGTTGCAGCATTATATCATAGGGGCGTTAAATTTCTAATTGCCAGAGATGAAGCTGTGTATATGTTTTATTCATTTATTTTATTTATTTATTTATTTATTTATTTATTTATTTATTTATTTATTTATTTAGTTCGTTAGTTAGTTAGTTTAGTTAGTTAGTTAGTTAGTATTCATTCATTCATTCATTCATTCATTCATTCATTCATTCATTCATTCATTCATTCATTCATTCATTCATTCATTCATTCATTCAAGTCTATCCACATTTCTGCCCCCTCCAGTCGTCCGGGTGTGTATAAAGTTATGCACAGACCTCAAATGAAGGTATCGTATATTTACGTGGCACAATTCACATGTATGTAAGTTTGTATTTTGAAAATAGATTCCACCTGTGTGAATCGACAGACTTACTGCGGACGTGTCTTGAATCTTAATATCGACGGAACCTGGATTCAACTATGTGGACTCCCTCATGCAGTAAGTAATTTATGGAGATACATATTCACGTGCGCGCTCTGGGGGGGGGGGGCGGATTTTACACAAATTTACTGCACTGAAGTACATAAAAAATTACCAATTTCATTTCTGTAGGTTACCTTAGGCAACATATATTAGAAAACAGTACGTATTAATGAACCTACATGAGTGCCTGTTTGGGGAGGGGGAGGGATTTATAAGACAGACGGTGATTTTATCAAAAATTAAAAATGTAAACAATCCAATTGGCCCTCTTCCGGTTCGTACCTGTAAGACAGGTGTTTACTACACAGAGGTCAAATGTGGCGAAGGAAAGTAATAAAGTTCCCACTTATCCTGTAATGAGTTTGCAACATGTTTTGCACATCTGCACCTTTTATAGGAGGCCATGCTTATATCATAAATTAGCAGAGCAATAGAACTCACTTTGAGCTTTGATCTTTTCAATATTACCTTCGTGGACGGCATGGTCTTGAATATATGAATAAACATTAAGTGTTTATCGTGTAAAGCTGTAATGAACAAAATTTGCTGATGCATTTTTTTTTTGCTGTGCGGTGTCTAATTTTGATAAATAACCGACGACAGTCGGTATAATAGTATGGTATCAATGTCTGGTTATTAAAGGACAGCTTCTCAGGATATTATCTTTGGAAAGCGCGGGTGTGCCTTTTGCTGCCCGCCATTAAGATGTGTACTACCTCCTTTGAGACATTTGTTGAGTGCCAATGTGAGAAAAAGAAGCTGACAGATCATTTTGTCGCCCCCCCCCCTCTTTCAAATCATAACTGTTGATTCGATTAATAGGCGTGAAAGTTGAGGAGACCAATGCACTACAGACCATTTTGTTGCCTGCTATATGGAAGCTATTTCATCGATGCAGGGCCGACAAGACGGCGCTGAGGGGCCGACTGCAAGTTGAAGCTCTGAAACCATCTGATTTATTGTCTTGAGTTTTTTCATAAAACAACACAAAACAAAACAAAACAAACAAACAAAAAATCAAACAAAAACTCGAATAAATGAATGAATAAATAAATGAATGAATGAATAAATAAATAAAAAACACACAAACAAACAAATAAATAAATAAATAAATAAATAAATAAATAGATAAATAAATAAATAAATAAATAAATAAATAAATAAATAAATAAATAAATAAATAAATAAATAAATAATCATACACGAAACTGCTCTTCCTGAAAAGATAAGGCACATGTGTCTTAGCAGCTATGTTCATACCGACAGCTCGATATTATCTAAGAGAGTGTATCTTTATTTCGTTTTTTGAGAATTTAATGAAAAGAAAGCTACACCGAAAATACTATTCCTTTTACCTTTTACAATTGATATACAGTTAAACGAGAAACATTCAATTTGATTAGTTATAGTAGCATGTATTAAGTTTAGATAAATCAATTTATAAAAATATCCCCACACAAAAAATACTATTTGTTTTTAGCTTTTACAATTGACACAAATTCAAGCAAGAAACATAGTAATAGTTGTATATTTACCTTCAGATAATCATTGTTTCAGTTGTTGAGACGATAAGTCGATAAGCACCTCCAGATATCCGCCTTCGTCGTTGTTCCCCATTATCATACACCTCAAATGTATGCCTTGTCGTCTCGCGAGAAGAAATTATATAGAACATACAATGGTGAGAGTAAACACCATTTTTTTCGGATGTTCTCCTGGGGTAACCTCAATAGGTATCGCGGAGACAAGCAGACCACCGTAAACCATGCAGCGCCGCCCTTGGTACGGGTGTCGTAGGACTAATGAATCATTTCACCTCCAAGTGTCCATTTGTGTATCCTTTTTTTACCTGAGTTGAACTGAATTACAAGTTTCCGTGCCACTTTTTATGTTTGTAATCTAGGTTATTATCGGACTTGGATATTTGGATTACTAATGCATACAGCCATTAAATGAAACGTAGGACGACACTGGTGGAATGTCAGGTATAAGATATGAAATGCATATTACATTCTCAATTTGGAATATGACAACAATGGTTACTACAGCCTGTAATATTGGTGTTTAGGTATAGCACAATGCGACCAAGTGAGATTTTGAAAGTTGTCCCGCGGGACGATACATTTTCTCAGAAGTCACATGCACCAAGAAAAGTCATTGGACACAAATCGTATTTTAATCTTAGTGTCGAAAATTCATAAAACTTCATATGTGTTGCATGATATAAACTTTATGTGAAACTTGTGGGACAAACAAACGGCAGCGGCATATAAAGAAGCATGCGCCTATCGCAAAATATGATTCGGCTTATATATTCACACAGTCAAATCACTTATATTACTATTGACGTGGAATCCTTACGACTGAGTAGGCCTGTAGCTTTGCTTCAAGATTTATATTCTTACTTTGAATCCAATGGGTTCATTTTAGAACAGTTGGCGGCCGTGGTGGTGGTTACCATGTGCTAAATAGAGTGGTACAGTAAGTCAATGTAATCAGAGTTGATCAAGACCCAAAATTATGTAAAACAAAGCTAATTTTGAAAGATGACTCGTTGAAATGCCTGGCACCTCATATAAAAATCACTCTTGCCTCATGACTTCACGATTGCTTTTAAATCATGTGACAGTTTATTCGATATTCAACAATTAGAAACAAAAGTTACGTTTCTGTTTGTAAAAATTAAGTTGTATTTCTGGTACATTTTCTTCCTACAACTCACTCGCAATAACTGTGCAAACGCAGACTTCAAGATAAAGGGTTAACGTAGACATCAAATAACCTGTCGGTCTGTCGACCGGTGTTAAGGGTAAAGGTTAGCAGATGTGACCAAAACAAAACTCGATGGCTTGCTTTGACCTTACAACGGTACAGCAGGAAGACATATCAAACCAGAACAAGTTGATTTGCTTGTCAGCAATTCAGTCTGTGTCCCTGTAAAACTTTTAAGGATTGTCTATTCAGTATTTATTTAACTCCTGCAGCAATAGTCTTCACTGAACAGTTCATAAACCATTGAGCTGTGTCGGAAACCTTTAAATTGAAGTTAGAATAGCAACTCCATGTATTATAGTTCTGAAGTAATTCAAGACTTGAATTTGTACATTTGCCTCATTTGCATGAATCAAACTACAACAATTTTGATTCATTGTTCATTGGATGCAACTATCTCACAAACCAATCAATTGAAGTTAGAATGGCACCATGTCTATAACAATTTGAACTCGAATATTCAAGATTTTAGTTTTGTGAATTTGTCTAATTCGCATAAATCTGAATGCTACAACTTTGTTTCATATTTCATTGGACGCAGCTATGTCACCACCTATCATATGAAGTTGGAACGGTACCTCTATCTGTAATAGTTATGAAATTATTCGAGATTTATATTTTATGTTTTCTCCTAATATGCACAAATTAAAATTCCAGAACTTTTGTTTGGGGCCCATTGAACGCGTCTATATCACAAACCTGCGAATTACAGTTGGAATAGTACTTTTACCTTTCATTGTTTCGAAGTATACAAAATTTCAAATGGCCCTGATTAGCAAAAATTAAAATTCTACAACTTTTGCTTGTGGCTTATTTCATGGGCCTATAGCACAAACTTATGGATTTAAGTTGGAATGGTACCTCTACCTCTAATAGTTTTAAAAATATAAAACATCTAAAATTTCAAATGGCTATAATTTGCATAATTTTCAAGATGTACACTATATTTGAACCAGATGATTCATTTCACCTCTAGGTCAATCACCATGTCGTTTGGTACTCTTCGTAAGAATAATGTCGGAGAAAAACTGGACAATAAATAAACAGATAGATAGACAGACAAATACACACACATGCATAAATACATATGTACATACATACATTATTTGAGGGAAAATTGTCAGTCTGTGTTAGCACACAAACATAATTTTGCGTTATTCGTGAGAAAAATTAAAGTTGTACCACTGGTCCGTTGAGTGGTTTAGAATATACTTGGATGCAGCACCATCATCACATTTATAGCACAGAATGTCATGTCATGTATACCACGCCTTTATGTATAAAGTGTGATCTTTGCGTGCCATAATGTGAACCAGACAGCACCTGTTCTAATGAAATTTATGACAGTCTTTCAACAAGCTAGTTCGTGCGTTAACTCAAGGTAGTTCAATGCAAGCGATTTGTAGGGGATCAAACCGTGTGGCCTTAAAACCATCCGGACAAAATTATTGAAAGAGCTTCAGAAATTGAGCAGTAATCTTGCTATATGCAGTTATTCTTTCGTTTAGATACAGCATATATGTCCTAAGGGATGATTTGTCGTAAACATGATTGGCATTGTACGCATTGCGCCATGTAACATGTATATATATATATATATATATATATATATATATATATATATATATATATATATATATATATATATATATATGAGTGCGTGTGTGCCTGAAACAGCACATATTTAATTCAACTGATTGTTCAAGTGCACGGTGAGTGAAAACAAGAAAGCTTTGTACCATCAGTGGTTTGTTTCATTTGGTCAGAACATTATTTTTCTCCACATTTTGCGGAAAATGACGTCCATTTTCATTTGCAAATTAGAGGAATTTAATCTCAAATTTCAGCTTGGTAAACAATTGTTTTGGATTTAGTACATTCGAATTATCAAAGCAAATTAACCAACCTTTCCTCAAAATGCCTCCTGTTTCAAAAATAGCTGTATATTGACCATTTGCGACTGGTCTAGGTTAACTTCAAACATGGTGGCAATGTAGCTTGCGTGGGTCTCTACCAAGTTTGTACAAACGGTCACGCTTCAGTGATTTGTAAACATTTTTATGATTTTTTTTTGGTTAATTTTTGAAGCAAATCTTAAAAATATTTTCTGTAAAACAGCTCAGCCAATTGCTTTGATACCACACATGAACACTCCTAGGGATTCTTAGTTCGTAATTTTTTCACCAGGTGGCAATGCAATGTTTAGCTCAGCTGACTTGCTAGTCAGACTGAGCGTTTAGGGGGTTCAGTTGTCCGTTTTTGAAATACTGCTAAATGTCATATGCACTCAGCTGTGGTTCAACACAGGTCTATTCAGCGGCAACCTTGATTGTATGGGACAAGCGTGGATCAGCTGAGCATGGGCTGTTCATCCAGCCCCAGCCCTCTACTTCAAATTTGTCTACTGCTGCAGTGATGAAGTTTCAAGGTCAGATAAAGGTTCATGCAAGGTCATTAAAAAATTGTCCAGAAAAATCACTCACATACTTAGAAACAATAGATTAATTTAGATTTTACATTTTTGGCATATTTTTTCATGTATACACTATGTATAAATTAGCTAAAACTCTGATATATTGTGTGTGCTTCAATACAAGTACTTTGGTGCCAGGCTCACATTTTCTGTTCACGTACATTACCCATTTTCTTGCAATATATGCACACTGTTTGAATGTACTTTGTATGTACTTATAACTCATCATTGCTGAATTAAAGATTGAGTCAAGTTTTCCACTGTAAACTCTGTGCAATGCCCGTAGATTGCTACTACGAAAGCTGCAGATTTTGATTATAGAACCATAATATTGATGGTAATGAGATCAACGATGGTTACATATAGCACTGAAAGAGCTAACACCACATGAACTGGAATTTCGTAATCAAAATCTACGTTCATTAAATACAAACACAGTAATACTCTCTCTCTCTCTCTCTCTCTCTCTCTCTCTCTCTCTCTCTCTCTCTCTCTCTCTCTCTCTCATTTTTCAGATAAACAAAGCAGGCACTGTCTTAATAAGCAGAGTGCTCCTAGGAAGGCTGTTGATCCAAGAGATTTTCGGGGAATGTCGGTGGGCCTGTTTGTGTGTTATTTCTCCGTGTGTCTTTAAACAATTGATGCCCTTAATAGATCATAATTTCAAGTCAGACACTGTGCTAGTCATTTCATAAGGTGCTGTGTCGATATTATTATGCATATTAAAATGTTTTGGCTGCATCCCACACATACTTCTTCTTTTCATGTCTGGTTCCAAGCTTGCCCAGCCATAATAAAATACTGTAAGTACATTTGCATACACATGCAGAATACTCACTATTGCTGTGGTGATGTGGCAATATAGTCTTACTTATTTCATAAATTGTATGCAGGTATGATTTTCGTTTAAACCTTAATGTGCTTCATTTGAGACTGAGACAACAGGTTTTTTCTGGAAACTTCTTGTGCTAGGGCTTAAGAAGTGCTCAGAGGAAACCTGATGATATGGGTCAAATTTTCCGGTGAAACTTCTGAATTAAATTGAACTTGGCTTGCAGGTACTTGAATGAAAGATCGCTTCATGAGGAACTTGAATCTCAGGTCAGTTTTACAGTGTAGGTTCAAACAGATATTTATCTGGCTCCAGTGCTGTATTAGAGTTCATAGTGTCACAAACACTTTATAGAGTGTAATTGGATGTATTTGTTCCCAGTGGCACGCATCTATGGTAGTTTTTTTAGAATTATGATTTTTTTCAAGTGGCATGTAGAATCTTGTGCTTTTAGTTTCATTTTTCTTAAGTATACTAAATCATGCTTCTTAGGCATGAGATCTTCAAAAAGACTTCCAAACTTGCAAAGGTGTGATTTTATTTATTCTTAATTTATGCTTTCATTTTTATTTCCAAAACCAAGTTTTTTTTTTCAAATTCAAGTGATAAATGCTAAATGCTTGTATGTACAGTATATGAAGGAAGAATATTAGCATTGACAATATGATGCTAGTGAGAACATTGTCCTGACATTAACATATCAATCTTTAATACTGGAGTAAAAGTGTGCAATATATATTCTAGTAAATGTAATACCACTATAACATATGTTGTCTTAATCACCAGGGAAATTGTCATTTAAATGTCCAAAATAAAAAGCCAAAACCACCTTGGTCATTAACACACTTTGAATGCAGTGTATGGATGTCCTTTTGCGTACGGATTATGAAAATTTCTCAATTTTTTTTTCCTTGTGACTTTCTTGATCACATTTGTTGGAGTCTTTATACAGTCTTTGCTTAGCTTTGATCTGGTGTTTGGAATGCACTTGAGAAGCAGAAAAAAGATTGATTATGCCAAGCCGAATCAAGGTACTTTTCTGACATAGAGGGTTGTGAGAGTGTTGGTGATTATGGTGATGCTGGCCAAGATAGTACTGATACATATGTACAGTTGAACACAAAAGTGAGTAATCTGTCCAATGTGAGACTTTCTTCTGAGGTGGTTACTGGTTTATTGCAGAAAGGTGATAATGTTGATGCCGACCTTTATGAAAATGAGGAAAGCGAAGGATGTAAAATGGCCACCTCTGAGCATAACATTATGGTGGAAGATCTGGATTCTCGTTGAATCTCATCTAAAAGCAAAGTGACATGAAACAGAGACTGCTTCTGTTGAAACAAAAACAATTGGATTTAGACAATTTGTCAGATCAATATGGTCTATGCATAAGTTCACGGACCATGATTTCTTCAAAAATAGAATTTAGGGTGGCTGAAAAAGTATTTGAAAGACAAAGGAATATCAGTTGATGGAAGGAATAAAGTGGCACTTTTAGTTTTGATATTTGTCAGTTTGACGTGTCTTCCTGGTATCAACATTACAGCCCACTACACAACAGTCAGTGGTGGTTTACCATGATAATTCGCCTTGTCACTCAACGTTCTAACTATCAATGCTTTCCTTACTCCCTCCGCCAACGATCTACAATGGTGAATTTGTTTACACATCCAGTTTTTGGTCCATTTTGTGCTTTTCTGTTCATGTTGACACGAACAAAATTGGTATCCGCCATCATGCATTATCGTGACCACTTTTGAGTGCACACCACGCTATTTGGTAGCAAAAAATCAGCCCGCATGCCTCGCTTTCATAATGGGACAACTGTTGGGGTTTTCCCACTTGGTGAACTTATGCATAGACTGTATTGGCTTCTCTGTTGTGGTACCAGCCAAGAAGTCCCAAGAATCTGATGTCAAATGGTGTGGTAGTGCGGACGGTAGGGACAGCAAGTCAGCCTTGTGATCTACAACTGCCAATGGCAGTGGAGACCAGGTTAATACTCATTCTCTCCGGGGTTTCCTGATGTTATGAAGCATGCCGATGACATTTTAAGGCACAGAGTGATACTTTGTGTTTTGCAGGAGATGACTATAGACTAATGCTTCTCGTCAGACACATGACACAGCATATTCCTCCCACAGGATCCAACATGGTGGCAATGGTATTTGTCTGAAGACCAACAGATATGACAAGTGCAAAGTGAGGAGTGGTAACCATTTTGGATGGCAAGTCAAAAGGGTTTCATAGAGTTTCCAGAGTAGAGTGCCTAAGATTAGGGCAGTCTCGAATGATTCTTTTGTTTCAGATTCAGACAACTTTTGTACTTCTAGTTGTTCTTATACCCACTCTGGTACCAGTGTTAGGCCTGGTGATAAAGATGACAGCAGATCCAGGAGTCATAAAGCTAGAGCTAAGCGTGCTAAGGGTAAAACTAAAAGGTCTGAAAAAATTAGATCAGAGAGAAAACAAAAGCTGGTGATGGTGTGATTAGAAAAGAGCAATGGCCACACCTTACCTTGGCTTTACAATACGCTAGCAGGGATATAAGATATGATGATTTAGACTTACCTCTTTTTGTAGCTGGGTTTTTGGAATCCACTATTCCCGATTTAAAAAAATAAAAAACTGTGAGAATTTCCAACAACAAATTGTCTCATCTCAGAAAAATTTATGTATCATGCCTCACTTTTAGACTGAGAGACAACTATGTATTTTTTCTGGTTTTCAATTTATTCATTTTGATTTTTGGATATCAAATTACTACTTAAGGGCCTTTCAAGGTTACATCCTCCTCATGCTGTCAAACAGGCTGCACTTATGACACACAGCGTTTTATCTGATTTCATAGGCACCTGGATGAACATAACAATTTACATTCAACTTGTTGGGCTTTTTGTTAGCCTTTTTTGTCATGTTGCGCAAGTCAATTCTAGTTCTGTCTCATTTGCCTAAGTTTGACACCCAAAAGTAACTTGCTAGGAAATATATTTTGCTTTGTGACTTTGGTTTAAATGTTTGTTATTTCTGGTCAAAGACGAACATCAACTAGTTCGGCAAGAGGGTACTAAGGATTCCTATTTTTCGTATTCCTGATTCAATTTTTATGTCCAGTGGCAGCTGATGAAATATATAAGGTAGCTCCTGCTTATCGTAATGCACTGACCTTTGGTTTTAGTACAACCCCTCTTTTTTCTTGCATAAACTCGTATAGATTTGTGCGAGATTTGTTACATAAAGATGGTTATCAAGGGCATGATTTTTCAGTTTATAGTTTTTGCAGGGGTGGGGCCACTTCTACTTTCAGAACTGGTCTTTGGGGTGAGTTGATTCAGTTGCATGGCGACTGGCAATCAGATGCTTACGTTAGATATTTAGATTTTTCTTTTGGCTCAAAACTGAAGGTTAGTGCTGCCATGAGGGATTAAATTTTTTCCAAACATGTGTGAACAGGGCACATTGCATATTGAACATTTGTAGTTATCGGTGCATATGATAAGTTGAGCTGATACAGAATTCTGTAAGTTGTAATTTTCAGATATCGATTGATTTTATGTGTATCAGTTATGTTCAGTACATATGAGGGTACATTTTTTGCTTTCTGTTCACAATTAATAGTTTCACCACCATGAGACATCATGCATTTGCAGTTCTGTGTGTACGGTTATTATGATGGTACTGAAATTGTGATTTATGATGCTCAGTAGTTAGTCCATATTTTCTGTGTGAAAATTTGCTTACAGGCTGGATCAGTATTGTGAAAGGTATGTAAGAATGTTTTAAATATTTTTTGCCTTTATTTTTGACGGGAGAGTACTTGACAGTGTTTTCAAATTTAAGTATTTGGTTTCTTTAGCTTCTTAAAATAAAATTTATTGTATTTATATTTGAGTTTGTTTGTTCAATATTTTCATGTTTCACATTCGCTCTCAGGCCATGCCTCCGGTTGTCTGACAGGTCTAATGGCCAGCTCGGGTGGAATTATAAGCTATTATTTATCTGAGAATGGCTGGATTCAAATGAAGGCACAGCAAGCCAAGTCATATATATTGTTTCAAAGACATTTTTCTCACATGTTGATTAGTAAAACATAAATTGAAGTTCATACTGGACTTTTAATCCATGTGATAGTATTTCTGATATCCAGCTATTTCGCCGGTGAAGGCCACAGCTTTTTCAATGGAAGTAAAGATGTTATTTGAACGTTAGACTGGTTACGTAGACACGAAAGTAAACAACATATTTGTACTTATAATAATAAAACGACGTAGAACTTTTCATTACACGCTAAAAATACAGCCTAGGCCTACTAAGGAATTATTAAATTATTTTGCTTTACAATAGAGTCCCAGACAAAGCCTATCTCCAATCCATTATCCCGATTCATACCAGTTTCAGGACCTGTCTTGTACGTTTTAATTTTCATAGATTCACGTATTTTCCTTTTCCAACAATTGGGCTCAAAGGTTAAAGGTTTGCATTCTTTCCAAGATATTTGTTTTCCATACTCAAGACAGTGTTCTGCTACCGCCGACTTGTTAATTTCGCCTTGTGTAACTGCTTTCCTGTACTCAGAAATTCTTGCCGTTAGGGGCACCCCGTTTCACCGATATATGACTTTCCACATTTACAATCAATTAGGAAGTATGTACAATTAAAAAAAAAAAAAAAAAAAAAAAAAAAAACTTTTATCAATTGTCTAATGGATGTGACGCTTAAGGAAGTTCGTTGAGATAAACTATTATCGTCGCTAAGTTTGTTACATACAATTTCAATGGCTTCCTCGACTGGAACTTTCGTGAACAGTGATTTGGCATCAAAACAAATCATTAAGTCATTTGGATCCATAGATGTTTGCTTGATAACTTCCACAAAACTTCGTGAATTTTTTACATGATATTCTGATTTTCCAAGGATCGGGTTAATCATATCCGTCAAGTAATTTGATATTTGGTAAACTGGAGAGTCTATACAATTCACAATTGGGCGAAGTGGAACCTGATTTTTATGGATTTTGGGTAGTCCATAAATCCTAGGTGTTTGGCTATGTCTTTGATTTAATTTCCAATACGTATCTTTGCTAATCTCTGAGTTGTCTTCAAGCAACTTCAAAGAATTTGTAACTTTCCTTTCAAATTTCTTTGTAGGATTAGGGTCTAGTTTATCATATTCATTCTCACTTAGTAGATTATCCATTTTGTTTATGTAGACTCCTATATTCAGGACAAGTAGAGCATTTCCCTTATCAGCAGGTAGAATTGTGATATCCTCATTTGATTTTAAAATATTTAACGCCTTCTCTTGGGATATTGAGATGTTCGGCTTTGGTAACTTTGCTTTTTCCAAACTAGTGCACACTTCATGTTTTATCCGATCTGCTTGGTTTCGGTTGGTCATTGACTTACTTGTAAGTTCAATCTCAGATATAATTTCTTCATATGGAATCTTCTGTGGTGCAATTGCAAAACCTTTTCCTAAAGATAGAACATCTAGTTCCACTTCGTTTAAATCATATGAGCTGAGATTTACAACAGGATTTTTTATCACTTCATTGTGTTCTCCGACTTCACTTTCATCTTCAACACCCTCATTCATCTTTCATGAGTATAACTAATCAAATTTTTGTATTTGTCGTTTCTTGTATTATGTGAAGGTTTTACATGATGATTTAGTTGTAATGGAGATGATTTTGTTGTAATCTTCTGCACATAAATCATTTTGTAAAGACATTTTAAGATTTTCAATTTTCCTACTCATATGAGCCCTTTCGTGGCGCATATTTTATTTGGTCCCGAGCGAGCGCTGCATTTGTTCGATCAATGATTCGTTGTGTATTGTCCCTATTTGGTTGATAGGAAATCTCAATTCCTTTTGGGCATATGTTGTTATTCCAGCATCTCTTTATGAAGGTCAAATGATTCAGGATCCTTGCCTCTTTGTTTTTGGCGACGTTCAAATGATCGGTGTCTTTGTAAATTTTCAGTCCATATTTTTCACAAATATATTGTTTCAAAGACATTTTCTCACATGTTGAATAGTAAATCATAAATTGAAGTTTATATTGGACTTTTGATCCATGTGATAATATTTCTGATATCCAGATATATAACATCTTTACTTCCATTGAAAAAGCTGGGGACATCACCGGCGAAATATCTGGATATCAGAAATATTATCACATGGATTAAAAGTCCAATATGAACTTCAATTTGAGCCAAGTGATGTTCTGCTACATTAATACAGGAGTGTAGATGGACGGGTCAGATGCCCTGGCCAGATTTTCCATGATTCTCCATAAAATTCAACAGCTCTCATGCTGTCTCTGTCCCACAGTCATCCAAGTCAATATTACCTGGTGCCTGTCTTATTTCAAAAGAGATACAGGGGCATTTGTAGAGGGATTTGTTGTCATACAGGCGCTGTGAGTCAGGTATTGGACAATACAGGTATTTCAAATAAATGTCTGTGCAATGAAATGACCTACTGTCGCATCACATTCGACCAAATGTCCGAACAATGACCCATTAATCCGTGTTGATGGATGCACCACACGCGGAACAAACTGAAGTCTGCATGGCTCTACCTGACGAACCACAGTCTGTTCACTCCAATTTGGCAAGGGCATGAATATGTAAGTGGGGCTAACTGCTGTCAAGAGGCTTGGAAGTAGTGCCTGACTGTGGGAAATAACATAGCACGTTTGGTATTACTTACCATGTGTATCATTGTGGTATCATCTGGGATCAACCTACTGAAACATGTCTGCTAGTCTTGGACACATTAATTTGGTATCATATGAACCTTTGTGCTGCCAATTCTCCTCAAATGATCAATGCCTGTCTGCTAGTCTTGGACACATTTACATTTCGCTGTCACTAACCAAGTGTATATTCCTGGTACCAGACTTGGTCAACTGACCCATACCTGTCTGCTAGTCTGGAATACATTAAAATTTTAAGGATAAAGAAAGTCAAAATAATTGTTGCCTCAGAAAAATTGAATTTTATCCGTGGGGAAAGTTAATTAAATGAAAATAATACGAGTATTTCTGTAGATTCAATTTACAAGACTAGTTGCCATTATTATGAGAGAGCTATCTGATATATCTAATGGTTGCCATTATTATGAGGGTGTTATCTGATATTTCTAGAACAAAAGGTATATTTAGTACAAGGTACAAGTAAAATGTACAATATAGGCTTCAGGGAAGATAAGAAAAAGCTTCAGTGTCAATGAATATGCTGCAGACTGAACGTTACCATCTACATTTTTACATAATTTCAAATCCATTTCAGAAACAAAGCAATAATTGTCAGGCTAGCCACACAATCGGATGGTTGTTAATAAAAGGGGTTTTAAACCCTAGACGAGCCAGTATATTAATTAAATACATGTATATTTATGACACTGGCACACAAGAATGTATTTGCTATAAAAACTTTGACTTTATGTGTGCTTGTTATTGATCTGCAACAGTTATTGTTTTGGAATGATGTATGCTTTTGCTAGCATGACAGGATATTAAACCTTCATAATGGTTAGTGTAAGTACATTTGGTTTGCAAAACCTGTCCTGTCACAAATTATATACTAAAATGCTCTATTGTTACGAAGATGCTCAGTATTAAGACACAGCATAGTAAAAAGTGGTGACTGCACAGCCATTTATGCATGATCACACATAACAGGACATGATTCTAGCTGAAAGTTCGCTGACAAAATGAGTCCAACTTCTTAAAAAAGGTGTTCATTTGCTGTTGCAAGTTCACCCTTTTCTGGTATGTTAATATTTTGAAAGCTGACTTGCAACTGTCCTTTCCCACGCATGGGTGTCCATATAGTTAATCATGAAATTTCGCCACGTAAGGCTTGTACCGGGATAGGGTGCTAATATTAAGAGTATAAGATAAGCAGGCTTAGCCGGCATAGGTATTTTTTTTACAGGCAATGGAGATGAGAACGCAATTGTGCACAGTGGCGCCACTTGTGGGGGAAACCCTAAAATGGCAATTGACCATGCAAGAAATCACTTTGTGATAGAGTTGTTCAAAGCAAGCTGGAGAGCCAAGATAGATTTAACCACTGAAAATTACTAAATGTTTCAGTTACTTTCTCAAAATGATACACGGCAGTCATCATGTGGCAAATAATGCGAACTGGAAGTTTACAAAGTTTTATTGAAGACAGTATGTGGGACTCTATTTTGTCATTGGATGTACCTTTTCATCTGTAGTAATCGCTATCAGTGAAAAACAAACAAACAAACAAACAAACCAATTCAAAGTGGCCATGTCATTGCATACTAGTATTCGAATGTCTTGCCAGCTCGGTATGAACAGACTGTAGTCGGCTATTTTACTTTATGGGTCGACTGATAATTTCATTTATTGGTGAATTGTAGTACAAATTATTTAGACATTTATGTTCAAATCTGTGTGCTAAAATGCACTATGTCAGGAAATGAATTTATTGATGCTAAACAATGCGATAATAACCGAATAAGAGAGACATGAACCATCCTTCTCCTGTAACACATCAGGTTATCAATGTGGAATGCATGAGTGAACTTACCCTTGACTGAAACATCTTGATAATAGCATCATTCTTAACAGTATTGAAGTGACACTTCACTTTATTCACACTAGCCATACATTGTCGACAATTATAAACACAATCTCTTTCAACTTTCTCCATGTCTAAATGTCCATATAGCACATATCGGCGAGTCGTATATTAGCCTCTGAGACAAGCAGATTTTCCGGTTCCACGTCGAGGAATTATATCTTGTCGCATACAGGAAATAATATATCCCTGTTAAAGTCTGTGATGATACGTTGGGCCTGCTCGCCGCAAGTCTCCAGCGCATTGTTCTGGCATGTGAGGGAGATCCTCCTGGCCCTATAATATAATATATTTATACACATAATGTACAATAAAATTAATTTGCCTGTCTTCTGCATACGTCAGAAATACGACATAAATGCTGGATACGCACCCAACATAGATCAAATTATACGTTGTCAGCACAATGTACATACTCTGGCACTTTAATCATCTTTTGGCCTGCACTTAAATTTCTACGCTTCAGCGAAATAATTCTATCACTTTTCCAGCCCCAGTAACCGATGGAAAATATGAATGGCTGTTCTCATATGCACGCTGCCAGCACTTACAAAATTTTGATGTATTTAACGTTTCTCGTTTTACATTTGACCCTTTGTCAAAACGCTGATCAATGAATATTTTTCCCCAGTTTAAGTTTTGTTAAAATAGGGACAGAATGTGATCGAATCTAAAAGTGTCATACCTGCCAATCTCTGAAGCATTTACTTACATACGGTTATCTTAATGTAGTCAATTTCCAACTGCAACGGACTGCTCGCCGAATTGCTTCTCATTAAGATTTTAAATTGCTAAAAACTTTATCTGACCACAAATGAACGAGGAAATGGCAACCGCGTATCCTGGGTGTAATGCAGCGGCAACAAAGTGAAAGAGAAATAAAGAATTCCCAATGTACGTGAAAGGTATATAGGACATGAGGGGGTTTGGTGTCACAAAATGTGCCTTTTTTAGCCTGGACTAGGGCATTGTCGGGTAACCGTGGAACAAGTCGGTTACCCTGAAAATGTTTTTTCTCGGGTACCCTTTTCCAATTTTCAGTACGCGGGTACCCGGAAAAATTGCAGCCCAGCATATCGATATACGATAAAACCGATATCAATTTAAGTTGTTTAATTCCTTTTTTAATATATTATTGTGTCTTTTCCTGTTACATAAATATATGTCATCACAAGGCGGCAATATGTTTGAAGTAGATGCAGTATAAAAAAGTTACATTTATGATAATGTAGCGACCAAAGCCTGGCATCCACCTTTATATGGTTAGTTAAATACCCGAATTTCGGGTACCCGGGTACTTGATTCTGATACCAGAAAATGCGGTAGCCTGGACTTAATATTTAAGAAGGTACAAGTAATTTCGCTGGCATGTTTTGCAGCCCTCGTGTAGAAATGTAAACTGCACAAAGAACTATGGCACTTAACATGTCTTGCTCTGAAAGCTTGCCCCATTCCTGGGCACATTGTCACAATCCCGGGGCATACTTTCACAAACACTACACCAGACAATTTGGCTTCTAGAATACATGTATTTCTAACCTACTTCGATATAAGTACAAATGAAACATAATTTAGTTTATATACAAGGTCATTTTGATATTTGTTTGCCTTTTTGGTAGACCTAATCTCCCTGGATGTTGCACTTGGAGCCTATGGCCTGAGTGTCAGCCAATCTAGCAAAACATTTGTATGGACTATTTTATCAAGGCAAATTAATATTGCAATTACGCCCGTTCACAATCTGTGGTTTATAACTTGAAAACATCAGTTGTGAAAAATTAACTAAAGCATCTGGAACTCAAAATTGCTTGCTCTATCACTTCCTACTACTATACCTCATACACTTGGGCACGAATAACCAAGTACCCTTTGAAAGGTGAAAGTCACCTTGATTTCGGTTGTCAAAATCTTGCAATAAAATATTTTAGGTTCATTTGTTTGTACAAAGACTAATTCACAGTAAAAGTATCATCTGTCAACTGACCAACTGCCAGGGTAAATAAAGAAATGAATCTCCTGCCGGGCAAGTCAGATGGCGGATTCCTTTCATCTCTTTGTTTGCCATTTTCGAACGAAGGTCTATGTGTCCTGAATTGATATAACGATACTGGATTCATATTCTTTGTAAACCGACCCATCAGTAAAGTAACTTAATACCTTCAGTTACCACAAGAAACTGGAGAACATACGAATTGTCCAGGTCAACAGCTTATCTCGTCGCGCCTAGGGTGCCGTGCGGCCAAAGCACGACGAGGAAAGCCATTCACTCAGTCCAAATTTAGCGCTGCTAGATTCAAATTCTAAAATCTTTGAGTAAGTGAAGCTGAAGTTGTGATGATACAGACATCCAGTCTGCTATCTGGAAACGACAAAATGCATCTTCTTTTCTATATTTTTTAAGATGTATGTTGTCACAGGCCATAGCTTGCCACGAGCTGTTATAATGTGCCCCGAAGTACGTTACCAAATTGGCAGGCCAAAAGGTCACACACGAAAAAGGTGCCTTCATACAATTTTATGCATGGACACCAAGTATAAAACGAAAGTTTCTTGTGCAATTCAATTTCAGTTTATATGCACTAATCACAAATAATCTTTCGTTGAAGACAGAAAACATTAATTCAACCAAAGTCAGAAATCTGCTACTTGAGTGCCTGCGGTTGTACCTGAATAAACTTGCATAGCTTTACGAAGGTTTACTGATATGGGCACATAAGGTAGCATCATATATGGGGTAACCTATGTAGTTTGCTTGGGGATGGGGTAGGGGGCAACTAGCACCCTTCTTCCTTTCTTATCCTTGCAATCCTGTTGTTTTACAAAGAAGACAATACGCCACACATCTATTAATAAAAATGGCTTACGCCACTTCAGCTTTGCGAAAGTTAAGTCACAATGCTGGGCTAAAAAAAGCAACGTTCCAACTGTTTCACTTCCACTTCCAAGTTTTGACCGGGTCAACAGCTTTCCTCAGTGCAACTTGAATGCAATGTGCCCTAGTGCGCCGAGAAAAGATGTTGACCTGGACCATTCTTATGCTTTCTTGTGGGCTCTGCAACTATAGACATGTTGGTATGCTTGAATGAAAGATCTGTTCACAAAGAATAGTAATCTAATTTCGTCATGTCGATTCAGAGAGTATAGAGCTTTGTCAAAAATGGCAATGAAAGAATAAAATAGACATGACCAATACTCACTTGCAAACGATCTTGTAGACTTGTGACAAGGACATGCCTTTCTTGACTTGAGACCGAACAGTTTTGGCTCGAGTAATTAAGCATTTGTAGATTGGCTTCATCTTGCTCTGATAACAATCCGCATAATAGCCGTACACTGATTAAATATATTAATGTTGGTTAATTGGATAACCCCGTAGATCCTTAATAATGAAAGGAAACAATTCTCATCGTATTTTAAAGGTAATATTTAGACAGATATGCAACATGTTTGTTTGCGCTTAGAAGGTTTTACGAATAAGTGATATGAACACATATTCATACTTCACAGCTACTATATTTTGCAAGCTGAACACATTTAACATGTACTTACAAGATCTTTTCATTATGCTGATGGACTCAACGCACCTTGAATTTTGTTCTACTCATTCTCATTGATAGTGTGTGTAAAATTTATGCTTTTCATTTTTTTTTAATTCTTTGCGATCATAGAAATATTTTGAAAATTTAAAGACGCCTAGAAAGGCATGTTATTAGGAAAGCGTTATGTGCCTGTTGAGGAAGGGCTTGATGGGTAAAGGGGCCCTTAACTCATTCCAAATAAAAAAAATATGACTGCGAATGTGCCAGAAAGCTCAATCAAGCCCACAAATTTACAAATTTCCCAAGCAAAAGCCCGCTAAGTGCTCCGACCCTCCAGTCAAAATCAAAGTCTCCTTACAACTGTATTCATTTTTTTTTAATCCGTCCCCCCCCATCTCTTCAATTATATATGTTTCTCCATTCATTGTTTCACATGACAATGAAATAAAAACTCACAAACGCGTCGCCAACAGAGCTTTGCCCACGCCAATTTGATTCTTTTAGCATCAATTATCATCCCGATGGCACGGCGGGTGGGTGCAGGGCAGGAACTTAACACCTTTGTCGCACACCTGAGTGCGAGTTCGTATCTTTTTTGCCTGCAAGAAAATGCATCTCTTTTAGGATAGCATTTTTAAATTTCACCCTCACCCCCCCCCCCCCCCCCCCACAATTTTCTTGAACCGGCAGCAGCATGATGTCAATGTATTCGCAGTTTATTCAATGGTTTCAGGCCCATTCTTTCATAGAAACTCATATCCATGAATACCGTATGCCAGACACAAAAATAGTATATTAGACATTACGGCTTGGCGTACACGCGCTTTACTGACCGGACCGCCCACAAATGACCAGGTATAAAATCGTCAACTCGACGCTTTTTCTTTCTTTCTTTCTTTCTTTCTCTCTTTCTTTCTTTCTTTCTTTCTTTTTTTCTTTCTTTCTCTCTCCTTCTTTCTTTCTTTCTTTCTTTCATTCACTCATTCATTTATTTTACATTTCGCACCACTTCAATGAAACTTATAGATGAGTCTTTGAAGATCTCATGGCCTGAGTCAAAAGTATTCCCAGGGCGCATGGCCGTTTAGTTGAGCGCCCAACCAATTCTAGGACAGCTGCTCACTTATATTTCTAACCAAGAATGAGTAAGGAAATATTCCCTTCACATAATTAATGTCTCATGAATATACGAAGATAAAAAAGGCGACCTTACGTGCACATACGCTCCAAGTATCGCGGGGATGCTCCCCCTGGAATAGGCACGGCGCCGCGTGGTGGATTCAGCTCTTTTGTGCATATCAACACACGCCCCTTGGGGTTGGGAGGACACGCAAAACTGTGGTGTAAAAGAGCTGGAGAGAAAATGGAAAAATTGTAAATAAGATCTGACTATAATGAGAATGTCTGAAGTATAACACGTCAAAGAAAGAGCGTCTAAGGAGGCAAATACACTTTGGTCTCGCAGACAGAGAATGTGTACAAGTATGTTTACCTCCGACGGGAGTTATGACTACCTGTACATAGACATATTGAACTGTCACTCAAGACGTGTAATAATACCGGCATGGCCGGTAAATATGAGACACTTTATGCGACAAAGTAAAGCATGAAATGCCCACTCCAATCCCCACCCCCAGGAGAAAACAAAACAAAACAAAACAAAACAAAACAAAACAAAACAAAACAAGCAAGCAAGCAAGCAAGCAAGCAAGCAAGCAAACGAAATCATAATTTTATTTTAGATTGAAGAAAATCTTTCAAGAGTCCGAAAACAGAAACCAATGCCAGGAGCACTGTAATTACGAAACCTGCTCATTCAATAACTTACAATTACTGTCTGCTGAGTCTGGTAACCATTTTGATATCCCACCATGAAATTCTCTGGATTGCCTCATGGCATTACGCACTTTTTGGGATTCGAAGTTGCGGCAACAAAATAATGTCCCCGAGAGATTTTGACTCAAGTAAAGCTAAACGATTTAAAGTATGCAAAAAACACGCACGACTGTAACTATATCTTTATTGACAAAGAAAACTGTACGCCTTTCACTGTCAGGCAAAAGGCATTGCCTCCATTTCGTTTTCCAGCAAAGGACACTGTATTCATTTGTTTATTCATTTGATAAAGAGAATTTAATTCATTTCTTTGCCAGACAAATATTAGTCTAACAATTGTTTTGTTTTTAGATAAAATATGTTCTACTCACTTTATTGTTTGTTTGTTTTTTTGCGATATGATAATTTGGGGATCATTGTAAATCAGATATGCGAAGTAACTTGAAAAACAACATACTGTTAAGTCCAGGAAGCCAGAATGTTTCAGACTAACAAATCCAACAAAAATTTTTAAAAAGAAAATATGACAATGCAATGTTCTGAAATGACTTGAGAATCGACTGCCATACGGCGGTAAGTTGCTTTTTCTTTCTTACTTTCTTTCTTTCTTTCTTTCTTTCTTTTTCTTTCTTTCTTTTTTTTAAGAGTGGAAACAGTAGTGTAGTCTCGTGTATGAGGTCTACGTTTTCCAAAATATCCAAACAAAATTACACACGGGTGTGTTCTATTGATTGAAGAGCCATAACAGAAGCACAACATGACAGTTTTCAACACTCAAAACAGGGAAATAAATAAAATAAAATAAAATAATAAATAAATGAATAAATAAATTGAAAAAAAAAATTAATTAATCAAAGAACAAGTACAAACATAGCATCTAACACAATTTTTTCCAATATATTTATCAAAGTTCTGGCACAAACTACCACTTCCAAGTGACAGTTGACTTCAGTTTACCAGACAAAGCTACATTTGTCAATGTCAATATATTTAACCCTGAAAGCCTGTGTTTGCACAAAGAATTAACAACGCTTAAATAAAACACGGCGTTCAATAGGTACCAGCATGGCAGTTTTCAAACCTTAAAACAGGTCCAACATTACAGCGAGAACATACGAGACCTGATGTAATTTTGTTATGCCGCCCGCAGGGTGTAAATTACTGATTATGACTGTAAAGCATACAGTATCACACTCACCGACAGCACAACAGAGAAGGGACAATGTGGCACATGACATCTTGGTGACTCAGTCGTTTACAGCGCTGGGTATACAGACCCACATCAAAGTGTATATGAATATATGTGTGACACACCATAATAATTTTTTTATTCACATACCACTCGTCTATTCATAATGTAGTACCACCTAATTATGTCTGTGTGCCAATGCAGACATATTGTTCTTCCTTTTTTATTTCTTTGTTATTGTCTTTTTTTTCTCGGGTTTTGCCAGTGACTTTCGTCGGAGAGCATGGTACCAGAAGGTCCAAATGTAGCACAGTCATTACGCTTTCAGTATAATTGTGCATCACTGTAGTATAGCCAAGATATTTTAAGCGGTGTAAATTATATACATCCAACCTTTTGCCGCTCAAATGGCCTTAAAGCGCCCGAATGTAATTGACATCTGTTTTAATTTTCCACTTAACACAGAATTTCAGTTAAATCTAAAGATAGCATAGCTTGAACATCTGTGATGTAAAGAATCTAGCATTGGGTGAAAGTTACAGACACCAGTTTTGGATATTTTTCATTGTTTTTGTTTGTTTCATCAGGCTTGTTGAGTATTAAAAGAGGCCACAACGTTATTGCAGCTGCAATTCAACCATTCAATGCAAGGTTTTGTTTCTCAAATACTTGTATTTGAAAGTAATTGCAAAAGAACTGTTGAATTGGAATGAAAATGCCTGCAATCGCGCTTTGGCCATTTTTTTTTTTTTACATCCATGTCTACAATACCCGTATTTTATCGTTAGCACTTGGTGCTCTTTCGCTGCTACAACATTGATCCAGGTCAACCCCAATCACATGTACGTTCGCAGTACTTTCTCGGATATGCAAAGTAAAGTAGTTCACGTCCTTTCAAGTAATTGACTTAAAGGAAACGACTTGCAATAATGAGGAAAGGTATCTGCAACTATTGGTAGACAGAAACGGTATGTTTTGGAACACAGGCAAAGTACGTGGAAAAACTACTGACCCAATAGTTATGAGCAAAACACGCAGCACTCGAAAAAAAGATTGGTTCCAAATTCCGTCCACATGTTTATCATGACTGTACATCCAATGGCCAGTTTATAAATTTTGTAGCATGTTAGATAATGGTAAGAGGGTGGGGGTAATTTTCATGATACCACTTTCTGTTGAGAATGAATGAGTGGATAATTAAATCAGGCCAGTTTGTTTACCGCCAGGTGTCATACCAGGGAGCATTCAATATTTATAAATCTTGAGATATTATAGGAAATTATGATAGATCAAGATTACAACTTTCTTTTATATGTATCTAATAACTGGATATTGTATAACAGGTATGTAGCTTTTGTGGAATTAAAAAGAAAATATTTACAGCATTTAATATTTTTAAATGTTGAATATGAACAAATTTGTAACAGACAGATCATCATGCCGGTCTATTTGTGACAAAAACTCCCATTCCTTGTGCATATATCTGCCTTAGGTACTATGAATTAGCCGCTCTCTTGCTGATATACAGATTTGCTGCTCAGCTAGCAAAATAGTCTTTTCTAGTTTTATATGCACCCACATTTCGATCAAGATTGCCTCTTTATTTGTGCGTACTTGTTACATATTACAACATATTGGGCAGTGAGTGTGACCTGGAGGTTATTTTGACATGTTACATCGACTTATATATAGCACGAACTCTTGCTGACAAGTATATACAAGACTGCTTTCTCATTTTTGTAGAAGAATGCATCGTACAACTTTCATCATAGGGAAATAGTAACTCCAGAATATGAGGGAAGTTCCCAATAGTTTCGACAACTGTACGACTCATTATTCTGCTTACAAAAAATGTAAGGACGGCGTTGCCATTATGCAATAACCATATATATCAGTGCAAGTAAGTCTCGACGGATAAATGATGCCAAACTGCCCATAATGTCATAAGTTCACAAAACGACACAGATATTCCTCTATTAAGCGTGAATTGTGCAAAAAGTTTCTGAACAACTCTTCTCCTTCATGTTGAACAGAAGTCCAAGGCCCAAATTGTCAGGTGCTGGTGTTGAGAATTATTGTCAACTTGTCAGTGATGACCATTTACGTAAGTTGAATAGTCCTATAATATTCCTGTTTGAGGTATTCAATTGTAAGGGTGTAAAATACGAGAATGAGTCACACACACATGCACTCTTTTGTGATATTAACAAGGATTTGACTGATGCTGGTAATTATGTCTTTTGTAAAATTTTAAAGAGGAAGTGCAACTTTCATTATAGGAAAATAGTAACTCCAGAATATGAGAAAAGTTCCCAATAGTTTCGACAACTATACGACTCATTATTCTGCTTACAAAAGATGTACGGACGGCGTTGCCAATATGTAATAACCACATATATCAGTGCAAGTAAGCCTCGACGGATAAATGATGCCAAACTGCCCATAATGTCATAAGTTCACAAAACGACACAGATATTCCTCTATTAAGCGTGTTGTACGGCTGTCCAGAGCTGGTCCATGCAAAAGTGAACATCAAATTTAACATTTATAACGACCGAGACATAATCAGATTTTTGTTTGTCAGCCAAACATACAACATTGGTTCTGAGAAGCATCATACATTTTATTTTTTCAAGCCTGTCACAAATCACTGCAGCAATATAAAGTCAGCTGAGCATTTTTCACACGTTTCTTGTTGATTACATTACACAAGAGCTTTCCTACGCTCATACTTAAGTTGCTTATGGGTACAATTTGACAAAGTAAAATGAAACAGCAATTGACACACAGTGGCACACATTTTGGTCATTTTCTTGCCATCGAAACAAAGGCGGCCTAGCTACCTGACCACGAGTGGTTGTTAACTCTTAACTCTTTCATTGCCATTTTCAGCAAAAGACGATTTGCTCTGAGTTAATAAAATGATACCAGATATATATTCGTCTTAAAACTTACCTATCAGGTACCAGCATGCCTACAGTTTTATTGGGGTTAAAACCAGGGAACCCAACCGATTGGTATAGTTGGCTTTTTTTATTAGGGTTATGGTGTACCTAACTCCCTGGAGCTGACCTTAATGAACATCGCCAACAATAACAATATGTTGCATGAGTTCCATGGAGCTGGGAAACATCTTCCTGCAATTGAAAAAAAGCAGATTCAAATATTTTTTCTACTATATTGCTTTTTTTTTTTTTAAACTAAAATTTGGTCCAAAAAAAAAACTATTGGGAAAGCGGGCGCAACCCTATTTGAATCCCTGAATTACTGGGATTTGTTTCAGTAAGACCAAAATATGTTCTGGTGTGTAATTTAACATTATCAATTACTATATCAATTTGGTTATCAACTTTGTGATTCCAAGAAGTTGCACATACTGTAGTACTGCACTCAATATGTACAGACGACAGAAGTTACTATGTTAGTTAGATCCATACCTGTCGCAGCATGCGCAGCCCAGTGTACCGTTGTATTGGGCACTACTATATCCCATCCTCTGGTTGCACCCTTAAATTGGTCACAGAGGGTAGCACAAAGGTCTAATGACCAGCTCTGTAGTATTTCGCTTGACCGGAGTGGTGGAATTTGTGGTAGGCTGAAATCCGTTACAGATAATTTTAATTCAGATTTTGCCATTATAAAATAGAGTGATTTGAATAATTAATTTTGGCCACATTTTTTTTTTGGGGGGGGGTCGGATTTTTAAAAGTGATATTCGGTGCGGACAGGTGAAAATCCAACATGACTGCGTTCAGGTGGAGCAAAGTCAAAAGTTTGGTGTTCATCATACATGTTAATGCCTCTGATTTTGTAAGTCAGATTTAAACTTAATTGGTGAGCGTAGTCTTCCATAAAGTTAAAGCTCTTACTCTTAGATACACCTGGATGTGTTATAATGACCGTCTATGGGAAATTCAATTTAGTGGTGCCACCTAAACGGCAAACCGGTGTTCAGACGTGAATTTTTAAATGTGGCCTTCAAGTTACAATTTATGCCTCCAAATTTCACCATGTCACCTGACTTTGTAATTACAGAAATTCTAACATGGCTATCTTTGTATGTTAGCACACCAGAACAAAATATATTTACATCTATGATGCACAATGGGCTATAATGACAGGGGTTTGATGTATTCACTGAAATACGCGATTTTTCGTTGTAATTTCGACCAGATGATAGAATTGGAGACCTTTAATTGGTATGCAGGTACAATTGATCAACCTGGAAGATGTTGCAATTACATAAATGATTTCCAAATGAAAATGTGCTCAACTCTAATTTCTCACGTCGCACCTTTCAAAACAACCGAAATACGGCCTAAATGGTCAAGTTTGAAGATCAAAACTGAGAGAAGTAGCCAGCTCATCACAATGACCTTCATGTTATTTCATGAAGTCATTGATTTAATGAAATAGAGATAACAACAAGTGCTTGTCATCGAAAATATTTGTTTTATGACAGCAGTATAAAGAAATGTTTTTCCATCGAAGAAACTTCATTTTTAGGGGTAGGGGGTACGATGAGGGTCAATAAAGCATCACTCACCAGAGTTTTTGTGTCAAAAATAGTTTATTGCCTCAAATAGTGACCATGTACACCATACAAGTAAAAAAGAAATGAAATAAAATGCTATCTAAGTAAAAAAGGATGGTTTTGTAGGGTTTTGGAAGAGTAAGCGGAAAATGTCAAAAATCGCATGAAAATCCAGTGTGTCGTAACATTGTAAATGCCTGATATTCCAAGAACACAAGCAGTCAGGAGATTCTTTTTCCCCAGCATACTTTTATTTGAAAGTACAATACATATAAACAATTACATAAGTCTTGCAAAAAGTAGAGGCTCCCTTAAATATGGTCCTTTGCATACAGTGGCTCCAATGAGTAAAAACATCAACAGGAGACTTTCCAAAACGGACAACTCTGTCTGTTAATGTACCTGCCCCCCCCCACTACCACTACATACTTGCCAAGAAAAAAGGCGCAACATTTACTGTAAGGGGGCCTAACCTTAAAAATATGGTGTCTGAAGACCAGTGTGCCCTTGTGAATACGATAATAATAGTAACAATATCTAGATATTTTAAAAGTTTAAAGTGATGTGAACATGTCTGTATCTAATACCATGGCACTGCTTAATAATTCCAACTTCCGTTAATTACGTGGATTCGAGTCTAGCAATATAAGATGTGGGTAGATGCACAACATCAAGACCGTACATAAGACAGGATACACCAGCAGTATCCTAAACAAGAATTTTAACACTTTATGTTTGTCGTCCGTAGTAATTTGTTTTTAGATTATTCAGACGAAAACATAAACTTTACTCAGTATACAATTAAGGTGGTCATAATCTGGGTGGAGTTCAACTTGCTCATATGAGAAATTTTGAAGCATAAATGACGGACCAGGGGTGATACCCTCCTGCACGTGCCCCCGCTGTACGAAGCTAATCATCATCATCATCATCATCATCATCATCATCATCATCATCATCATCATCATCATCATCATCATCATCATCATCATCATCATCATCATCATCATCATCATCATCATCATCATGTGTAAATCTTTTTGTACAGAGTTTATGGCAGCTACACCAAAACGAAAGTTCTATTTTTATCAGTTTTGGAGAACGTCATCAACAAATGGTATCTTATTCCACCAGATTTTACAATTTAAAATTAAACATTTTTAGAGTCCCTTTTGGAAAAAACAAATTAAAATCGGCCAAGACAGATACTATGAATATATCTGCGAGACGAAAACAGCAAACTACAGATCTACACATGGAAATGAATATTGCTAGAAATCCAAGCTGTTGCATGGGCCGGGCCATACAAAGAAAGGAGGAATTTCAGTTTATGCTAAAGAAGATCTTGCAGACTTGCTCAACACACAAGCCGCTGTTCTGCCACAACATGTCTACCTCCATGATGTAATAAACACAACTGCAAAATTAATTAGCTTGCACAGTCAGAATCTGTCTCATAGGCAACTAATTATCATATTGAATGTTGTCTACTATGAAAAGCTTGTTCTTGCAGCTAATAAACAACAGTCCAAAGAATTGTGCAAAAAAGTTCTGAACAACTCTTCTCCTTCACGTTGAACAGAAGTCCAAGGCCCAAATAGTTTGGTGCTGGTAATGAGAATTATTATCAACTTGTCAGTGATGACCATTTACGTAAGTTGAATACATAAGTTGAATAGTCCTATAATAATCCTGTTTGAGTTATTCAATTGTAAGGATGTAAAATATGAGAATGAGTCACACACACACGCACTCTTTTGTGATATTAACAAGGATTTGACTGATGCTGGTAATTCTGTTTAATTATGTTTAAAATCAAAAGGTTTGGTGTTTATACCATATGCAAAGGGAGTGACTGAAAACCTTCAAAGAATCTACACCAAGCATAACATAGCAACAGCTGTGAAACGGCACACCACCATATGGAACATCTTAGTCCATCCTAAATATCTAGTGTAAAAAATGAAAAAGTATGGTGTTATATACAAAATTGGTTGTATAAACTGTTCCAAATGTTACTTTGAGGAAACAAGCAGACAATTGAAAACTAGAGCAACAGACAAAAAAAAAGAAGTTGAGCCAGCTACCAACGTGATCGGTACTCGTTCACAAAGAAAGCACTCCACCGCAACAACAGTAAGCCAGCATCAACAGACCATGTAAGCCAGGAAAACCACATCATATGTTGGGAAGACATCAAGATCATAGATAGAGAGGGACAATAGATTTAAAAGACAAATGAGAGAGAGAGAGAGAGAGAGAGAGAGAGAGAGAGAGAGAGAGAGAGAGAGAGAGAGAGAGAGAGAGAGAGAGAGAGAGAGAGAGAGAGAGAGAGAGAGAGAGAGAAAGCATCATCAACATCAGACGTCATGACATCATGAACCGACGAGCTGGGGAATATATGGGACAGCATCATTTTTACTCTACCGAGATAAAGGGGGGGGGGGGGTTATCAGGATAAAAACCTGTATGTCGCCACACGCCATCTGGCCACAATTTCTGAGGATGTGTTACGATGTGACACGAAACTGTCAAAGTTAGTGAACAATTTCCAGCCGTGCTAAGAGAACCAATGTATTGATGTCTTGATTTTTGTTCTATAATACAATTGAGACGCATTTCTAGATACAACCTCACATGACCTCTCATTGCCCCCCCCCCGTTTGTCTCGTTATTGTAGTCGTCATCTCACTGTGTGTCAAATTCTCTGCTGTATGCTGTCTTTTCCCGTTAGAGAGATTTGAATCGGGCTTTGTCTTTTTGCCAATTGCTTACATATGCTGTACATGGTGTACTCGACCAATGAAATATGTTTAAACAGAGCTTTCAAAAGTTACAATGATCTATTTATGACAATGAGCAGTTTTTACGCAACTTCATCGTTACGAAGCCCTGTCAGAACGCACATATTTATCTGTTTTTACAAACTGTTCTCACATTAACTCATGAAAGATTTCTTTCATAAAAGACCTTATACAGTAATACATAAGATGTTGTGGTTAGTTTAGTTTAAACATGTTTATTTATACTGGATTACCCTGTAGTACAAAAGTTATTAATACCAATGGGTTCTCCAGACACGGAGAGACACACAATAACATTATATATATATATATATATATATATATATATATATATATATATATATATATATATATATATATACAATACGCACAAGACATTATAAACTATGTTACCATACAAATGTATACATGAGAAAATAGTGATATCATCGTATACAAATATCAATAGTCAATAGGACATTGAAAGGCTCAGATTGAGAATATAATGTATCGTAATGAACCTTGGCATACTATTCACTATTGACAACAGAAGCTGGGCGTAATTATTGTCAGTAAAAATCAATAAATAGCTATAATTAATTATAATTTTGGTTAACTTAAAGATATACGTTATAAGACCTACAGCATAGGGGTGTGTTTCTTATATAATTTGGTCAGTAGGTGACAGATCACAATTACTTAACCGTGAGGAGAGAAATAAAACTGCATGATTATGGAAGGGATTAGAAAACAAATCGCTGGCTTTCAACTACATAATTTTGTACTGCATCAAATCTGTATGTTGACAAGATCAGGTAGTTCCTTGCTGCCAAAGAGGAATATATGAATCAGTCTTTTGCTAGCTGTGTGGATTATCAGGTCAGGATGAACGCCAGGAGCTAAAAAGGTATTGCATTATCCAGTAGTTTCTATCGAGGGGAGGCATATTTAGGACAAAAAAGAAAGAAATGAGTAACGTCTTCAGTTGGGAAGGAGCAGGAGCAAGTAGCACTTGGAACTATATTTACTTTACAGAGGTCAAAGCTAAGCCTGGAGAAGCCTAGCTGTAGCTGGGTTAGGCAGATATTAAAAAACCAAGCCCATAGGTGAAAAGGTCGGGGACATTGTCCACAGCCAACAGGGTTGTCTTGAGTTTTGATTTAAAGATTTGGAGGGAGATTGAATTTCTAATGTCCATAGGTAAGTTGTTCCAAAGTTTGATGGTATCAGGGAGAAAGGAGCTGTCAAAGCGGAGAGTCCTGCACTAGATGGTGCGTACGGGTCTAGAATTACGTGTTCCTCGACTAAAGTTAGGACGTGGCAGACGATTGGTCAGATGAGGAGTAAGATCATGGGTCATTTTGTAGAACAAGATTAATTTAAAGTATTTGCGACGATTAGCCAGGGTAGGCCATCCGAGGTCTTGTAAAAGTTTGATATGAGAAGTGTGTCTCAGGGCACCGGAGCATATTTTGGCCGCGTCATGCTGAATATATTCGAGTAAATCTGACAGCCCTTGAGCACAGTTATCGAAGAGGACACATCCATATTCCAGAATTGGTCTAACCATAGAGAAATACATGTAAAGCCTGACCAGGGTTTTTCGGGAAAGTTTGAATTTAAACCTGCGAAGGAGAGCAATGCACTGGTTGGCTTTTTGACGATACGGGTAATGTGAGTATATCAAGATAAATTACTACTAAGAGTTATGCCTAAATGGGTGTGGGTGGTGGCCTCAAATATAGCTGATGGACCAAGATGAACAGGTGGAATGGGGGGGGGGGTGTAATAATTTTGGCAGTGAAGACAACAGATAAAGATTTCAGGGCATTGAAACTGACACGCTATAATTTTCCCCAATTTTGGATATGTAGAAGGTTTCTAGTTAAGTTGGGAGCAGATTCCATTGGATTTTGAAAGATTTCAAGCAAGCATCTGTCATCAGCGAAAAGCCTCAGATCACAGGAAATATAGTCAACAAGATCATTGATGAACACACACCCCCCCCCCCCCCAAAAAAAGGAAAGTTTGACCCAGTATGGATCCCTGGAGTGCGCCAGTCTCAATAGGCAACCGAGAGGACCCTTGGCCATGAATTACCACCCGTTGAAATCGATTTGAGGGAGGGACTCAGCCATCTTTGTTTTCTTATTTTTTTTCGATTAACGCTATAATTTTACCGCAATTATGAGAACCTGGTTTACTTTGAACGGACAGTGTCAACTTGATTAAGGGGTGTTGAACCAACAAGAGGTAGCAGTCCTTCATTTTTGCTGCGGTTGACGTCATCTATAGGTGGTATGTTGATACATGTTGTCGTTTTTGGTTGAATCTAGCATGAGCCACGAAAAAGTGACAAAATCACCCCCACTAATGGCTGGATAGCTTGTTTGTAGACAGGACCACATAAGCAAAATATGTGAACCTGATTTGTGGACTGAACCAAGAAAGTGAGTATTTGAGTTTAAAATGCTTCACAAGTACACTATTTGTAACCGCTGAGAAGGGTTCAGAGTACAGAAAGAGCAACAACGGAAAAGACCAGACCAGACTGATTCGGACAAGTTCAGATACAGCGTAAAAGTTGAGAGTCGGAAACTGTGCCATAGCCCAATATTTGTGCAAGGTTGTTGTGTTTGCATGAGAAAAAGTGATAACGTGCTTTGGCAATTGATACACATTGGCACCGTCAATGGCAAAGGACCACATGGCATGGAAACCTGGAAATTGTGTCCGTTTGATTGTCAAGTCCTGGAAATCTATTATCAGCACCCTGCACTAGGGAAGGAGCTATAATGAATGGGGCCCCAGTACGGAACCGAGACACTGATGATACACGGATAAATCAATCAGCACAACAGTTTTACTATTCCTCAGGGACAAACGACCTATTGCAGTTAACTTGACCGATCTAGTTCAGGCCGGCAGCCAGGCAGCCAGCCTATGATTATGATGGTGTAACCCAATTTTGGACATTTCCTTTGTTTCAGGCCTACTTATACGCTTACGATGTAAGCTCAATTGCGCTTGTACCTACATGTATTCTCGCTACATCATGCATATATATATATACTTAGATTATTATGTGCTTATACATGTATACATACACATATACCAGACTGCTTCATGCCACAGTAAACATTGCCCGCTAAACAGACCAATCTCGATGTTCTATACCCTCAACAAGTATAGTAGAGGTAATACTGGGCTTGTCCTGCTATGAGGGCAGAGCCTAGAGGTTCAGGGATAACAACGTGAACAAAGATTTGAACATAAAATGATGAATGCATGTACATATCAGCATAATAGTCACTTTTGTTACACCTGAAGATTATAAGGCACGGCACATACGAGTTTCATAAATCGGCCAAGGGAAGAAAAAAAAGACTCATGAAAAGTTATTAAAGTCAATTTTACATCTGTTCACGCGTCATATATCTTTATTAGAGCAAAAGCGAATCACCAGCCCATATAAATAACATTTACCTGTCACATTTCCTAAAGATCAAGTCAGGCATTTCAGGTTAAGCTCGAAATAATTCGATGACAGGATTTTGGTTAATTGGCAAATGTCGGAACATTTATGATTCTAGTAAACGCTTCGTCATAAATTCCAGATCATAAATTTAATGAAAATCAAGGTATTTAATTTCAACATGCTAATTTTCAAAATGATGGGAAGTATGGCGAATTAGAGTTATGTTCTTGCTCGAGTGGCGAAGTATAGGTCAGGCGTAAGGAACGTTATATTCCGAAGATTTATTAAATCTTCCAGTGCAAATTTGCTTTTCATGTAGAAACTATCAAAACAAACGTCTTTACCACACATGGTAGGTTATGCTTGGGTGATATCAGCGCCAAAAAATATGATGATTTCCGCATGTTGTTGAAAGGAAAAATAATTGATATTTCAGTCCAATGGGCCCAGCAATTTGCCTTCAGCTGAATGAATACATTGTGGCCTGTAATTTGCCTGAAAAGACGAATTATGTCCGTCCATATGAGATGGTCCTGCAGCTGTTCAGACCTAAACCTGGGAAGATGATCGCGCATGGTGGGCATTAAACATGTTACTGACGACCGGTATATTATGCTTGGACGTGTCCTGTGAAACATGTAATCGTAAGTGTTTGGAAAGAAAAAGACCCATAGTTTGAAAAATCACATATAGTAATATTTTATAACAAATATGTGTTATTGTCGTCAGGGGGCGTCATGGATAAGTGAAGATGGATACTCCAAGGCATATGGTCTTGTTCTGCCTCCAAATCGACTTTAGAGCTACATGTATGTCCTCGCTGAAGACGGCTCAGTTACTTCTTCGATCCCCCCCCCCCAAAAAAAAAGGGAAAAAAAAGGGGGAAAAAAAAAGAAAAAGAAAGAAAGAAAAAAATCAGTGTCGCCTTCCTTCACACTATGAAGTAGACGATATACTGAATGATACCGGCAGGTACACCGGGTATTTAAATAGACGACCTTCGTGTTTCCGATAGGAAGAATCTTGTGTACACGTGTACATGTTGAAAGACGTTAAATGCCTTGCAAAAACCAACATACAATTTGGGTGAAATCTCGTTTCCTGGAAGGTATTTATTTAGACACTTTTAATTAAAAAACAAGGAAACAAAAAACAAAAACAAAAAACAAAAACAAAAAATAATAAAACAAAACGAAAACAAAAAACCCACAAAAAACAAAACAAAACAAAAAACAAAACAAAACAAAAACAAAAAACACCCCCCTCAAAAAACAACAAAAAAAAACAAAATGATAATTCACACTGGCAATGTCCCTATAAAGACCTTTTTGTTGGATGTTTGAATGCATCTGTTTTGAACCATGGGAAAAACACCTTTGTGACCCTGATATTTTCGATAATCTATTGCAGGCAAGTGGAAGTTGAATTTTGACCCGTTAAATTATTGGTAATGATTAACAGGTGACTTCATGTTCGTATCATAGTTTGTGCAAAATTATTAATTAACAAACATATGAGAACAAAGCTATTTTAATCTAAGTCTTTCAGTGCCGATTTTGAAAAAAAAATCAATGTGCTTTGAATTGCCATAACAATACATAGATTCATATTCACTGTAAACCGACCTTTCATTTAAGTACTAGCATGCTGGCAGTTGTAGAGACACCGGGAATGTTCGAGGTAAACAGCCTTCTTCGGCTCGCTTTTGGCGCACTAAAACTTTGCACAGAAAGAGTTAATATACGTCAGGGATATGAAACTACTTGGGGATGGTTCAACATTTTCATCATATTTTTATTAGTACTCGCAGTACGCAAGAGGAGGGGGTTAAATGGGCCTGTACACTTTCGGAGAATATGGAAAATGATGGTCAATTTTTGGCCGATTTTGTGCAATTTTGACATGATTTTTGTTAGAAAATAGTCATTTTTAAAGTATTAATTTGGGTCATGACATTTAGAGCCCTAAGTGCTAATTCAAAAATGATGATAATATTGAACCATCCCTTATTCTTTCTTGTATTCATCAGTAAACTGTGATGCAATGAAGGTTGGGAAATGACCGAAATGGTGGCAACTGTTTAAAAATGAGTTTGCCCCGGCAATTAAAATTTTACTCCCATGAAATAATTACTAAATATTCCGTTCAAGCAAATTGTGTGATTAATGGCTTGCACTAATATTCTCCAAGTCTTGTTATTATATTCCCGCCAAGGTCGACATGCATGAATAAAAAGATACATGAGTATCAAGTCACCTTCATTCACAGAGAACTGAAAAAGATGTGAGCCAATCAATGCACAAGCTGGGTGGATGGTCCAAGCTAGCTGACCAACATGAAGTAAGTTGTGGACATGTGGTGGGAACCTTATGTGGCTGTAATATTAATGCACTGAACTTATAGTGCAAACTTGGTGTTAAGCGAATTGGTAAACAACTGACCATAGTGCATGTTTGTTTACAGGGTGTTGGCTGGTCAACAAATTATGAATGCTGATGGGTAGACGGAGGAGGGGCCGAGTGTTTTACTATGACACGCAGCATTTATTCATGGCATCAGGTGTAGCAAAAAGATCTTGGTTCAAGAATGTGCAACGGTACTAGAGATTTTTGAAACATTGCAGTTGAGTTTAACAATCATCACTGAATGTCGGGATATAATAATAATAATAATAATAATAATAATAATAATAATAATAATAATAATAATAATAATGATAATGATAATGATAATGATAATGATAATGATAATGATAATAATAATAATAATAATAATAATAATAATAATAATAATAATAATAATAATAATAATAATAATAATAATTCTGTGCCGTGGTCCTGTGTGACACAGGTGGCCTAGGCAAAAGGAAAGGAAAGAAAAGAAAAATAGATGAGGCACAGGAAACCATGGTTGTCCTAATCAGCTCATACTGCCATGTTTTCCAGGACCAGAGCCGAGGCAAAGGGTCCACCACACACTCTCGCACAGCTGTGGTGGGCCCCTGGTCCTGGATATCCTCCTACACTCATCGCTTGTAGTCCCCCCCCCCCCCCAAAAAAAACCTCTACCTCATACGCAGACACATGGTGTTAAATGTCAACTGTCCAGATGTCATAAAATCCAACTATTTACCGAACAGAGTATGTCGAGGTGCTGGTATGTTTTGGTAGCTGTGAGGCAGTGTGTGATTGTATTTTATCTGGAAAGTGGTACAAAAGTCAATAGAAACAAAGCAGAAGATCTCACATTTTGGAGGTATGGCGGTCTTTTACCACTCTCAAAAAATTGAAGCTACCATGTATGGTGAAATAATCCAACCTTGTGATCTGTTATATTACTTTCTCACATACTTAGCGTTTTTCTCAGACCATACTACCGTTTCTCTCCACAACCGGTTGTGGATAACTTTCCTCATTGTTGCAACTGGTTTCTTATTGGTCAATTACTTAAATAGCAAACAAAATGGCGAAAGCACGATAGAAGAATTCTCTTCGATTCAGGGATTATTCTTCAATAGAGCATGTTTTTATTGATGGGACTACCGGTAACGCCCCATGGTGACCACCTATTTTAGATGGAGTGGTCTTGAGCATAAGCAATCCAACTCCGTTCATTGTTCGAAAATCCCCCCTTGAGACAAAAATGGGTGATTAAATGATAACAATAATAAAGATACTACTACTACTAGTACTACTACTACTACTACAACTACTAAAGGATAATGATGTTGATAATAATTATGTATGTATATATGTATGTATGTATGTATATTATTTATTGCTTCCATTTTGACAGGAGATACATGCAGAAGTAACGTCTCCTTATAATTACCACCCACACCCATATATATATATATATATATATATATATATATATATATATATATATATATATATATATATATATATATATATATATATACTTTCACGCTATAGAAACAGAGTTATTTAGAAAAGAAATTATTGTAACGGAGATTACCATGCAATTAAAAACTTGCTTTATGTCAACAATCTATAATGCAATACAATTGTTTCAGTAGATCTGCAGATTGTACATAATCCCAGAACAGAGGTTTTTTCTCGGCTGTAAGGATTTTATATTTTCTGCAATTCTTACTTTGTACGTAAAACGCAACAACACAACTGTTATGTCTGGTGTGAACTCAGACATTTGTTTTCACAAGAATATTTTTCCTTTCCTCCCTCCTCCCTCTCTCTCTCGCGCTCTTTGTGTCTACTCCCAAATTTTGTCCACAGCTTTTCTCGGTCACTATTGTTACGAAGACCACCAAACGTGGCAATATGATTGACCTAGCAATGAAATTGAGTATATTCTTTGGAATTATCATGATGCCGAACCTTATGCAAAATCAGGGGCAATGGGAATTTCGAAATGCAGCATTTTAGTGTATGCTAACTTCGATTTTAAATATATGTTTGTGCCATAGACAAACCCAACGACAGTAAACCAAAGTTGTAGCATTTTAATTTATGTTAATTAGTGGCAATTGAGAAATTTAAGTCTTGAATATCTTCAAAACTATTGTAGATAATTGTGCCATTCCATGTCTAATGTGTGGGTTTGTGCCAGTAGCGAGTCCAAAGAACAGTAAACAAAAATGTTGCATTTTAATTTATGGTAATCACGGGCACTTGACAAATGCAAATCTTGGATATCATCAAATTGATTATCATAGAGGCACCATTCCAATTTCAATTTAAAGGTTTGTAACAGTAGTGAATCTAATGCACAATAAAAGAAAGTTGATTTTAGTTTATGCAAATTAAATGCATAATCACAATTTAAATCTGGAATACCTCCAAAACTATCATACTTAGGGACAAGGGTGCTTTTTGGATTTCAATTTACAGTTTGCGATATTACTTTACCGCATGAACCACAAACCAAAATTGTGGCGTTTTAATTTGTGCAGGTTTGGTGAATACCCAATCATTCTAATTTTGAAAGCACCCAGATTTGCTGTGAAGCGAATCTATTTTTCTAGTTTCCATTATTTTGCTAGGTGACACAAACCCACGCTTGTCACATTCTCCTCAAAATATAACATTTAATCGCTGGTTTTTAGAAAGTTCTCATAAAAAGGAAACACACTACAAATCTGTGTAATCGGTCTCCTGAGAATTGATACTTCGTACAGTGTAAGTTGAAATGGTCCAGATCTAATTGACCACTGGTATGCATGATAAACGTGGTGCACAGACGACACTGTCCAGGTAGCCCTATAAATGTTCAACAATTTTCGTTCAAAATATATGTTCACCACACCTCAACTTTACCATAAATGTGACACTTCCCAAATGCATAGGTTTCTCCAGTGCAAAGTGCCACCAAAAATGTGTTTCAATATCCAACGTTACTCGCTGAAGGAATTCTAGTTTAGTACTATCAAACAAAGCCAACTTCCATTAGCGTTACTCTGTTTAGAAACCCCTTTCTTTCAACTCTCTTTTTCCAAGATAGTTTATTTGAGAAACTTCTTCCGAGGTCTAAGAGCTCCGTTACCGTACCCAGTAGTTCATACTTTACAATATATTTGACAAAAGACCCTGTTACAGAGTGCAGTGATATTATGTCTGATACTGATACTGAAATAGATGTTTAACAAGTACTGTATAATCATTTATATTCCCAAACAAGCCTCAAAAGAGATTTTCGCAAGTTTCATTTCCCCGAATTGACACCACCAAAAAGTATTGATATGATATGAGATGAGACCACCATCACCCTCCCCCCCCCCCCCCATTTGTATCTGTGGACGTTCCTTTTCGTATTTTAACTAAAGTGCTATGTAAAAGATGTTTTTGTGTTGTGCCTTGATTAGACTTAGTCTGCCAAAAGTTTTGCTAGTTCAATATTCCCAAATAGGGTCTACTCGGGAAAGTTCGGGAATATAATCCCCGCGCAAAAATTAATGATTATACAGTCTTCTCCTCTCCCTTGATGTTGCTGGGAGATCGTTGCTTTAAACATATTGTATTTCACGAGAACATGGATACGACAACAGGCGCAGGCATATACAAACTCCTCTCCTGGCAATACAACATGACAACATACATAGAATCAGTGCGCGATAAGTGTTCAACAAACAAAAACCATATGCGCAATAGTCAATTTAGACACAAATACTCCAATAGTAAGATCGCATTACAGGACAATTTAACATACTCGAGTACGTATAATCATTCTTAAACAATGGAAACAAGATTTGAAATACTTAATATACAATTAAAGCATAGTCAACAAATCCAAAGGCACGGAAACTTACTGCGAGTACTGAGGTTAGGATCTCAACCATATTCGATATAACCCTTAAGTAGTTAGGGAAGGAATGGAATGTACTGGTAACTGTTTACAAACTCAGAATCTGTTTAGTTACCAAGATGAAATTTAGAACAGCTTGAAACATCAGTTCATTTTCTTCCAGTGTTGCCGAAGAGCACGCAAATATATGGTGTCGTATTGGGACTTTTTTGACGCAGCTGGACCCTTGTGCAAACATGTCTAGGATAATGGAGCATAAAGTGTTTTGTGGTTTCACGCGCCTGACCTTCCTCCCCCCCCCCCTCAAACAAATAGTTAGGGTTGTCAACAAGATTGACTGTGCGTAAAAACACGTGGTGAATTTGGTCCAGGTAACGAGGCACAATGAAAATAACGGGTGTTTTATCTTAGTTGGTGTTAAGTTCTCCATTGAAAAGCGCAACAGAGGGAGAGGCTTTTGTGTCCGTGTGTCTAACGAAAAACTCGAGTATTACTGTTGACAAGGAAAAAAGAATCGTGTCTTAAACCTGCTCTGTGTTGCATTACTGGAATATTAACAGATTTCTTAATGGGGTAATATGGTTCCAAGGATTAGGAAAATCTGTCATGCCAGTATAAAGGTGCACTGTATTTTGATATTCTGTACAGATAAATTAATTTCTGTGTTTCTCGTCGTGCATTCAAGGCTTCACGTTTAGTTTCGGTACGAAGGAGTTCGTTCGGAGCTTGCCCAGAGGCATACTTTACAACTCTTGCCAACTCTTGCTGCTGCAAGGTGAACACTTTCCGGTCTCTCCGTTTGTTCTCCCGTGCAATTGCGCCAAAAAACACCGACATATTCCAGAATTGGTCTTATGCAACAAATGTAGAGTTTTTCTAATGTGAACTGGTTGACTTGTAAATTAGTTTCCGCAGACAAGCAATTCTTTTCATGGCATACTTGTAAATCATTTCAACATGATCAGACCGAGTAGCTTTAGAATTAAAAGTGGCTCACAGATGTCTGTGATGCTCCAACTTTGTGATCTTCTTTCCTTCAGATAAATGGGAAATCTGTCTTGATTTTTGTAACTTATGTTTAAAAGTCGTGTTTTCTTTTCATTTAGTGCTATAAAGCATTGTTTGGTCTAGAGGGAGACTGTACTATAAAAGGTCTCCATTTAGAGCGGCAGAAGAAAGATGACAATATTCTTTTTCAGAGATTACAAATACACACGTACCATCAGCAAACGTTCTTATGTTGGATTCTATAATGGAAGCAATGTGATTTATGTAAATTAAAAAAAAGAAGTGGTCCAAAAATGAAGCTTTGGGGGACACCAGCAGAAAGGTTTGACCAATTCGAGGCTTCACCATTGACGACCACTCTTCGGTTGTCCAAGTAACTCTTAAACCATTCATATAATGCAATCCGCGTTCTTCAAAACATTGAATTTCTAATTTAAATTTTCTCTTTTTTTTTTTTTTATTTTGTTCTCTTTCTTGTTTAATTTCATTGAAGACCATGATACTAGTCTCACTGGGATTGTGTTGAAAGTGTCACTTTATATATAATCGCACAAAATATAAGGCATTGATTCAAGAAATTTGCCGATAAAGCTAAAATCGTCATATCATCTGCTACTGTCGGAGAAGTTCTATTAATATCATGAAGTGACACAACTACACAACTTTTGTCAAGGGTACAGAGAGGATCATGTAGAAATACAGTGTACTGAAATATAGAAAGGACTCTTCCTTGAAAAATACTTCTTTTTGAAGGAAACCAATTCGAAAGATTGTTATTAATACGTACACTAATTCTGAAATTCATATGATTTCTCGCACAAAGATCCCAACTTTTCCTTTTTTATGCCCCCAAAATACGTACATTTTTATACAACATTCATTCTATTCAGACAGTGTCAAACGCTTTACGTATATCCTGGAACGCCATGTATGATTGCTCACCTTTTTTCTGTCAGGTAACCTGTTGTCTCCATTTTAAGAATAAAGCATTTACATGCCTGCAGCAATGAGGAGGGAATGGATGAAGACCTGAAATTTCCTGCCGCCCACTGGGAAATAGCAATCATGTGGTTTTAAACTTCAAACTAGTCTGCTATAGTAACTCTAACAACAAGGCAAACCCAAGACCCAGCTACAACGGGGGGAGGGGGGGACTAGGATATCTGACACTGATTAGACGGCCTAAACTGGGAAGAGGAGTCCTCAACCAGGAACTTGCATGAGGCATGAGCGTTTTTGACACAAAGTTCACTCAATTAACAAATGAGTACATCTCTAAATATATACCAAGCTGAAAAAGAAGGAGCAATTATCTGAACAGGGACGGAATGCAATGATGCAATGAGGCACGCAGAATATCACCCCTTAGAAAGACTGACCCAAATAAGTGATCATGAGCATTACACTTACTATGCCAAACAAAGAAAACAATTATGACAAATGACTAGGAAACTTCATTGCAAATTCTAACAAGATCTGGTCAAAAACACACAACCGAACACCTTTTTGAAGTAAGCAAACTCCCGCTTGAAGACAAGACCAAAAATGATACACTTGACTGAAGCTGGTGGTGGAACGACATCTACCACAAAGAGAAGGCTGATGTCCTGAACGAGTTCTTCAGCAGTATATTCACACCAGAAGACACCGCCAACATACCGCAGCTAGTCTCCAATACCACGGAGAGAAACTACGAAGATATCTCTATCACAAGGGCCCATATAAAGATCAAAACTTCTGAAACTGAAGACTACGAAATCCCCAGGACCTGACGAATGGCATGCCAGTATGCTAAACGAGTCTGCTGAACAACTTAGGACATCCTTAAAGTTAAAATTCAACAAGTAACTCAGCAAAGGGATTCTTTCCAATGAATGCAAAATAGGACATATCAGTCTAATTAACAATAAAAAAGGGTAGCAAAAACTCCTCCAGAAATTGTGGCCCCGTCAGTCTCGTGTCAGTAATATTTCAGCTGCTAGGGATATTATTAAGAGACGAGAGTCAATCAGATGCTGCATAACAACCTATTTGCGCATAAACAGGACGGATACATCCCTGGTAGATCATGTATGGTATTACAACGTGACCCACTGGATGTGATTTATCTGGACTTCCAATGTAGCAACCTTCAGTAAATCAGCAGATACAAAGTCTCAGATTTTACTGTGTGTTCATTTGCATATATTTGCACATTTTAACATCACCTGGTGTGAATTGCTGTTAATCAAGCTACAGCAGTCCGAAAATCTAGACCATCCAGGAAAGATATACATTTTCATAATTTTGTTTTTTTTTAAAGTAAAAGTTCGAAGTTAGATATATGCGCAAAACACTGAACAAATGAGCAATGGACCAGTCTGATTTTTTTCACTTAACTAAATTTATAATCGATTATTCCCAGCTTGAATATATTTCCAAATATATGTATCATTTATGACGACTTAAATGTCAGGGGAAGTCAGATTATCAAAAGTAGCAAAAGCGGGATTTTAGTATAGTTATACATTGTGTTCTTTTAACAGGAACTACTTAATGTAATATCGGTACGAAAAGTTGAAACTATTTAATTTTATTTTGCAGACATAAGTAAAAGTTTAAATGAGATGTGAATATAAATAACACGTTTTAGATGTATATATAGTAAACTCTGGATGTGCTGTAAATAGGAAAAAATTAATGGCGAGATCTGATAACAAATATTCATTGATATTGGGTGGTTTTAAATATACCTAGGCTACGAAAAAACGGAATACCGTACTTTGGTAAACGGCTCTATTTCAAAATAGCCAACACTAGAACATTTCAATAGAGTGGGATCCAATGTGTGTCCTCAGTGCAGTTTTCATGATCTGATAAAGGCATGTTTAGTCAGTTCGTTCATTGTTTAGAACATGTATAGTAGCTTTGACATGATTACATATGATCAATCCATTTAATTTTAGCCGTAATGACACTCAAGGATGGTTGACAATGAAAGTAGGCCTTATAAATCCGTAACACCTCGGGACGCTACGTCACCCACTGACCTCTTCTGCCAACATAGCACCCGTGAAAATGCCTGTCTGAACCTTTTAATCCTCAATACGTAAATGATGGGGTTCATACCACTGTTTAATGTGGCAAGGAGGAATAAAAAGAACCGTGCTTGAGTTATAGCCAAGTTATTGTGGGAACGATTTTGTAGTTCAACTGCTGCAATAACTGCGAAAGGAAGAAAGCAAATTGAATAAACCCCAACAACCAGTGCAAAGGTCTTCGTGGCTTTCAGATCCTTTTTAAGTTTAATAGACGACAGTAGCCAGTTATCTCTCTGTGGGGTCTGTTTTCTATGCATGGGCATATTCATTTTAATCTGTTTTAATTGCTTCAAAGCTATTCGAAAAAGTAGTCCATAAACTATAACAATAATGCCTAGTACTACTATCATGTGCATTATTACAAGTATTATGAAGACATATGATGAATTTTTCATAAAGTCGCACTCCACCCCTGGTTTCCACTCGTTTACGCCCATTATTGGCAGAAATCCCAACACGCAGGCATACATCCACATCCCGACGACAATAGATGTCACCACCTGTCTGGTCATAATGTTGGGGTACTGCAGCGGTTTCATCACTGCCACCAGTCGGTCTACAGCGGTGCCTAAAAAAGGAATGGATGAATGAATGAATGAATGAATGAATGAATAAATGAATAAATTCATTATGAAGTTTTAGCTGGTTGTACCGGGGACACTATTTCAGTCATTATAAGATAAACTGGATCTCAGGTTCGCAAACTAGATTTTTGTATACACTTTGTTTGTTTGTTTGTTTTTCTCCCATTGTAAGGAGAACTAAAGTATCTGTCTATTTTTTGACATTTTATGACATATTCAAAGGGAACGCTGTCAAAACATGACATAAGATCATTTTCTTATAGTTGCCCGGGCTGCCTGGACCCACTTATTCAGCTGCTGAAAAGCAGCACGGAGCTTGACACAAAGAGCGAGGCTCTCTATCAAGAGGCTCAAGTTCAAAATTCACCAATTGTTTTCCTCGGTACCTCTTTAGAAAATATATCGGAATATAAACAACTTGGTGTATTTTTCAGTTCTGACTTGTCACGGTCAAACCACATAAACTCCTTTGTGTGCAAAGCCAGGAAACTAATTGGAATACTTAAACTACTACAATATAGACTCAATAGGCGTTCATTGAAAATTATATGCTTTGCATATATTAGACCATTACTGAAGTATGGGGATGTAGTTTGGAGTATATGTACTCAGGCGATTACTTCATCGCTTGAAAGTGTTCGATTGGCTGCGGCCCGAGTAATAACTGGGGCAACCTGTCGCACCAGTCATAAATTATTATGTAGTGAGACGGCATGGGAGACTTTGGCTAAACGTCGAGACAAACATAGATTAACATTGTCATATAAGATCGGTTAACACCCGATTACCTTCATAACTTAATTCCAGAAAACGTGTCCTCTAGAAATGCATACAATGTGGAATCAAAAAATCATACAAGCCAGGTACATGTCCCCCCCCCCAGTATTTACCAGCAACCATTCGTCAGTGGAATAGGTTACCCAATTTAGTTCGAAACTCTGAGGATCTTGATACATTTCAGCGTAAAGTAGACAACGATAAACAAAAGGCTAACGATTTACTCCACATTGGCAACCGGAAAGTAAACATTCTACATTCCCGAATTAGAATGGGCTGCAGTCAGTTGAACCACGACATGCACAAAATTGGCATCGTGAGTTCCCCCAGTTGTGCTTGTGGAGCAACAGTTGAAAATTCTTACCACTGTTTCTTTGAATGTCCTCGCTTCATTACCGAGCGTTACATTCTTCAAATATTTATTACAACCAAGGCTCCGTTTACATTAAACACACAACTTGATGGAAGTTTAAAATGTCCAAAAGCCGCTAATGTAGCTATCTTTGACTCTGTACATAAGTACATTATGCGCACTGGCAGATTCAAGTGAGGCTCGCACTGGTTTCACTTGCTAGCTTGTATATTATTTGTTATAAAGGTATGGGTAGGCCTACCATGTAAGTGGCCACCTGCAGGCCAAAATCAACACTTTTCTAAATCAATATTTCAAACAATGTTTGTATTATGCATCTCTTACGGACAATGCAAAATACTTATTACTCGGACCATTATCTGTGAGGTCGGTGGTGTCAACAACTTGCATACTGTTATGTGGGCGTTAATGTAGTGCTCTGTGATTTGTGCCATTATCTTTTACACCGTACTCTGTATTTCTTTGTTCGCAAGAGGAATTTGTATAGGTCATGCCTGTTTTCCGATTGCATTAATGAAATATGTTTTAACCAATTTATTCCCTTTTATCTGGTCTATATTTACACTTCCAACATGATAATACATGCAGCCATTAGTCCAGTCTGCTCTCTCTCTCTCTCTCTCTCTCTCTCTCTCTCTCTCTCTCTCTCTCTCTCTCTCTCTCTCTCTCTCTCTCTCTATCTTTGTCTCTGCCTTTCTCTCTGTGTCCCTGTCTCTGCCTTTCTCTCTGTGTCTCTCTCTGTCTCTGTCTCTGCCTTTCTGTCTGTGTCCCTGTCTCTGCCTTTCTCTCTGTGTCTCTCTCTGTCTCTGTCTTTCTCTCTGTGTCTCTCTGTCTCTTTTCTGCCTTTCTCTCTGTGTCCCTGTCTCTGCCTTTCTCTCTGTGTCTCTCTCTGTCTCTGTCTTTCTCTCTGTGTCCCTGTCTCTGCCTTTCACTCTGTGTCTCTCTCTGTCTCTGTCTCTGCCTTTCTCTCTGTGTCCCTGTCTCTGTCTTTTTCTCTGTGTCTCTCTCTGTCTCTGTCTCTGCCTTTTTCTCTGTGTCCCTGTCTCTGCCTTTTTCTCTGTCTCTCTCTCTGTCTCTGTCTCTGCCTTTCTCTCTGTGTCCCTGTCTCTGCCTTTCTCTCTGTGTCTGTCTGTCTGTCTGTCTGTCTGTCTGTCTCTCTCTCTCTCTCTCTCTCTCTCTCTCTCTAACTCTCTCTCTCTTCCCCGTTAGTGACAATTCCCTCAGTAAATTTCAAAATGTGCTTATCTCTCTTAAAGTGCTTGCCATGAACTTTCATTACTGTAATGGACATAATTCAACAGTCATGTTCCACTGAGCGACGTTTCGGAAAAAAAATTAACGCTTTTAGGTTCATGGATAATTTATTTTGTCTTTATTTTCACTTCATACGTGTTATTACAAAAATGTTTTCTTCACAAAAAAATCGAAGCTTGACACACGGCCGTGATGAGCCACATATTTACCAAAATAAGAAACCAACAAGTTGCTTATAATCCATAGTGACCAGGAAATTTGTAGAGTGTGGTTAAGTATTGTAAATTTAAACTTTCATCTGGATTGTACATTCAAGAACATACTACTAAAGTAACACATGTGGTTGTTTTACGTAATTTATCGTGGAGTGTGAAACACGTATGTAGCAGACGCTACCTGCTTTTTAGTTTGACTTGATTTTCGCTGCGTTAAATGTATAAGGTCATAAAGAATAACAATTGACATGCCATTTCTTCGTCCAAATTGCCTCATCAAGGAAAGCCAGTGACTCAATCCCCCGTGTGCCCTCAGAAATTCAACCGGATATGGCTACATGGTACCTATATTATCAACTCTATCCAATGAACGGTCCGACAAAATGATTGTAGGTGACTACAATATTGACATGCTAAAAACAAATGTAAGGGAAAAATACTCAGATTTTCTAGACTAAGTGCTCAATAGCGACTTTCGACCCCAAATTACCTTACCAACTCGTTTTGCTGAGAAATGTGCAGCAATAATTGATAATGTTTTCTGTAATTTCTCCCATGCTACAAAGTCATGCCGCTCCGGCATCATTTTTACTAATTTATCGGATCACCTTCCTTACTTTGTCTGCCTTAATCAGAAAACAAATTCACAAGGCCCTCCCAAATATGTGCAAGTTCAGAAGCAAGATGCTGAGTCTATACAGGATTTCTATAATGAAATAAATAACACTAATATAATGGAATCTTTCATCCAAGATCCAAATGCAAATCCAAATATAAATTATAATAAGTTTGTTGGCATCATACAGTGTTCCAAGGAGAAGCATTTGCCTATCAAAACCGTAAAATTTAACAAATATAAGCATACATTCTCTCCTTGGGTGCCGAATGGTATTCTGCGATCCATAAAATATAAAGAAAATTTATATCGCGAATTAAAGTGTAATAATCCTGAATCTTATCAATATCAAATTATCAAACTGAACATAAAGACTTACAAGTGCATCCTGGATAAAACTATTCGTCAATGTAAGCAAAACTATTACAATTACCAATTTGATAAATTCAAAAAAGACACCAGGAAGACATGGGATACTATCAGGTCAATTCTCAGTATAAATAAAAAGAAAAAAGATTTCCCACAGTTTTTCAAAGTGGATGGCACACAAACGTCAAACAAAAGTGAAATAGCCAAACGTTTCAATGAATTTTTTACAGAAATTGGCCCCAAACTAGCTTCTAAACTAAATTCAAGTAATGTACCAGCCTTTACTACTTATCTTACCAATCAACATGACAATGTGTTTCTTTTTTCTCCAGTGTCTTGTAATTATGTTCAAACGATTTTCAATAAGTTGAAGCCTAAAAAGAGCTCTGGCCATGATTTATTATCTATGAAACTTCTCAAAGGCATTAATAATACTTTAGTTCAACCTCTGACGCTAAGCATTAACCAGTCGTTTGTCACTGGCATTTTCCCTGATAAGTTAAAGTTAGCAAAAATGATACCTGTGTATAAAAAAGGGGATAATGCCAGTTTTGATAATTATAGACCAATCTCACTCCTTCCCGCGCTCTCAAAAGTCTTTGAAAAAGCTGTCTGTCGTCAATTATATGATTTTTTCACTTCAAACAATTTGTTTTATAACAGTCAACATGGTTTCAAACAGTTACACTCTACAGAAACAGCTGCACTTGAATTCATAGACAGAACCTACCAACTTCTTGAATAGGGAAAAATACCCATAAGCATCTATCTTGACCTGTCAAAGGCATTTGATACCTTGGATCATGGCACTCTCCTTCATAAATTAAACTACTATGGAATACGTGGCAGTGCTTTAAATTGGGTTAAAAGTTACTTGACTAATAGACTTCAATTTGTCGAGTACGATGGTGTGCAATCTGAATCATTACCTATTGCTACAGGCGTACCACAGGGTTCCATTTTAGGTCCCCTTCTTTTCATTATATATATAAATGATATTTATCTGGCCTCCTCAAAATTTACTGCTATTCTCTATGCCGATGACACAACCCTCATAAACTCTCTATGCTCCTTTCATTTCAACAGTGGATCTAATAATGAAAATCTCTCAGCAAATATTAATTTCGAGCTAGACAAAGTACACAGCTGGCTTGTAGCAAATAAACTATCCTTAAATGTTTCCAAAACCAGATACACGATCCTCCATTTTCCACAACGTAAGCTTAATTTAAACATTACTCTATCAATTGATAACATTCCCATAGAAAGAACAACCGAATTTGACTTCCTGGGACTCGTGATACATGAAAATCTTAACTGGAAAGCCCATATTAATAAAATATCAAATAAACTCTCTCGTATAATAGGTACGCTAAAACGACTTCACAATTATTTACCCACTTCAGGTCTCTTGCTCATTTATAACTCTTTGTTCCTGCCACACCTTAACTATTCTATTCTTGCTTGGGGCCATTCATGTGATCGAGTTGTAACATTACAAAAGAAAGCAGTCCGCCTTGTAAGTTCTTCAACCTACTATGCACATACGGAACCCATTTTAAACAATTTAACTTGCTAAAGGTCCAGGATCTATTATATCTAAAAGCACTGAAATTCTACCATAGATATAACCAAAATCAGTTGCCTAGATACTTTGATAATATGTTTGCTCCCTTACAGAATACCCATACGCATAACACCCGACATCGACACATTCCTCGTCATCCCCTCCCTTCAAAAGCCTCCACCAAGAACTGTATTCGTTATTACATCCCTGAAATTCTAAAAGAGTTGCCACCAAATATTAAAGAAAAAGTCACAACCCATTCATACTATGGTTTCTCCAATTATATAAAAAATTTCCTTATCAATAAGTACTCTGAAATCTGCACCATAGCAAATTGTTTTGTCTGTAATTATAATTGATTGACTTACATTTTGCACTTCAGTTTCTTTGTGAAATATTATGGTTAATATTTGATTGACTTTCATTTTTACTTCAGTTTTTGTATAATGTTAACGACTATATAAATATATTCACACTTCATGTAACCATACCCAAAGGTGGTCCCCGCGATAGCGGATTGAATATCCTTAGCGGGGTTCATCCTGACTTTTTGTGTTGAAATACCTTCTTCCGTTCCTATATGTAAGTCATATATTTGTTTACAATTTTGTATTGGTATTATCTGCCTATATGATTTTGCAATCAGTCAAATAAAACTATGTCTGAGTCTGAGTCTGAGTCTGAGTCTACAATGGAATATCGACAATATACTCACCCAACAGGAAAAGCAGAGACGCCAACGATGGGGCTATGATTGCGCAATATCTGAGCAAACACAATACCATATATCTCTTGAGAGCAGGGTTGGTCAGTAAAACAATTTGGTAAGGAGAATAGAATCCCACCAGAAGATCTGCGACTGCCAGACA